>VWZP01004356.1:1440133-1573263 GCA_013396995.1 Dicaeum eximium
AAAAAAAAAAAAAAAAAAGAAGTTAAAATCTCAGTGTTCAAGTAAGGAATAACTATTTACCAAATTCTGTACAAAACATACCTTTTAAAAGGAAAAAAAAAATTTTTCTTCAAAAATACAAAGGTTAGCTACTAGAAGTACCTTCTTAGCTGTGGGTGCAGCTTAGCTAGCCACAAAGCAGATTGGCTCTCAGCTAGTGTACAGTGTGGCCACTAAAGCACAGAAGGTGTATCATCAGCCCAACTGCCTGGTTATTTGTCAGCTTTCTTGCACATGGTTGGTTGCAGTCCTGGTTCAGGAAGTCAGGAAAAAGGGCTGCCTTCCTTAGAGACTGAAATCTGCACAGTAAATCCACAGCCTATATTGATCTCAGTGGGCTTGTATTATCTAACCTGAGCAGTCTTGTTCAAAGTGAGATCAGGTGTATCTGCATGGGTTTGCAAGGATATCAAAGCACTCCATTCCAAAAAAAACCAAAAAAGCTCAGCCCAGCAGTGTTGTTAATTGCAGTGGGCTTCATTTGCTTCTGCTAAGCAGCAGGTGAGCGTGGCAGCACTTGGGTTAGTGCTGATCAGTGCCCTTCTAATTCAGGGCTTTGCATACATGATTGAAAACTTGGGGTTTAGCAGGAACTAAATTACTGTCTGTGGAAATTAGGTGGGGAATTGTATATATGCTCAAATGTAAAACTATTTCTAATCCAGGTTTTGCAAAATAAATGACGAGTATCGGTGCTTACATTCCAGTAACCTGTGCAGTGAGCACTAAACATAATTTATTTAGGTTTTCACACTTCATTGTGTAATCTTAATAGAGAAATACAAGGTATATAATGGGGACAGTCCTATGAAAGCTTTAAAAATCTGCCTGCCATTCATTCTCACAAATGATGTACTGCTGAAAACTGACCTTGATTACAACTGATATGGAAACGTGTTTAAAGTACTGGAATAAATTGCACATCAGTTGGGAAAGCCAAAGTTGTTTGGGTTTTTTTGCAAGTTTTGAAGAAAATTTCACTATTCTAGTCACTAAGCTTGTATTTTCATATAAGTACAGTTAACATTTTTGTCAGAGAGTTTTGTGAGCAAAATCTTTAAAAGCAATATCCATTTAGGGATTCTGGCTGGGGTTTTTAAATTTTTTTTCTTTTCCTGTAGCACTCTATAGTTTCTTTTAAGATCTTAGGTACCAGTGCATCAAAGAAATAAAAGAATGTATTTGATGTATTTGGAAGGTAAGGAAAGAGATTACTTTGTGCCCTATGCTGTACTTTTTGTTTAAATAATTTGAAATGTAAATTGATGTTGATATTACAGAGTTTAATTTATTGTTTAAAAGTGTAGACACCTCTTGAATGTATAATTTTTCTTTTTTATTTTTATAGGACTAAAGGGTTGGTTAATGTTTTCAGTAGAGCTTTCTTGAGATTTGGAACTGTTTTGAACAAAAATATAGCCACCATTTTATGCATATTGGTTATACGGCTAATGGTGAAATAAAGCATTTTTTGGCTATATGGTTTTACTGTGGCTTATTCAAAAAGCAAATAAAAATTACATTAAAAAGTTACTGGCCTTTTTGATAGGAAAGGAATCAGCTAAGAAATCACACATGGATGCAGCTTGAATTTTATCTAAGCAATCAATCTATATACCACAGTAAAAAAAAGAAACCAAGCAAATCACAAATTCTTAGGAATATTTCACTTGCAACAAGTCTTATGAAAGAGGATTCTCTTGATTAATTGGGTGAATAAACCTTTTCAGTCATGTCATGCAAGGTTTGAGTGCAGATTTTATTTTTTGCTCAAGTGCAGATTTTCTTTTTTGCTCCTATGTATGAAATCTGCAGCCTGTCTTTCCTTTTGGGATTTCATGTGTTCTCAGGGTACTCACCAGGCATGTCTGAGTAATCTTCTACACTGTCTGTTGCCCTATGGTGGTTATCACCTTTTCACAACAAATCAGAGCCCAGTGATGCTCTTCTTGAATTATTTCTGTTTACAGCATATTAAAATGCAAGTTCATAAGTTTCAAAATAGAGAACACATTGAATGAAACACTAACAGATGGATAGAGCATTGACCTGAAAATATGTTTGGGATTTTGTTAAGAACTGGGATGGTTGTTAGCCAGCACTTTTTGCTGTTTACAAGGTGTGGCTCTGCCTACTGATTAGTCTTTTTAAGCTTGAGGCCAATAGCCCTTCATGATGAAGTTATGAATTCAATAAAATCTCAGTGAAAGGAGGAACAAGGCCAAAACCACCTGTCTGGACAGCTTGGACATGGGGTATGTGTGCGCTTTGGAATCTCTTACAGGTACACAGAGAGCTATCAAGATCAAGGTTTTGACTGAAGTCCAAATGAAGCAGTTTATGGAAAGATGTGCTGTTATCTTCACAGTTTGAGAGCAAGATAGGGTGCAAGAAGGACCTTTTGGAGGAGATGAGGCAGAAGAAAACTCCAAGCTTGTAGCTGTATCACAGCTGATAGCTAGAGGGGAGAGGAGGGATTTAACTTGCTGAGTGTTACACGTGACTTTTGGGCATGAAGGTGTTCCATTCCTCTGTACAAGGCAATCCTTTAAAATCCTTATGGTACTGGCTAACCCACAGAGGAGTGAGGAGCCCCACCAGGGAGCCAGGAGTATGGAAAAAGTGCCTTTACATAACTCAAAAAACTCCTAAGGAGCAGTCACAGGCAAGAGAACCTGCCTTTTAACAGCCTTGCTTGAATTTGTTAATGTCAAATGGCATTCCCCAGTACATGTGTTATTTTCATGTCTAGCTTTTTCATGCCTTAGTTGAGTGATATAAACATTTTCAGCAGTGACTCAGTTTAGCTTATCTTCCTTGTAGTACTCAAGGTAATATATTTTAACTAATATAATGAAAATTACCAATATCTGATTTCCTGTTGATTTGGGATTAACTTTTTTAGGGTTTTTTCAGTCCTAGTATAATGTAATTAGACTGGGTTTCATGTACTAAAAAATAAATATGCAAAGGTGGCATGTGCAAAAGCCAATCTGCTAAGAAAACTTGTTTCTTCATTTTGAGTGGCAAAATTCAAAGTTCCCAATTCGTTAAAATGAACCCTATGAGAATAACAAAGTCATTTGGGGAGACTGGGGTCACTGCTGCTGGTCTCTGGGTTCAGGGCCAGCTCAGATTCCTAGGTCCATCTTCAAGAATAAGGGGCACAAATATTCTGCTGGAGCATGATAAAAGGCCAGACTCCTCTGTGCACTCACGTACCCTTGTGTGGCCTGACACTGCTACTGGGGAGCTCAAATACCTGCAACACTATTTTTTATGTAGAGGTATTCTGATTTATTTCTGTTTCATTGAGTTTAGCACCCACCCACAAAAGATGCAACATTATTTATAACAGAAGCCTTTAAGTTCATCTGTGCATCAGCTACAGTTAAAAAAATTAGTTAATTGGCTCTGATAGGAAAAGGTTTGCTCAGCACTAGCTGTCTCTCAAGCCCAAGGGTTAATTGTTCAGGTACAGTCAGGTTGCACTGGCACAAATGATGGTGTGAATGGGGGTGTCAGATGGTAATAGCAGGATGGAAAGGTGTGTGGAAACCCTCACTGTATAGTTTGATGTAGCCCAGAGTGCTACAGTGAGAATGGGAATACTAACTGGTAATGGGTTTGTTCCTGCTTAAGTGTGATTTCAGCCTTCAGAGCTTTCTGTGTCAATACAAATGCCCTGTTCTTTTAGACCTGATAAAATTCTCATTTAAATACTGAATGTTACTCCTTGCTGAGTGGTTTGTCCTTTTTGAGCATGAGAGTCTGTGTAGCTCTGCTTATGCCTGTTCATACAAATGTCATGGAAATGTAGTGTAGCTCTTTAGCTTTGCATTCAATTATACAGATTCCAAGTTAGCATAAGCTTGCTGGTTTCAAATGGGACCAATTTGGTTATGTATAATACTTAGCCTAAAAGGATGCAGTGACTCCAGCATTCAGGTAATGTGCCAAAAACTGAAATACATTTTGCCTACGAAGTTACTTGTTGCTGCCTCCTCCTGACAGGTTGTGAGTGTTAATTTTTTTTTTCTTTGTTATTTTCATCTGTACTGGTGGATTGATTTTTCATTCGTTTTGTGGTGTTTTTCATGTTTTGTTTTGGGCTTTTTTTCTTTGGCTTTAGAAACACTATTACAAGAAAACCTTCTCACATTGTACTGCTGAGGACACCTGCATTTTGAATAGAGAATGTTCTTTTGTCCTCCATAAGAACAGTTCTCAGTGCTGTGATATTGCACCTCTGCTACCTCAGTAACTCTGCCTGCTCTATCAAATGGCATTTCAGCACATGAGCAAATGTCTCAAGCTGTCTCAGGCACCCAGCAGGGAAAATGCCACCTCTGTAGGAACTCTTACACAGTGGATATTTCTCCTTCATTGGTAAGAAAAGCAGGAACTGAGGAGAAGCAGAACTTCCAGCTGAAGGAAAGTTGGGACTGAACATGGCCTAGAAGCTATGCAGGAGACCTACAGAACCCAAGTGTTATTAACCTGCTGAAGACTGGAGGAAAACCACTTACAAGGACCTTCCTATCTTCTTCCTCCTCCCCTTCCCCTTGGATTTTTACTAAGGGGAACAGGCTCTCCATCTTCAGTCCCTGTGGCAGGGAGTCCCACAGCCAGTCTGAGCTTCCCTGTTCTCTCCTGGCTCAACGCAGGTCATGCTGGTTTTCTCCTGTTTGGCCTCTGTTATTCAACTTCACCCTCTGCGGCAGCAACTGCTCAGAAGTGGCCTGGCTTAAAACTCCCCAGCTGTGTAACTGAGAAACTCCATCTTGGCAAGTGCTCTTACAGGAGTCCTAAAGGTTTGTTTAAATGGCATTACTTTCAAATATTATCTCTTTATCAAGACAGGATAGGAAGGGGATGTATATACAGAGAGAGAGATAGATGTGTAGGTAAGCACATATATAGAAAGAGAAAACAGAACATTTAAGTGAATAACAAAAGTAGCTCCAAAAATGGGCAGAGAACACATACATTCAGTTTGACATCTCAGCCATAAACAATATTAGAAAGGGTCAGTCTAAAATAAAGCTGGCCATACAGGTAATATAAATAATATGTATAAATAAGGATAAGGGTTTTTTCTAGCATGCTTCCGTAGTTTTTGTACTGAAGTAAAAACTTGATTCAAACTATTGAAAAAAAATCTGTATATAAACTGGTTTTATTATTTATATGCATAGGATTTTGCTTTTGTAGATTCCTGTAATACATACATAATTTACTACTTCAAGTAACACTGAATCTTGCTTGCTTTATTGCCATCTATGTAAACTGTTTACTCTTCTGTCATTACAAGGTTATGTAGATTGAGGATTATTTTAAGGGTAATGACTTAGGAAAGTGATTTCCTGGTATTTCAGGGAGTTTAGATGGCAGGGAATGAGGAAAATAAAATACTTGATGTAGCAATGATTACATCCAGTGTATATTCAAGCACTGGTTTACATATCATGCCTTTTGCCCTAATCAAGCCAATTATTACTCAAGTTTGTAATCTGATACAGTTAGATGCTGAGCAAATAACTCAAATGTAATCTCACTTCCAATGAGCTTTTGGGTTAGTTCAGAGGAGAGGCAAAACAGTTCATACATGCACAGTCAACCAAGTGATGGTATGTAAGGAAACAGGGGTGTGACACAAGGGTTAAATATAGGAAAAAATAACTTCTTTGGTAACTGCTCCATTACAGAAATGGGGCAGATATAATTTCAGCAGATATTTGAAGAGCAGAAGTTTAGCTGTGTGAGCTGATGTAATTACCAAAGCATCCAAGTCCAAAGGGAATGATACTGCATGGAACCTGGATTATCCAAGTATAGCAAGCAAGAGAGCATAAAGTCACAGAAACTGGAAGTACAGCACTGGCAACATGCCTTGAGAGGAAGCCCACACTGCAGAGCCTTTTCTGCAAAAGAGAATCAAAACCCTGGGCACAATTTTGTTCTCACTGTGTTCCTGTAGCTCCACAGAAATTGCTCCTTCATGGAATTGTGCTAATTGTTTAAAATTTTTACAGAAAAAGGTCTTGGGAGATTTCATGCATTCCCTGTTGGGGGCGGTGGGAGGAAGTAGCAAGAGCTGAAGCTCAGCAGAAGACGATACATTTTTGTGTAGCTCCCCACAGGTGAGGTACTGTAATGTCTTGTTGCCAAGCAAGGTTTGGTTTACAGTCATGTGAGATGCAGTTGTTTGTATCTTTCCCCCAAGGTTAGGTGCGAATCTCACAGCCACAGAGCAAAACCATTGGATGAGGGAAGAGAACTTGAGGGCCAAGTTGTGGTCCTCTGCCCATGCCAGGGCTGATGCCAGAACTCCCAGGCTGACTACCAGAATGATTTATTTGTATTCCATGGGATGCCCTACTTGTAGAAAATACTCTGGGGAGCAAAGTACTAGAGGATCTTCACACTAAAAATAATTGTGTTGCTGCCTGTGGCTGGTGGCAAGGAAGCAATAGGTTTGGGTGGCTGCATCACTACTAGGAAGCTGACAAGATGGTGAAACATTTGGCTATCCCAGGAAAAATTTTTCTCACTCTTCTCAAGCGTGGCCAACTTGCTGTCCTCTCAAAAAGAAGGATTCATTGCAGAGCTGCACTCTGCTCCCCCTCTAGCAGTGATTGTCCCTTCCTTATCCTAGTTTGCTCTCCTCCACCACTCCCAACACATGTGCCTCCCCTGCACATGCAGCATGCACTGCTAAATTCTGGTCATGCTGAGTGGGCAGAAGTGGGTGAGTTGCTGTTGTGCTGGAACAGATGGTGTCTGCAATGCAGCCACTAGTTATGTTCATGTGTAGTAGGAGGTTGCTAAAGGAAAAGGGGAAAATTTAGAGTTTTTGTTGAAAAGGTTGGTTACTTTTCTCTTAATTATTTGGATTGGAACAATTGGAAAATTGAGGTTAGTTTGTTGGGTTTTTTCAGTGGCCAGTGATTGTCGGTTGTTTGGTTTATTTAGATGATGTGTATTGAGCCAAAGTAATCCAAGGAGGAGAAGAATCTAACCAATGATTTTTGTGTCTGGATAGCTTTCAAGTACCCATATTTCTGAACCACAGTCCACAACTTCCAGGTGTTCCCATATTCTTCTGTTATGTCCCTGTTCTGTTATTGCAAGCAAGACCCCTGCTCAGGTCAGCTGCCCCTGGTACCATGGCCTGGAAGCTGCCCACGTTCCCTCACAAGGAAAAGCCTGCAGCCACCCTCTAGGTTTGCCTCCTGTGGATCCCTGAAATCTCTCAGTCTCATGCCTCTCACCAGAACTTCCCTAGGCCTTGGGAAGCTGTCCATCCTTGGGCAGCTGCAGCACTGAGAATCTCTTCACCACCCCCTGCCCCAGGGGCTGCCATGCTGTGCCCCTGTGCTCAGAGACCCCCCCCTCCATGTGGGGTGATAATTCACATATGTTGTATGTTTTTCACAGCTTAATTTCTCTTGCTGAGTGGTGTAAGGTAATTATCAGCCAGTTCCACATCTTAGATCTCTGCCTGCACCTCCCCACACTCGGCTGTGTGTGGATGGAGGCTGACAACTCTGCCTTTATGAAACCTTTCCTTGCTCAACCTCATGACTAATGCACATAATTATTTTTAAAACAGCTCTGGATGCCACTGCAGTACGCTTTCCTGTGCACACAGAAATGTGTATTTACATTCACCTGGCGTTTGTGAACCCCAGATTTCCTTGTAAACCTTATTCCTACTGTGCTGTTTAAAAAAAATTTGCTGTTTAAAAAAACTTCGTAGCACCTGTGTCACGGTGGGGAGCCAGTGTGAGTGATCTGGATAGCCAGACATACAAAGCAGTGACTAAAATATACAAATAAAGAGCAACATTTAAAGACATCTTATTTCATGGCACACTATTAAGCTCCTGTATTACCAAAGTCCCCCCAAGGTTCCTCTGTTTCACTCAGCAACCAATTATTTCTGTTTCCAAACCTAGCTGGACCTGGGGAAAAAAAAAAAAAAAAAAAAAAAAAAAAAACAACAGCTCAAACCCCCTAAAATGATGGAGAGGGTATCACAAAAAATCCCCAAACCATGCCCACAAGCTTCCCTCCGATTTTATATTCTGGTATGGCAATGTGTTAAAAACTAGATTGATTTGATGTGGATTTTATTAATGAGTTGGTGATTTTGGTTGCTTGTTTGCTTCCTGGATGTTCACATATAATTAGATCATTGTTCCAGTGCTTTTCTAGGAATTGCAGTTGAAGGCACTTGCTCTGTTATCACTGGACATTTGCGTAATTGGTTTAAGGACCATTTTGCTCCTCTGTTTCCCATTATCCAGTGCCATTTTTTCTCCAAGTGCTCAACAAAAATTTCTAGTCATTCTGACATGTTCTGCCACAGGCTGATGAGCAATCTGGGTACATTTCCTCAGGTCTAATCAGTTAAACAAGCTTTCAGGCATTTTCTACCTCACCAGAGTACTCTATGGCTTGTTCTCTTCTGGTGTCATCTTGTCTCTTTTACCATTTCCCTGGGTGTTATTCTTCTGCCCATCCACTCCTAGCTGTGTCTTTTTCAGTGCAAAGTATAATGCTTTGCTCCATTCCTCAGGGCTAGCTGCTCCCTTCCCACTGAGTAGTGATCTCTATTTTCTTGCTAATGTAATCATTTACATACTTTCCTGGTAATATTGCTGTTCTCTGGCCTGTTCTGTGTCTTTAGCCTTTGATTTTACCCTTATAAATTCATCCTCTTCTGTCATGCTTCTCCTGAATAGCTTCCCCTATGTCCTATTTTTCTATTCTTCTCAAGTCTCAGGCTGTTTCATAGCTCCTAGCAGAGCCAAGTTGCTCTCCTGCTATGCTTCCTCCGCACTGGCAGAGCGTGTGTGCTTTTAATGCAGCTTCTTCAGAGAGCTGCCCATCCTCCGAACCTCCCTCTTCCCTTTCACTTTGCAGAAAATCATTCCCATCGTATCCCAAGAAGCTCTTGAATCTCTTGCCTATTTCATAGCTTTGTGTTGGGAAGGGAGAAGGCTACCAAAGTCTTCAGCTAATGACTTAATTTTTTTTTAAAGAAAATAAATTAAAACTCTATACCTAATGCTACTTGTTAGGTGACCTGTAGCAGACCTCTCATGTGTCCCAGGCAGCTTCTTTCATTTTCCTTACTAAGTAGAGACTTGTAAGTTTATCCTGTGTCCTGTCAGACTAAAAATATATTTTTAAAAATTAACCATTGATATACCAAACTAATTATTTTACTCTTGCTTGCCCTTTCTAAACAGCTATAAACTTATTCCATAACAGTCCAGCCACAGGCGTAACTTATCAAACTTTTGTTATTCCAATACCTTTGAAATCAATTGCTTTAACTCTTTTACTACTGGTCTGTTTGCTTTTTAAAAGGAAGCTTTCCTCAGAGTGTTTTTATTTTTAAAATTAAACCAGTAAGTAGTAGTAGTAAGTTAGTAAATTTTGCCAAAAAAGTAGTGATTTTTGCTAAAAATTAATCCTAGGAAAGGGTTTGGCTTTCTTTGCACTCTCAGTGCATGCATCATATGGAGCACAGAGGGAGCCTGATAGAAAGGGATGGGAGAAGCCCCTGAGTGGGGCAGTGAGGCAGGGAAAGCATTGCTGTATCAGGCAAAGAGGACAGTTTTGGGAAAGAAGGGACAGGACATCCTCCCTGAATAACCCTAATGTCTGTTCATATTTAACAAAAGAAGTCCAAACCTGCAAACTAACTAACAGAAACAGCCCACATGAAGAGCTCTGACTTGGTTCATCCATGCAGGCCTTTGAAGAAGCACTCAGTAAATGGCTTGACATGTCCTGCTCACCACCTGAGCCTTCCAGCTGTCCTGAGCCCCGACACTGCCCCAGCTTTAGCTCAGTGCACACTCCTCAGGAGGCTCCCTTGCTGCTTCCTGAGGATTTAGAGGAGGAAGCCCAGCAGTGACTGATGCAAGCACTGGCAGTGCAGCTGGCAGAGAAGCCTGAGGGAGCTGCTGTGTCTGGTCTGGATCATACCACAGCATTTATCTTCTAGCTGTGCCTGCTCTCAAGGCTGCCCATCAGAGCCGAGAGGCAAAGCAAGTGGTTCTGCATTTTTGTTATTTAACCTCCTCTGTTTAGCAGCAGCTAAGCATAAAATCCCAAAAGGTTTCAGAAGAAGGTTATTGTGAATTAATGGGGCTGTTTTCTTTTGCTTTGCAGCCCACAGCATTGATTAGCTCAAGTAAAATATGTCGTGGTGACATTTTATCCTCTTCCTTGAAAATGGATCAAGGCAATTAAGAGGCTGGAGAAGCAGGTTACCTCAGCTGCTTCCTGCCTCACCAGGGGCTCCTACAAAATCTTGGCACTTCAAGACTGCTTGGATTTTATATGTGGTTTGTAGTTAGAGGTTTTTTGCACGTCAGTTTACTCCTCATAATGAATCCAAGAACAACAGAGATGGATTTCTGTAGTCACCATGCCTCACTTTCAAGGGAGCAATGTGGTGATGCATGCAGTGATGGTTTAATGCCCCAATACATCTTTCCCCTCAACTGGTGATGAAGCCATGAGCTGAGCAGCAGCTCTGTGCACTAAAAGCCACTTGCTGTCCAATCCACCTGGCCTGTCTGCCATCGATTCCTGATGGGTAAAACAGGAGCACTATTTTGCTTGCTGTTCCCAAAGTGCAAGGTGGTATTCTGAAAGCTGACCCAAATTATTTAAATTGACATTTCTGTTGGATAAATTGGGCTTTCACAGTTATTGTGGAAAGTACCAGCTATTCACATGAGTAAAGAACTTCTCACCATGAGAAAGAATACTTCCAATAAAAATAATCATTTTTAGTCAATTCAGATATTTTAATGCTTCCTGAATTATATTTTAGCTTTCACCAGGCAGGCTGTCTTTCCTGACATTGCCCATGAGGAGCAGCAGTCTTCCTCCTACCTTATACCCAGTGAGGAGTGCTTTGTGTGAGCCTGAGTGGGAGCCCTAGTGTGCAGAAGAGACTAGTCTAAAAAATGACAAGGTACAGCTCTTATCAGGCCCTCAGTGGCACTTACAACTAAAACCACTCCAGTATTACTTTTTTTCAACCCCACTTTCATCTCATTTTCCATGAAAACTATTAACAATGTGACTTTTTTCATCAAACATTTTCCCTCTGGCTAGAAATTCATTTGTTGCCCTCTTGAAATTCTTGTTTGTTAGACCTCACGGGAGAAATGCAATATCTGAGCCTGGGATACTGCAGCAGCACATGTACAATATTCTGACAAGCAATTGGAAAGTGAATCTATTGTATTTGCATCTCACAGCAGCTGATCAATGTGCAAAGTTAAAATGAATCCAAGTGATATCATAGATTTATGATCAATACTTAGGCAGGTTGTTTACTTAATAATCAGACAGGCTAATGATGATTAGTTCTGTCTGGAAATATACTGGCCTGCAATAAGTAACATTTTTATCCCCTTGCATAAATGAATTATGCCTTAAAGCAGTGAAGGGCTTAAAAAGTAAACAAAATCTTTCCTCCTAGCTGTGTGTATGCTTCTGGAAGCCTTAGAGACAGTCTGTGTTCTTTTTGTTTTTTAAGCAGCAATAAGTGCTTTGAAAGCTAAGCCTGTTGGAACACTTGTGCAAGCAGCCCTTGGAAAGAGGAATGCTGTGAACAGAGCTGATGCAGAGCAGCAATTTCAGCCTGGCATGGCCATTACCTGAATTGACTGTTGAGCAGTGCAGGCCCTTGTCCCTGCATTTATACAAGTGCTGAGTCGTTCCCCAGAGCCTGTGAGTGGGAATGGAGGGACTCTGTGTTCCATCTCCTTCCCCTTTTCTTTCCCTGGTTTCTAGATGTACTCAGTGCCTTGAGACAGCAGAGGTGCATGTGTATCCTGAGGCAGCAAAGGGGGGGAGTTCACAAAATCCCTTAGGGCTACTTATTTTCCAGCCTCTGTGCACTTTGTACCTGAGACTAGAATAACACTGAAGGAAACATCTGCAACTTGTCAGAGCAGTGTGGCACCCATAAAATGGATGCTCAGGCAGCCCAGATTACAATATGTCCTTAGATGAGCATTTTCCCATCCAGTGGTGTGGGATGTCATTTTCCCAGCTCCAGCTGGTGCCCAGGTTGATTCAGCAGCTTTTACAAAGGGACTTGCCGGGATTTAATCCAGCCAACCCTCTGGTTAGAGAGGAACAAAGAAAGGAGAAGCAAGACCCTCTGGGACAGTGGACCAAGCAGACCTGCAGCAAGGCCAGGCTCATCCCCTCTGTGAAGGGCACAAGTGGCTCCAAGAGGGTGTCCATGAAGTGCTGCCAGCAGGTAAAGCCAGCTGTGCTTTGAGCCAGGTGTCCACAGTGTTCCACTCCTGGGAAGCTCCTCAGCAGCAGCCACTGGTGGGGTGGGCAGGGGAAGGCAGGGCAGGAGCAGGGCCACTGGCACCTGGGGAATGTCAGAATCCTGCTGGGAAATGGTGACAGATTTAAAAGCCTGTAAGTGTGGAGAACACAGGTTTGCTGCTCACGAGGATGGTTTCCTAGAGCGGGGGCTGCTTGCAAGGAGGGAAGAGCTGGCACTGCAGGCAATGTTGGGGATGTTGCTATGGCCACCAGCAAAGTGGAGAGGGGGGGCACACAGGAGTGCAGAGTGGTGCTGATATGGCAGCTGCAAAGCAAACCTCTATTAATCATCTTGGGGATAGTTCCTGCTGATGAGCAGCACAGAGCAGCCCAGCCTCCAGCTGAGACCCCTGACAAAGTTCTACTGTTGTGCTGCTGCATGTGAGCACAGCACCCATGCTGCTGGAGCAGAAGTGCAAAGAATGTGTGTGTGTGTGTGTGTGTGCATGGCCTGTGTCTGTGTCTGCTGCTGCAGTGTGGAAGGGGGATTTAGTTAATAACAGAAGCTATGCAGAATTTTTTGCCTCCTTTGGTCCTCTGTAAGGTGCTGCTAGCCAAGTTGGTACGGTCCCTGCTATGGTGCACTGGGCTTGCATGTAGCTGGAAAAATGTTTTCCATTCCCGTGTATTATTCACTTTAGGATCTGAATATTTTATCTAAGGCAGTTTCTTGATATTCACTGACATTCACGTTCTCTTTCTTTCCCTTTCCTCCTCCACAGCCCAGAGAACAACTAAGGTGAAAGTACAAAGTCAGTTTCTAACTTGTCTCCTGCAAGCAAGGAGTGAGAGATACTGATGGAAGCTGGCTGTAATTGAAAACAACTGTTCTATGGAGAAGGCAAGGCTGGGAGAGATGTAAAAAGCCCTTGTTGCTTGCCTCAGTGCTTAGAAATATGTGGATAATTTATTCTAGGGATGAGAGGTGCCACTGCTGAAGAAAGGAATGCAGGCAGCAGAAACCTCTTCTCTGGGAGGTTTTCCTGCATTATCTTTTAATTGCTTTTTCTGCTGCACCTAACATTTTGGCACATAACAGGGGACACGTGCTCAAGTTTAGGAACAGTGGCTGAAAGGTGACACGTCTCTCTAGAGCTTACAGCTATAACCCTGCTGGCTTCTGTAGTGCTTGAGAGAGAACTCTGTCGCCATCCCAGGTGTGGCTGTGTATGGCTGGACACACCACTTGATCCTCTGTAATCATGAGAATTTCTAAGTGGGAAATTCCTCTTGTTGTGCCAAATTGCCTTGCCATTTCTAATTGCAGAACCTTCCTTGCAACCATGGGTAGGCAAAGGAGATTCTCACACAACTCAGCAGGTTTTACAGATGTTGTGTGGTCTCTGCCACTTAATGTGGCACTAAATGGCTTAGTTTGTTCAAGTGCAAGGCTAGAACAAGCAAATAACCCCTGGAAAGCCCTGCAAATGGCCAGCTCTAATCAGCAAGTTGGTCATGGGTTCATCTCAAAGCTCTTCTTGGCTGGAAGCTGTGTCCTTAGGAAAGGAAGGGGTCTCAGAGGGAGTCTAATCTTACATGTGGCATGAGTGTTCCCAACAGCCTCCCAGCAAATTCCCAGAGAAATCCCAGCACTGTGGAAGTCAAATGGCTACAAAAAAGAGGAGGGGTCTTTTTGAATCCTAAACCAGACCTTTCATGTTTTTGTTAGTCAGAATGTTCAGAACAAAAATCTTCTGCTTTGGGAACTTGGGCTTTGTTCTCTTACTGGGGCTGATGCTGTTTTGGTGTACAAAGAGCAATCACCATCATTTCTGCAGTACCCAGGACTGATTTCCCTCCATTGACATTGGCAGATGTCACTGGTGGGTTTGCTCACTTGATGCTAGTGGAGTAAACCCACCCCTTGCTTTTTTGTCCTGTGTAAGGACAGTGAGCATTTTAAAATGCACAGGTTTTTTGGCTGTAATGTGCCAGCTGGACAAATATGCTGTTCCCTCCCCTCTCCACTGACACCTTGCTGGGGATGAAGATTTGCTTTGTTTCATTTGGTGAATAAATTGAAGACGTGTGGGGTTCTTTGCTCACTGGTTTTTGTCATCTCCATGACTTTTGTTGTGGCAGCTGGTCTTTTGGAGCGTGCACAGTTTTGAATTACAGCAGTTATCAAGTGTTCAGACTGCAAGGTCAGCTCACTGCTGAAGAGCCAAACTGGTCTTTGGGCTTTCCTTAACTGGTGGAACACCAACCCCTCTTTTGTATCAGAGGTGGGTGCTTGCAGGAAATAACTCATCAATAACTCCAAAATAACTTTTGAGAGCTTGCATCACTCTTTTCCATGCAGCACATCCTCTGCTCCCATTATTTCTCCCAGGCACTAATAATTTCCTCTTTTCTGACCTTTTATGTTTCCCTTCTCCCAGCAGACCCAGAGGAAGTTCAATACAATGTGCTGATAGTCTGTGCTCTCCTTAAAATTCCCAGTGCTGAGTAGCCAAGCAGCTGTACAAGGAATGAAACACAGAGCCTCGGTCCAGATCCTCAGTGCTGGGAAATGTGATCGTGGGATTTTCTGTAGTTACAAACTCTTTCACTCCCAAGCTGCCTCCATGCTGCAGCTGTACAAGAGGTTACAATCTTCACTGTATAAACACTCATGGTTTTTCTAATTGAAAAGGATTGTGAGGAAAAGCTGGATGTTGCAATGGCCTTTCACAGAAGCACAAATAACCTTTTAGAGGACAAGTAACACATGACAGGATTGAAAAGCTGATATGTTGTTCTTGTGCAGTCACAAGTAAATGTAAGGGGTCCTTACAAATGTGTCAGCCTTTCCACTTGAGAAGTAAAAGCTTGTCCTTTTCCTCCTGACACTGAGCCAAACTGTAGCAAACCTCTGGTTTACCTTTCTACTGAAGCAGACCAGATTATCAGCTGCCCAAAGCCCATCTTCTTTTATTTATATGCATTTACTAACTTTAGAGCCAAGGTCATCTCAAACTGTGTACAAAGAAACTCTTCTGAAAGAAATTTCATTTCTTTGAACCCAGAGTCGTGGTTTTGAAGGGTTTCTGTCAAAATACAGGGAATAAACCTCCCAGCAAGCTCCCACAATCATGTAATGAATTCTTTCAAAATAAGAATGCTTTATTTAAAAAAAAAAAAAAAGAGAGAGAGAAAGAAAAAAATTTAAAAGCTCCAATCTCTAACAGTACAATATTTTTTTGAAGATTAAAAACTTGCTCATTAGAAACAGACACTCTAACAGGGCCACCTAGTGATATCCCCATAGACAAGGCACAGCCAGGACCATGGCAGATCCCAGCCTAATCACCAACCTGCTCCCTGCAGACAAGGGGGAGCCAAGAAGGATAACCTGGTGCCTGTGTTCCCAGGCACTCTGGGGTCCCCATCAGCAACTGGCCTCACAGGTCTCTTTACAATGTCTTGGCTCAAATAGAGCTCCTGATCTGGATGGACTAATGCTGTTTCTAGGGAGAGGAAACTAATCATGGGCATTATGAAAGAGCCTGCACCAAAACCCAACTCCCAAAGCCCAAGATAATACCTTCTCTGGAAAGGAAGGTTACCACCACATTGTTCTGAGGCAAAATTGTGACTAAATACAGGTGCTTTTTTACTTTCTTCCCCCTTTTTTAAGGCTCTCTGGCGAACCATATACCTTTATTGCTTTTTGCTACCTGATTTCTCTGTGCTTATAAGGGCAGTGTGGTCAGCACACTGCAGGCTGCAACTTTGCATGCAAAGCTTGGCACTTAGCTATGCTTCAAGGAAAGCCCTTTATTTCTACTATCAATTCCCCAGCAGCCAGATGCACTTCACCTTCTGACTCATAAAACTCTGAGTGTGATAGGATTCATGCCTGAGGAAGCAAGAAATAGCCTGAGACAGCAGAGTTAAAACACTGAGCAGATCCACTGGTTTCTTGTGGAACTCCCACATGGGCTGTTTAGCTGGACACTGTGGTCACCTTCTGCAGGAAAGAGGTGGGTAAAATCATCTTGGCTGCTCACCCTCAGCACTTGTGGAAGGGCATTCATGAGCCCATTCAATGACTTAGATGAGGACAGGCCATGAGGTCTTTTGCAGCAGTTGGCAAATTGGCATGAGAGATCTTCAATATGAATTTTCTGCTAGGAAACAGCTAGGCCAGGTCAGCTGAGGCAATCTGTTTTGGCAGCCCACTGTTTCCTGGGACTGTGGGAATGTGTGCATGTCTTCCAAGGAGCAAATTTGGTTTCAGTGATCATCTGATGAAGCCCACACTTCATGTGCAAGCTGCCTTCATCAGGCACGACCAAGGACCTGCAGTGCCTACACTGAGACCTGGCAGAGGCTCTGCCAGGGGTTTCTACTGCTCTGAGGGTCATGGGGCTTTCTTTGGCAAGAGGAGGAAGCCCTGATGACAGTTTATCTCATCATTATCAAGGAGATTGATGAAAATTCATTCAGCTATCCTTGTGCTGGCTGTTACATTCCTTTTTCCTATGGCACACAGTTCAAATAATAGCATAGGTCTGTGTGTGTCACATTTGCACATAACTTGTACAGATTTTTAAGTGCAAAGATATCTGTGCCCTGGGCTTTATTTGAACATGCTTTTAATTATGGGGAAATTGAAATTAAACTGTCTTCAGAGTTTCTTGCTCCACAAGAAGGCAGAATCTCAAAAAATGAGCAGTTTCACTCCATGCTCTCTTTGCCTTGTTACCCTAATATTTGCAGAGGAGTATTGTGTTTGCTCAGACATTTTTCATTATTTAGAACAAAATCTCCACTAGTAAATCTTTAAACAGAATTTTTTTTTTTTTAATCTGAGTTTTGGTCCTAGAAAGATGTGATAACCTCCCTTCTGTTTCCCAATGCCGTGGAAAATGCACAGTCCCCACCTGTTTTGTGGAGCAGCAGGGATGATGCTGACTGATTCACCCAGGGCTAGTTCAACAGCAGTGTCAGGCAAATGACCAGGACCCTGATTCTGTGGCCTCTTCTAGGAGCTGGAGCAAGACTCTGGGTTGTGAATGGTATGAGTCCCATCAAGTCCTCCTAAAGATTAACATTTTCCATGATTTCTGGAAAATCATGCATCTGGCCAGCTGTTGTCCAACATGCTTCTCTTTTCTGTCTCTTTTTTGTCTCTTGCATCTGGACTCTGGGATCTCAGAGTTACCTGAGCATGTCCAGGGTGTGCTGCAAACTTCAGATGCTACACTGCTAACAAAAAGCAGCAGCCACAACTTCTATTAAGGGTTTTACTGCGGCACCCAATACCCAACATTCACAATGTTCTAAATAACAATGTAGTAACCCAGATACATGATCCCAGATCAGCTTCAAATATTTTGTATCAGAGCAACATAAGCTGATTACTCTTTTCTCAATTCATTCAGCTTTATTTCTTCTAGATAAGCAGAATTGCAAGAACTGGATTTGATATTTAGCTGACTAAGTCCCACATAGCCTGATGAGGCTAATGCAAATGTGGTGCAAGGATTGTAATCATTCCTGCAGAAAGGTGGAAATGTGGCATGTCACAACTATGAGAGGTAGGGACCCACCACATTGCTGGGGTCCTGTGCATCTCCCAGGTCCATACAGAGTTCAGGCAGTGGTTAAGACCTATAAACCCCAAAGCAGACAAGGACTTTGACTGTGTAACAAATTAGCCATGAAATGCTTCTCTTTCTGTGGTTTTATTCACAAACATCACTGCTGTTTTTGTCAGTGGTCATAGGAGATATGTCTCCTGGACTGTTGTTGTTTGTGTGACAAGACAAAACCAAACCAAACCAAACCATTTGTGCACAGGGCGGTTCTGCAATGCTGCAGCTGCCACAGTGAAACTCTGGCTGCACCAGGAGAGACTGCACTGCATCATGGGCTGTGCAGAGAAGAGTGAAGCATGAATTCCTGTGAGACATCTTGGTATTGTATCATAAATGAGCTACTGGACTTGGGCTCGAACACTTGGGTCTATTCACTCAAGCACAGCTTCCTTTCTCTTGGAGCAGGCAGCTGCTCAGTGTCTGCCACAGCAGCACAGCAGCCTTGCAGTGGGATGCCATGCTGTGGCTGCTGGTGGGAGGGCTGACAGGCATGTCCTGGCTGCTGCAGGTGTGTTTATTGGGATAACCCCAGTAAAGCAGCAAAGTCAGTAGCCAGCAATGCCTGCAAGCTGGACAGAGCCTCCTGGACAGGGCACCTGGCTGGGTGGGAGAGGAAGGCAGGAATGGAGAGCTGTGACTCCCCTTGGCTGAGCTGGAGCTTCCCCAAAGCCCCTGCCCATCCATTCTCCTTGTGTCTGTTCTTTCACCAGCAGCCAGAAAGGTCAAGCCTTGAATATGGACACACACAAAGGCTTTCCTGCACTTACCCCTACTGTCAGAGCAAAGACTGGGGATTTTGCTTGCCAGTCTGAAACTGTTTGAGAGACACAGATTCTATCAAAGCTCTCTTTGCTAATGGAGGGTGGTTTGTGGTTTTATGTTGCCTTCTGAAAGAATCTTGATTTGGAGTTACAAGAGTGTCATGCTGATGTCTTCTGTTGCTGTGACTCGTTGAAAATAGGGTAACAAAGTCACACTAATTCTGCCTCTTGCAGTCAAATTGTCAGGCTTTCTTGTGAAGCTGTACATGCCATTTTATAAAAGTCTGAATGACTTCATTAGGCCAAGAGGTTTTTCTGTGGCAGTTATGCCAGGGAAATTGCAGGCTCTTCTTTGCATTTATGGCACAGTAGAGTTGTGGTGTAGGAAAGTATGTGCTATAGGCTGCCCAGTATGCTAAATTACTCCAGGCAGGCCACACCAGCAAAACCAGTATCATTTTATTCACAGTCCATCTGACCTGCTGCCCTGGATACAACATCAGCTGGCTTTGTCACCTGGCTATTGCAGAGTTGTATCTTCTTTCCCTACATTTCCTGTGACACACCAGAGCTGTATCACACAGAGGTCACTTGGGGGAGCAGCCACAGATGAGGAACAGGGGAGAAGCAGGAGGTCAGCAGCACTTACTGCTACTGCTACAGGAGCTCCTGCTCCAGCCCTAGCAGGACTGAGTGATTAGTTTGCTCCAAGTAAACTGGGACATGACTTTTCACAGGGCAGTTCTAGCTTAGAATACATGGCTGGGTTTGTAAGCAGAGAGATTCAAAGAAAATAAATCCTTTGAAGCAACTTGTCTAACCCATTCTGAATGTATGTGTGTATGTCAGGGTTGCTGGATTTTCCTGAAGAGCCTCTTCTCTTCAGATTGGTGTATGTGAAAATGAAAAAAACTCCTCCAACCCTAAACACAGCTAGCCTTAATATTCAAGAGCTTAAAATCTGCCCCCACTCAAACCTGTGAGATGTTTTCAGCTTACTGAGGCCTCTCTGGCCCAGTGTATCAGGGTGTAAAATGTGTGGCCAGTGAGAGTGCACAGCACACATCAATGTTCCTGATACTGCTCCCTGCTGCTTGCAGGTGACCCTGTTGCCTCAGATCCTCATCCTTGTGCCTGTGCAGATGTACCTGGCAGTGCTAATCAAACCCAGGATTTTCAAGCAGTTTGTGAAAAGGGGCAGAGCTGTTTTTCCAGAGGAAAAAAATTATGGAAAAAAAAGTAATAATTCAGTGGTTTGACCTTGCATTGATTGCAAGCCACCCTGACTCCCAGTGTTCAAAAGTGAAAAATGAAAAACTTTTCTTTCACAGGTCACAGAGCAATTGCAAAGAGAAGAACCATCCTGCCAGCCTCAAGCAGGTGGGAAGATGTCCAGGCCTTGGCTGCCATTCCCCTGCTTCCACATCCAGTGGGCAGCCCCATCTGGAATCCAGTCAGGGGGAAAGGGCCTGAAAGGGCTTCAGAGTGTGTTTGTCTGGCAAAGAGACCCAGCTCCAGCAGTCACTGCAAGCACTGCTCACCTGTAGGAATCACACCCCTTTTGCTTCCTCCTCTCACTACAAGGTCATGTCCAGGACATATCTTAACCAATGTTTTGATTTCTCAGGTAAAAATTAACAGGTTTTAATTTGTACTTTTACCCCTTCCCTTTTGGACTTTACCTGAAATGTTTTCACATGCTGCTTTTACAATACAGATATACAAAAGATAAAGCAGAAGATAGGAAGAAAAAACAATTATCAGGAATCTGGTTGAAATCACCTTTGTGTAAGCAAAGAACTAGATCAACAGTATTGCACATAGCAGTAACAGATACTAGATGGGAGCATTTGATGGAAAAGTGTTTTCATTCAGCCATTCAACAGAGGGAGTCCAATGTCAATAAAAACAGTAATTCAGAAAATAATTTCCCTTGCTATGTTTGGAAGCTGAGGTGCACACTCATATAAATGTGTGTGTGTGTTGACTCTGTGTGTATGCCTCACACACCAGTGTTTGATTTTCTTACTGCCTTTCAGCTGCATATTAGCTCTTTGCTTCATTTTCCAATTAATCAGCATCTGTAAATGTCATGAACATGTTATTAATCTTTTCCAGTCACTCATGCAGGTGTTAAATGGAGCCCATCCTGAAGAGGGTTCCTCCCTGAAAGCCTTTGTCATGTCCCTGATGGCTTAAGGACTTTATGAGGCAGGTGGCTGAACTTCTCCTCTGGCCATTACCTTTGTAGGTGACAGGTGACAAGTGACAAAGTAAATTTCTCTCTAAAAGCACCTTTCCCACATCTCTTCCCTCAGCATCCTGGGCTCTCTGAACCTTCCTGAGTCTGACAGAGCTTAGCATTAGAAACTTTTGAGGCAGCAATGATGCTTTACATTTCTCTGAAGACAGAGAGGAGTGCATTTCGGTGCTTTGCTGGGTGGGGGTGTAAAGTTTGCTGCAACTACTCATATAATTTGATTTTTTAAAAAATCTTATGTTGTGTGCTGACAACTACCACTCCCAAGCAAGGCTCTTCTTTTATATGGTCAGCACTTAAAAACACATGTCCTGGAGTAACCTATTAAAAAAGGTGGTTTATATCAGCCCAACTTCTTGTGGAACTCACACACTTATCCTGTGATACCTTCACATTATGCCTTAGCTATATTGCTCAAAAGAAGATAAACAGAATTTGAATTATTAGCTAGACACTAGTTCACTTGTCTGATGAGGTAGTTGAAAGCCTTTCTATCTTCTGTTACATTTTGTTTCCTTTTGAATTTTTTTTTTTGTTTGTTTGTTTTATGCCACTGACAGGTTGTCCAGAGATTGGTACTAAATTCTTTATTAAAATACAGTGCTGTCTCTTCTGAATTGATGTACTCAATTCAGTGCTTAGTATAATCTGGAAACAGCTCAAATTGCATGCCTTTAATGTGACAACATTTTGTCTGGTTTTCTACCTTTCTCCAGTTTCCTCTGGAATTCACCCAAAAGAGCTCAGTGTCATCAGCAAATTTTGGAAATGGATCTCAATTTCAAACAGTGGAGAACTGTTTATGTAGCTCGGTGTGTTCCTGTCTGCTTTTATTTTAAGCACTCATGTAATGTTTAATTGAGACCAATACAGCTTCATTTTTAAGCCAGTGTTTAGGTATTTGTGCCAAACTGAAGGTCTCACACAGCTCTGTTATCTTCTGTATCCATGAACCCTGGTCCCACCTAAAAGATGCAAACATTTCTTGAGTGGACACCATCTCCTGTGCTGCTGAGCAGGCTGATGGCACTGCCTTGTTCCTGGAGCCTGATGCATTAAACATTTGCAGATTTCAAAACCAGTTTAAGAAATATTTCTGTTATTTTTTCTAATCCTTAAACCAGTGTCCTGGGACTTTGCCTAGATTGCAAATATCAAAGAGCTGATTGAAATGCTCTGGACTCTCCTGACCTCATAAGGAACGCTCTGTAATCCTTTTGTTATGCAGGGATTAGTTTCTCCTGAGCTACGATGATTTATGGAAAGGAGAGAGTTTTGTGTGTGAACCAAAAGCTGTATAGTTTTTTTCAGGAGGCAGCAGCTCCTTTGGGCTGAAGTTAACGTGGCTGATGATTGGGTTTGTCGCTCGCAGCTTCACAGCAGTGCCACTCCTCAGGGCTGCAGTGGGTCTCACTGCTGCTCCTGCACCCTGATGTGATTGCAAGGTTCATGGCTGCCTCTTGAGGCATGAGGCTGCCAGAAAAGCTGGTGTTTATGCACAGGTAAGGCCCTGTTTGCTCCCAGCCAGGTGCAAGACTGTATGAAGTAACAAGGGTGGTAGACTCCTTTCTCACTCTGGTTTGAGAAACAGGCTAGAGCACAGCAGCTTTTGCAACTTGTCCCCAGGTCTGTCTGGACTGTGGCAGGGAAAGGGCAGTGTGTGCTCAGAGTGATAGCCAGGATGTGCAACATTTTCATTGCCCTGCAGTCACCTTCCATGCACATCACGTGTTGCATGTTGAGCATCCCTATCCTACAAAAGAAATATCCCCCTATCAGCACATTGTGGTGATTGGAAAAAAAAAAAAAAAAAGGAAAAAGGCAGCCCAGACCTGTGTGAAAATGCAAGTAAATTAAGACCTCTCATCATAAGCAAAGCAGTCTTCACTCAGGGATTTTAATTTAATTTAATTCCATTTATTTCCGATTAACAGGAACTTTTAATAACTACTTTGGCTATTGATGGGAAAAATAAGGGGCTGATCAATAAAACAAACCCTGAGGGAAATGTCTTTCTTCCCCTTTCCCCATACTGATCTTCAGTCCAACAGTTCTCCTCCACCTTTCCTGGTCCCCACTTCCCTGCATGTTACACTCAATCCCTCCCTGTCCCTTTGAGTGAGGTGACAGGTGACCCCTGAGGTTGGGCTGGTGCATAGCAGGTTTTTTCCTTCTGATCCATGCCACCCACTGCTCCTCATCCTGTTGTGGGTTCTTCATGGGCTGCAGTCCCTCCAGGGTCCTCCTCAGCAGAGACCCACCACACAGGTGTGTGTCTCCAGCCCTGCCCCCTGCTGCTTGCCTCCTCTGTGTAATTTCCCCAAATTTTGGAAGTCACAGTAGTAAAGTGTTGTTGTCCCTCTACTGTCCAAATTTATTCTCTTCCTGGCACATGAAGCCTTTTCTTCAAATAAGATTATGTCTCTTTTCCTTGAGCCACTGCATTTTGTCCACACTGGCTCAGAGGGTTTTTTCCCCATGTTACTGGTGGTCTTCAAGTTTCTTTTAGTGTTTCTTTTTCCAGGTGGAAGTACTAAACTTGTAAGATTTAAGCTCTCACTTTGACAATTACTGTCTGAATAGTTCTTATTTTGACACACATCAAAACCTCTCATTTTCAAATATTCAAGGCACATTTTAGGTGTATGACTCTTAAATATCCTCTCTCAGGTTTATGTGAGAAATCTGTGGAGTGTGTGCTCAACTGAAGGAGCACTTCTCTGGAGTTTACTGTTGAAATGAAAAGGTTTGGATGTTCTTGAAAAATACAACCTGCTCAGCACACAGAGCAGTACCCCTGAGTCACTGTGATGCAAAAATAGCTGCTAACTCTTTTCCTCCATTCCTCTTAAGGATCTCATGACACAGCAGCTTGTTTATGTTGATTAATTAGTAACTGTGCAGTTTACTACAATTTTAGAACTAGCCATGAATGCTTAATCAAACATGGTAAAGGATTGTAGCAGAGATATCTACAAAATAGTCATGTAATACAAGGAAAGATTTTTTTGGTAATGAGTTCACTGACAGAACCATGCTTCCTATCTACATCTAGAAATGGATAAGGAGCAATTTTCCTGGCCATTTAATAATGTAGGGAATATAATGGCAACGTCTGTATATTTAGGTCAAAATTCCCCAAATCTCTTGTGTTTGGATATGGGTATAAAAAGGCTCCTCTATGGTGGGCTAAGAAGTCTTTTCAGCTGGAAAACACTCCAGTCTGTGACTTCCACTGATCCAGAAATATACTTTTGCTATTCTTCAGATATGGTGTCTTTGAGAAGAGACCTTTCATTTTTATCTCTACTTTCCTTGATCCCTTTCAGTGCAGGTAGGTTGGCCCTGTACAAATTATTGTTACAAAGCAATTTGGTATTAAGCAAACACCCTTCCTGACTGAAGCAAAAGGTACATGCATGCTCAATGAATGCATGTTGTCCTGAGCTATGGCCATCCTTACAATGGTTCTGCTGTGGCATGGAGGAGTGAGGAGGTTGACACAGGCTGCCACTTTTACAGATGGGCTCTTCAGAGACTGCTCCCACATATGGGACAGCACAGCAGGCAAGGTCATCCTTGCTGCAGCGCTGGATCTGAAATCCCATTCCAAATACACACAGCTGCTCACAGTTGGCCTGGTGGAAATGATCTGTGTCCCCTTCTGATGCAGTTAGCTAGCCTCAGAGGGCTCAAAACAGGCAGAAAAGAGGGGGCAGTCTGCCCATTCTGTGCCTTGAACATGAGGTCCTGGGCACAGGGCACTTACAGTGCAGATGCCCTGAAAAAGCCTCCAGCAGCTGCCCTCTGCATGTTGCAGTTGCCCTGGGGTTTGGGGGATCACTGCAAGCTGCCTGCCAGAGGCTGGCAGGAGGCAGGCATTGCCCACCCCTCTGCACCACCATCATTCCACCCAAAAAAACCCTGCTGTCCTTGGGCTGTTCCACAGGGCTGTCACGGGCTGCTCAGCACCGGTGCTGGCTGTCTCCTCTGCTGGTTTCCATCATGGTGTGGGCACAGCTGCACCATGGTTTCAGCAAGTGCTCAACCCCTGAGTCTCTGATTTTTTCACCTTCAGCTAACAAGAGTTGAGCACTTGCTTACCTAATCTGAGGATTGTTTTCTGAAACTTACCTCTGTTGAAACATGGCTTTGCTGTTAAGTTCTTTGATCTACATTGTGCTGCTTTGGGAAAGGCTGGGCCAGTCCTGTGTTCCTATGTGTTACTTCAGTGCAGAGCTGGTTGTTGTACCCTGATTTTTCTGGATGGGCCAGGAAAAGGTGGTGGCAGTCTATATAAAGTCTAAATATTAAATATTATTTTGCTACCTCTCATGAGGATTAAATCACAAGAAAAATGTGCTGTACTTGGAACAGGAGCCCAAGCAGTGTCATGTGTCTGCAAAGGCATATTCACAAATCTTTTTTCAGCTAAATCCCAAGTATAAAGTAAAAGAAAAAAACCCCAAACAACCACAAAAAAAAAACCCAAAACAAAACAAAAAACTCAAAAAAAAAAACCAAACAAAAAACCCACAGATTATCTCTGCTGTATATTAATATCTGAGCTGTTTACTTACATGTGTAATAGCTTGGGACCTGACTGTGCTGCAGTCACTGAACTTCATCTCATGGATGAAATTAAAGTTGTTTTCATGAAAATTTTCTCTGACCCATCTACAGGCAAAGTCACTGCTGGCTCTTTCATCTTGTCTTCACATCCTGCTGAGATAGTAGTGCTGAAGCCAGAAGTTGCTGAAATGAAAGATTTTGCTGTCTGTTTTGTCACAGTACAGGGTTGTAGAAAGGAAACATTTGAGAGTGGTGACTCCAAGAAGTCATCCCAGCATTAGTTTCTGTTGCAGGAGTGCCAGACATGTCTTAAAATCAGCCCTCATAGCCCTTGGAGATGTTATTCATGGCAGACAGATCCAACTCCAACTTCTATGTGCTTTACTAGCAGTAAAGAGACTGATTTTCTGAAAAGTTTTGTCTGTTTGGAATATGTTTGCAGGGAGAAAACAACCAGCAAACACTTAATATACAACAAATTGAGCTGGATGTAGCCATTTGCTGCTGGTTCTGTTCTTTCAGCTGCACCAGCCATGGGAATAAATCAAACCTGTTTCAAAGAGGAACACACTTCTAGTCCTTAGATGTAGAAAAGCTTTTTAAATTCAAAGCGTGCCTTGAGAATTACTGGACAGCTTGTAGCAAAAATTTGTGCAGACCTGTGCAAAACATCCCATTCCTTGCATCTGAGGAAAGCAAGTGATGCAACCTTACTTAGCATTACAATTGAGTAACACTGACAGCTGAAGATAAAACAAAATGATCACCTACCAGCGGAACATCTGAGATCTTTGAACATGATGCATATTGACTTCTTAGGAGTCACCTCTATCTGTTGAGCATTTTAAAGAATGGAGCTTCTTCATAAAGAAGTGGGAGGACATATCTATTCTTCCTCCCCAGCAGCTGTGTTGTGTCATCCATTACACATGAGAGGCCAGTTTTGCAACTAGTGCAAAAGATTGTTAACTCTATATTGGTGAAAATAACAGGATCATTCTGATTTATACCAGCAGGCTTTTATTTTGTCCATTTCTATCATGAGTCCATTAACAGATGAGTGTAGGGGCCTTAACTTTTAAGGATTTTCACGGCACAAGCACGGCAGTGAGCTGTACTCTGGTGAGTACCCACTGCTGTATTCCAGCCCTTGCCACACCAACTGCTTTGGGCCATGGAAATACCATGGCAGAACCAGCAGGTTCCTTGCCAGGCACCAGTGATTTCCCAGATTATTATCCCATGCCAAGAACAGCAGCCAGCTGAAGTGCCCTGAGCTGTGGGAGGAGACGGAGCCAAACCAGCTGTGCACTCAAGGAAATGAAACTGGGGAGAAATTGGTAAAAATTGGTCAAACTGACTCCACTGAGGATGCGAAATGTGAATTTCCTAAAATATGAAAGGAGCGACTCGTTCTGCCATCATTAGCGGCTGAAGGCAAACGCTCCTGTGATTGAATTAACAAAACTACTCCCTTCATAATGCCGTGGTTGAAGGCTTTCCAGGGAAGACACTGACTCACAGGGCTACTCTCGCTCATCCTTTTCAGCCCGAGCCGGGGAAGGACGTGTGCAGAGGTATGACACATTTGAATCTCAAGCAAGTGGGAGAGGTACCCTTCTTTCACATTCTAATTTCAATGTCAGCAACAAATTGATATGCTGGTCAATGCCAGGATTCTAAATATGAATGTTTGCATTAGTAAATTAGGTAGCCTTATTTTGCATGAATTTTCAAGTTCTCTTCTTCTTTCCCCCTTTGTTATAAAAATAAAAGGTCAAAAGTAGAGCTGAGCAAGGAACTTGAGTGGGAAGGGGGATGAAATTGATATCTAAACAAAAAATTTGAAGGGCACAATAATTGTCTTGCATCTTCTTTTTGTTTTTTACTTTAAAATGAAGGAGGGGAAAAAAGCTCACCAGTTTGACTCCAAAGAAGATCTTTTGTATGAAACCTGATCTGTGAAGTTTGGGGGTTATTTCATTATCTTTGGATGTGTTTTCACAATTTATGTTTAAAAATGTTATGACCAGATGATAATATGAAAGGACTATTATATTTTTATTGAGAAAGCCAAACCAAACTGCCCCAGTAATGTCTTTGTTTTTGGCAAAAGGTGTTAATTTGATTTGCTCTGTATTTCTTGTTTCTTTTAATAGAGATTTGTGTTTCTGGTCAACTTGGTTATAAGTCTACATCAATGCGGGCAGTTTGTAGTAATGAAGAAGAGAAAAATAAGGATCTATTTTCATAACTCTCAGAAGAATTTTCTAAAAACTTGTCTCTCTGCTTTCTAGTTAATTGAAATTTTCTTCCCTTGATGCACTACTTTCAAGGGCAAAACCAAAGGGCATCTTCTGAGCTCAGTTCCCGTGAAGAAATGTGCATGGTAATCACTGCCCAGTGCCTACAAATGTATTTTCTGAAGGTATCTCCTGGCTTTTTTCAAATGTTTAGGTTTTTTTTGGTTGGTTTTTTTTTTTGTTTTTTTTTTTTTTTTAATAAACCGTTTTTTCATTAGTTTTATTTATGCAGTTTAACGTGCACAGAAATAGATGTATGTAAACTATAACCTGGAATTACCACATAGCCAAATTTCTGTTAATATACCAAAGTGTATCCCTTCTTCTTCTCCTAAGCCCCCCCACTCCACCCCACCCCAAATCCCAACACCAAGGGAAAATGAAACAAAAATCTAAACCAAACCCCACAAAAAATCCCCAAAAAACCAAACCCCAACGAAGGTTTATCAACATTTGGAAAAATAAAAGTTAGCCTAGTAATGCACATTAGAAAATTGAAGTTCTTCTTGTTCTCTTCCACTTGAGGAGCCAGACTTTGTCTTTTTCATGGTGGTATCTTACAGAAAGAAAGGTAATTCCTCAGGCAACCAGAGATCAGATCAGATAAAGCACCTTTGTTAAAAACCTACTTATCATTATTGCTTGGAAATGTGCTGGAATTGCAGTAACACGTCCTGTGATAAATTTACAAGCAGCTGTGCCATTGCTTCTCATTGTGTATCTACACAGATTCGTGAGGTGTGAAAATAGATAAATCCTGGGTAAAGAAATCAATTTTTTTGCTGTCTTGTAATAAATTGCTTAGAGAAAGATGAGGCATGCAATAGTGTCTCGGTGTAGGGGAAATACTTATCTGCAGTTATATATTAATTACTGACACATATGGATTTGTTAGAAGAACTTTATGCCTTAGGGAGTGGGTGGAAAACCCAGTGACAGGAGTACTTGCATACTTTCCCAACTGATCTTCCATGTGATGGAATAAAGACAAAATCTAGGTACATGCACTCTGGAAACATACATACATCACAGAATTTGAAGGATTATAAGGACAAGGGAATGATCAGAGAAACACAGAGTGTGTTTTGTGCCAGAATCCCCTGTAGAACCCTTACAAACTTACTAAGTTACACCTGCTTTGAAACAAGGGTGTCAGTCAAGGACTCTGCTGTACCATGCCCTTCTTAGAATTTGCTGACATTTGGTTACCGAAAACCAAATGTATATCTTTTTATGTTTCTGTAATCCACATTCTCTGAACTAAAATGTATTAACTTAAAAAAACCATGGAGTTCGAGTTTTATCTTGCCTTTGTGCTTTATTCTGGAAAGTCGTCCCTAGTTCAGTCAGGTCTACTATAAATCTGATGTAATTTTTAAACTAACATAAAATGTTCTTATTCAGAGGAAAATACTTAGGTGAAAATACAATGGATGTACCATCCCCCTCTATTCCCCTCACATTTTCTACTGATGACTCTCAGTGATGAGAAATGCACTATTATGTACATTTCTTGCTGGGATTCTGTTTCTGGGGGACATTTTTTTGTTTAAGTGCTCCTTTGGTAACCCATATTTAGCTGTATTTTTACCATGAACCTGATATCAAGAAAATGCAGCTGCAAGTCTCCTTTGACCTCTGCTTTCAAGAGAAACTGAAGGAAGCACAAAACAAACAATACACTTTCTTCACTGTTTATTGTAGAAACTGTGTCATACTCCACAAGGTTTTTCTTTGAACATTCCCCTAAAACTAAAAATAACTTCATAACCAGAGCAAATGTCACAATTTTTACTTGTGTGTCCATCTCTCCACAGTGCAATGAGATGCTGTCCATTTCCATATGAAAACCCAGGGCACCACTTGGCCCAGGTGGCTGTACTCACTCGACCTAGGGTGACGTGGGAGTGAAAACTTGTGATGGCAGTGTCCACACTGCCTGTGCTGCCACACGAGGAACATTCCTGCAGGGAGCTCTCTGAGAGGCAGCGCTGGCGCTGGGCTGATCTCACACGCTCTGCTTGGTGAGGGGCTCTGCTCTGCTTTTCTTTAACAACAGTAGAAAAAATACCCTGAAATATTTTCTTGGTGTTTCACTTTTTATGACAGCCTTTATAATACTTTATGTTGCAAATTTGTGTTAAGAAGGTTCTGCAAATGAATATTGCCTTAATGTGAACCCCTAAATTTTTCCCCGGGGGAAAGTAATGTGTTTTTTGATATATGTTATAGTCCATTTCTCAATGTTTTTCTCTCATGGAATCCAATATAACCATTCTTCAGTTTCTGGATTGCCACTTCTCTTTGCTACCATCCTCTTTGGAAAAAACTCAGGAAATAGACTGAGATAGGGGTGAGGAGAAATAAAATAGAAAGTCTCCTCCCAGGCATAACTTGCACTTTTTGAAACTGTTACATCTGGGAACATCCAAAAAGGAAATAATACAGTATGTGATTTCCCACATCCCTGCTTCTGATAGTCTCTAATGATGAGTATTCAAAAGCATTTTAAATTCAACCTATAGAGTATGAGAAAAAGATAATTATCATTCTGAGGTTTTAAATTGCTTGCCAGTAAGATCCAGGGGGGAATTCCAGGTGGATCTTGGTTGTCTTTTCAGGGGTGAGTGGAGGACAACAACTGGATTTTGAATCTTGCTGTTTTCAGCTGGTTTTGAATTAGGATGTATTTAAAAAACCCTGAACTACAGCAAGGGTGGTGGGAAGATGGTTCTCTTCAGCGTGGTATGGGTCAAATGCAGATTTTGACTCTGGATTGCTGCCATTTAGGAAGTTTAGAGACTTGAGCTCAGGTATCTCCTTTAGACTTTCCTTTAAGAACTTTGCATAGTGATGACCCATTGAATGTCAGCTGGTTAGGATGGTACCTTAATCTATGGGGATGAGTTTTAAAGTTTTGCTAACTCCAACTGGATTTATTCAAGTGTGTGTATTAAATAGCTGCAAAAGGATTTTATTCACAAAGATCTCGTGTGGACTTAGAGATGAGCAATGTGCATTTCTGTATTTTATATATCTCTCTGTGTGTGCACATGTGTGTGTAAAATAAGGCACAGGAATACTGGTAATTCTCTGTGTTCACTCATAGATGGCACTAGAAATTCTTGTAATTCCTGTCTTTGGAAAGTAAGTAAAATAATTTTTACTTTTCTACCAATAGATGGAAGTAGTAGTGTCTTTGCTACTTATGGACTGACTCAAGGAGCAATGCTTTCCTCTTCCTACCTCCATTTAGTTAAGAAGTAAAATGCAAGTAACAATCCCCCAAATCCTAGTTTTCCTACCAACACCTCTCAAAGAGCAACCCTCCCCCCTAAAACAATAAATAGTATTGAGTTTTTTTCAATGCACAGGCAGAGCAAGCGAGCAGAAGCAAAAGAAGAAATCAATGTGATTTTGAAGGGAGGATGCTGGCATTCTCCTGTTCCCAAACAAGCTGGAGAGCCAGATAGCCTACCTCTATCCCTCATTTTTATAACTCTATCTTTCCATCTGAAATCAAACCTTGAATGTGATGCAGCACAGTGACCATGCTGCCTGCCAGCTGCTCTCAGGTGTTCATTCTATCCTCATCAGTATTCTTGAGATAATGCTAAATGCATGAAAATTAGGGCAAATGGTCTAATTTCACCACATTTAAATTAGGTTACATTCACCTCTGATAGCTAAACTTAGAAATTGGCCTCCTTAGTCTTCCAGCATTTTTTCCTCCTATACAATGCAGATGTTACTGTTTTAATTGGAAAATATCAAGTATGCAGGGCTGATGGCCTCCTAGATTGATGTTACTGGAAAGAAGCACTTCAGGAGAAGGTGAATGAGGCACTGTCCAAAATGAAAGGATGTACTGAGAGCCCCTGAAAGGGTGAATACATCTCTTATTAATGTACAGCAAGGGCACCAGGATGAATGGGGCTGTGTGTGTATCTCTTCGCTTTTTGATGGGCTGAATGAATTAGGCTGTCTCAAAGGTTTATCAGTTTGCTTTCTTGGCTGAGTGAGTTTTCCTTTGACAGAATAAGGGAAGAGACACAAAAGTTATCAGCTGTATTTTTCTCACCTCACATTCCTTGGTTGCCTTTCAATGATGATATGTGCAACTGTGTGTTCATGAGGAAAGAAAAGAAGAGCCTGAAATCTGCACACATGGGAAAATAATTCCTGTTTGTAAGAACTAGCTGAGCAACTCAGCAAGCCAGCATTCTCTCATATACTCTGCAGTCCTGAAAACAACCTCTTCTCCAGTTCTGCTCCCACCATCCAGCTTAGTGCTGCTTAAACACTGCACACAGGAGCCCTATAACTGGAAAATTTATGGACTGCACACCATTCCCTGCTACATAATATTTTCTATATCTCAAGGGTCATAAATAGTACCAATGGCAAGGCTTTTTTTGCATCTGTCTGCCTGGCTGTGTAGGTATTCCTCAAGTTACTCTCTGGTTAGGGAAACTTTGCAAACCCCTAAACTGCTCACTTGCATCTGCCTTGGCAAGGTCTCCTGCATGGCCATTCCTTGGGGAAGTGCCTTCCTGCACTGGGAACATTTCACTCCATATCAAAACAGCCTAGATGAGTCTTCTCCAGTAGTTAATTTTCAGTAGGGCCCCCAGCATAGAGATCTTTAAGGAGAGGAAACTAAGGAAAAAAAAAACCAACAACAAACAAACCAGTTTTCAATATAACTTTATCAAAAAGAAAATTTTAGTTTTATTTTTGAATACTCATCCTCTCTTTCCTAAGAATGATTTTTTGACAGCTTTTTAAAATTGTTCATTCCTCTATTACCTTGACTTTTAACACCACCCCTGTACCTGATGCTGGCAATACTTATTTATCCATTTTTATTGCCCACAGTAAAAACAAAAAAATGAGAGAAAAGCAAATAATATTGAGAAATAACTAGGATTTTGCTTGTTTCCAAGAACAGTAAAGCAGGTTGGTCAAAACAGGTCAGTATACCCAACAAAAGGATGAGCTCTGTGGTACTAAGGGCTATGGGTTTAACTTTATGAAGTTTGGTAGCCTAACATTAGTTTGTTTGGCTGTTTTTTTGGTTTTTTTTTTTTTTTGTTCATTTACTTAGTTTTTCTCTAGTCTGAGTAGCTCTGCAGAGCTGCTGCAGAATTTTGCCATTTTAATGGCATAAGTTAGAAACATTTTCCATAACATTCATTTATGGCTACTTTACTGCTATCATAACTATTTTTAACTGTCTCTCTCCTCTTGCAGTCTGTTTACTTTTCGATGTGGAGCACAAAGCTGTTGATGTCTATTTGCACTGTGATTATGAAGTGCCATATTGTCTACCATATATCCTTAAAAAAGCCACCATTTTCACATAGAGAGAAAAAATAAGAAGCTTGTCCAGAGACTGTTGAGGATTACACGGTGAGAAGGTGCATCCCCAGGCAGCACATCTGTGTGTCCCAGCAAGAATTTATTAGGTCTACAGGACACTCTAATATTTGTGCTCCTGGGCTAGTATACCAGTCTTGGGCAGTCTTTGTCACAGTCATATCAGCAATGCAGTATGTTTCCTTATCACCTGAAAAGCAGTTTTCTGATGTAGAGACTGGACAAAAAAAGGCTACCTCATCACATGACAAAAAGTTATATTAGTTTCAAGATATTTCCTCTTCTACCTGCCTAGAAGCCTGCAAATTTAGTTCCAAAAAGTGAAAACATTTCTCAGCCAGCTCCCCAGTGGTTAGAAAACTCATTTAAGATGAAAATGTCCAGCTTCAGTTCTCTACTCCTCCCTGCTGCAGTGCCACACTTAGACCCAAGTTACCCATTTATTGTCAGTCAGTGAACAGCTTCCTAGTGGTTCAAGCAGCAGCCACTGGGCACACTGGTTGTGCTCAGAAATCTCACCCAGAGCTTGAATAACTTTGCTGTGAAATGTTTCCATTTGGGGGAATCATCATGAATAGCTGTGTTGTCAAAACAATCTCTGCTGGCACCTGACGCGCGACCAAGGAGGTTTTACACAAATCTTGCATGAGTGTGTGCAGCAGGGACAGTGTCAAGTGTTGATAAACATATTCTCCTGTAAATCATGCAGAAAGCTGATAAACCCCCTGAACCTACAGTGCACGGAGTGCCCTCAGCTTCCTCCGAAGTCAAGGATAAATGGGAGCTGCCTCCGCTGCGGGAGCACCAGTCTGTGACTTCTTATCTGTGCTCCTTGTAAATGCAGAAACAGCTGGAGGACAGCAGTGGTGGGAAAGCCACCTGAAGGCCAAGGAGTGCCTGTGGCCACTCAGGCCCTCAGCCAGATCCACATTCAGCCATGAGCTGAATCCACCTGAAACTATAAGAGCCCTTCCTGAGCAGCACTCAAGAGCAAGGTCCTGTCCCAGCTACTCAGTTTTATTGTCTCCACACTGACAACTGTTTTTTTCCCCATTGAAACAACATGGTCTATAGAAATGCCAAGGAGAAAAAGCACTTCAGAATGAGGCAAGGGTAAAATTACTGGACTTCAAAATTTCATTTCTTGTTCATTGAACTGGAATTCAAAAGCAAAATCAATCTCAGGTGGGGAGCATTTGTATAGTTAGCTGTTTTGCAAAGTGGGTTTTGACATCTATTCATTAGTACTCACATAAAAATATAAGTTTCTCCATGCAATATTTTAGAGACACACATCTTAAAATCACAGGTCTACTAGGCAATTTTATTAAAAAAAAATTACTGCAAATAATACATATCTGAAATACATTAAAGGGAAAAAAACCACACTTTCACTTTCCCAGATCGAGTATTTAATTCTGTTTTGCATGAAATTTTGAATCTGCATCTCCCATCAATAGAGGAAAAAAAGGTGTTTTAGGAATGGCAAAGCCCAGCTGGCAGTGTGAATGGACAAAGAGAAGAGACAGACACTTCCCAAACTTGTTCCTCGGATTTTAATTTTAAGTTACTGTACCCTTAAGAGAAACAAAAATTCATTGGTTCCTGCACTAATGCTGCTCAATAGCTACAATGCCACTAGAAAACATATGTAACCTCACTTGCTGTCTTGTATGCTTAAAAGAAACCCTGAACTTAGTCCAAAGTCAAGCCAAGACATTCTCCTTGCTGCCTTGGTAAACAGAAACTGAGACTTCTGATAACCAGGAATATTGCTGAAGTAATAAAAGTTCATGGAAGCTGCAACCAGAGAGAATTTAGATACAGAATAATTAACCATGAAATTGCAATCTCAGCCAAGAAAGAAGTGCCAAGATTCATTCAACTAATTTCAGAGGTTTTTTTTCTTGGTCATTATAAAGACAAATAAGACAAAAACAATCTTATCTTTCATTTCTCCCCCCACTGTGCAAGAGAGTGACTGCCATTATTTTTTAAGCAGATTTGTCTGAAATTCCATTCATTGGTAAAACAGATAAGACAGTTTAGGGTATAAAAAAGAAATAGCAAGCCTGATTTGTGGATGTCAGCTGTTTGCAGCAATATCACAGGGATTTGTGCACAAAGATCAAAGACTGGAAAGTCCCATCAGCTGTTGGCAGGGAGGCAGGTACAGCACAACATCCCTGTGGCAGTGCTTATGTCATGGTCAAGCCTGACTCAATCTCTGCAGAACCACCTGGAAATTTTCAGGACTTTGAATCGACCTTGATTTTTAAATTTTCATTATTTTTTCCATCTATGTTGATCTGAAAATCACTGTGAAAAGGACTCTCTGATTAGACCTGTGGAAGTTGAACATGTGTGTGGGTGCTCCAAACTATTCACAGTGGCTGTGGGCTGGAACACAAGAGTGGGTGGAGTTTTTGCAGCAGAGGAAAAAGCATTTTAAAAATGGCAAATAACTTAAATAGAGACCATACCATCTTTGAACATTTTTTTTGTTTCCTGAGAAATGCATTTCAGCTTTTTATTCTGTGAAATATCTATCTTATAGATAATACTGTATGATTCTTTTTTCATGGTTGAATCATATAAAGTTAAAATTAAATATTATAACACAGAAATTAAAAAGGGGGGCCAGATGGAAGATCTGGGGAGGCACAAAAACACTGTGCAGTTGGTAAGAGTTAACCAAAAAAGCCTGTTGACCCAGAATTGATGAGTCCAAATGCAAGAGCAGAGGCAAGGCCTGCTCTGGAGGAAAAAAAAAAGGAGGTAAAGTCAGAGTCTGATCTGCAGCTACTCCATGAAGAGGCTGTAGATAGCCATTTAGGACATGAATCCTAAAATAAGGGTAGAAGCACTTAAGACTGAGAGCAACATGCAGGTGTTTCTTGTTGAGGGCAGAAGCTACGAGTATGGATAGACTTTAAATTTTTGCTGATACAGAACTTGGGTTTTTTTACAAGAGCATGACAAATCATGCTTAATAAACTCTGTCTCATTTGCAATTAAATTCTGTCTCCAACTTGAAAGAAAATAGTGTGTCTTTCACAGAATCATCAAGGGTGGAAGAAACCTCCAAGATCATCTTGTCCAGCTGCCAACCCAACACCACCACAATCATGTCTAAACCGTATCTCCAAGTGCCACATCCAGACATCTCCTCTGTTCCAGAGACAGTGACTCCACCATCTCCCCAGGCAAGTTATTCCAATACTCGACTGCTCTTGGAGTGAATATTTTTTTTCTTAATATCTAATCTGAACCTCCCCTGACACAACTGAAGGCCATTTCCCCTCGTCCTTCCACTTGAGACATGACAGAAGAGCCTGAGCCCCATCTCACTACAGCCTCCTTTCAGGTAATTATAGAGGGCTGTGAAGTTTCCCCCAAGCCTCCTTTTCTCCAGGATAAACATCCCCAGCTCCCGCAGCCGCTCCTCACAAGACTCATGCTCCAGACCCTTCACCAGCTTCATTGCTCTTCTCTGGACACAAACCAGCACATCAGTGTCCTTTTTGCAGTGAGGGGCCCAAAGACCACAGTACTCAAGGTGGGACTTCAGCAGCTGTTAGTGAATTTCTAAACAGAAGAGGGAAGAAAACTGCCTGCAGCTTCTGAGTGCTGTGTATATCCATGAAGCTCTGAGACATTTTGATTTTAATAAGTGACAATGGAACATGAATAACAGAACATTTGCAAAGCATAATTTTACTGTGACCAGAGCATTTTTCCGCTGTTTGTAATTCAGGGAAAAAGACAGAATTAATCTGGTGGAGGGAAAAAATATGTCCCATGTGGAATTAGTATAGGGTTAGGCACAAGAAGCCTTGGTTCATGCAACTCCCTGGATGACACACCTGACTGGCTGGAGGCCTGGTGCTGGAAGAGCTTTCCCAATATGCAGCTTGTGTTGGATGAACTTAGAGCATGGTGCTCAGGATAAAGTCCTGTGCAAGGCTGGGAAGCTCCAGGCTGAGCTCATCTGGACACTCATTTTGTCATGCACTGGGCTGAAGGAGGGCAGCCCAAAAACCTGTGAGATGCCTCGTGGGCTGGGAATGGTGCATTCCTCAGGGCAGGGAGCCTACAACAAACTGCACCCACCAGGCAAGATGTCATGGAGCCTGGATGGGTCAGTGCCTGCAGGACACTGCTGTTGCAAGCGACACCCGAGTGCAGCTACCTTCAGAAATGAAAGGAGGTGGGGAAAGAAAGGAATAAAATATTAATTTAAATTGTACTTGATCAATTTTTAATATGGAGAGATCAATGAACTGAAGGCCAAATCTACTTTCATTAGAAAATGGAGTTACAGTATTTTGTAAAATGAAACCAAAGCTGGGATTTTGAAGAGTAGGGATTTTTCCTGAGCTCTACTCCAGCAGCAATACTGTGAGTCACTCATTTCAGCAAATAATAGCCCTGTGTTCCACTCCTTGCTGCTTTCACATAATTTACATTAATTTGTGAACGCAGGTCTCTTGTACTGGATAAGCTGCTTTTCAAGGTGACATACAGCCATTGTGTCTTCTCACAGAATCTGTGACAATTAGGAGATTTTCTATTTTACCCACTTTCACTCTGGGAACACTAAATATGGCAAATCAAGATAAAATATTGACCTGTCTGTGAAAAGAAATGTGATTCGGTTTGAAGAATAGGGTGTTTTTCACACATGAAGAACATTACATCCCCTTTTTTAAACAGTGTTTTGCAGGCCTAGGGTTAATGTGCAGTCTGAATTTGTCCCTGCTGGCAAAGGGTTTGTCAATGTACAATATATTTTCCTTCAGATCCAGGAGAAATTAATATCTTTTCCTTCAAACTGTAAGGTATATGTTGGAATAAATAAGCGACTGTTTTAGGAAGAGAGAAAATAGTAAGTTGGAAGGACTGATGATCTAGCTGCAACTTTTTTATCATTACTGGGTTTTTTTCTACTTGATTAGCTAGAATCATGCAAGTTGGACAAACAGATTAAATTAGAATCTATAATTTCTATTGCATGCCAGCTGCAAAAGAGAGGTCTTATTTATCTTGGTCTTACAGGTAATGCTGTTTAATCTATGTTAAAAAAGAAAAGGAAAAAAAAAAACCCAAACCAATGAAAAAGCACCATGAAGACTTTTTGTTTGGCTTAGACATCTGTGTTCTAAAACCAAGCAAAAAGCTTTGATTATGCAGCCCTTATAGAAAGCACCAAGGCACATTTACTGACTTTCATAATGAGAGAAAAGAGCAGAGATCAGAGTCTGAATTTTCCAATACACAGTGGTGATTTTTCCAAAAGATAGTGTTTGGCCTTTTAACAAAATCAGTAGGAACCCCACCCTCTACATATGCTTCAGTTTTCTATAAAACCACAGAACATAAATGGGGCATGCAGAAATTAAGTCAGATGGGAGCTGCACGGTAGCGATGAAGGGACGTGGGTGCAAACCTCTGCAAGTAGCTCAGAGCAGCAGTTCATGAAGTTTCCACAAACCTGTGGCTGTCAGGCATGATTGCTCACTCTTTGTCTTACTCTGCACTGATGAACTTCCTACTTTATTTCATCTTTTCATTTGAACTAGAAATAATCATGTGCAGAATTGTGTATGCATATGCCTGGTGTCTTAGAGTCTGCCAAGCAAGCTGCTGCTGATATATTCCCTGAAAATGGCAGGGCCTGCTCCATCCCCCTGTCCTCCCCTCCCTGCCCCTAAGGGTGCATTTCCTTGGCCAGCAGCTGCTGCTGAGGCTGGGGCAATGGCTGGAAAGGCTGGGGCACAGGTATGGAATGTGTTTTCTACAGCTTTTAAATCTTGTATCATTTTTTGATATCAGTGGGAGTGGAGAGGGGGACATACAAGACTACCCCCAAAATATACTCAGGATTGTCTGTGGCTTGGTATTTTATGTTTTGTGCTTTCTCAAGCTGCTGTTCATTTGTGTTTCCCTTTGAGTGCTGCCTTTTGATGGTCTTCACTCAGGGTCTTGTGCTGGCTGCCTTGTTTATTCATTTATCACCAAAATGTTTGCTGCAGTGGAGATTTCTGGCTGCTGAGACTCCACTGCAGCTCTGAGCAGCACTACCTGTGGCACTTGGAATTTTTCTAAAGGTAATCTTTGATTCTGCAATTTTTCCAGCTAACTAGAACTTGAGAGTTTAAATGCTCATCCAAGAGGCATAGAGATCTTTGAAAATGGAAAATATCCAGATTTCTTCTTAGACCACTGATTTATTGTGATTTCAATTGGAACTTTGGCTTTGAAGTAGTGCTAACATTGAATTGATAACTTCTTGCTTTTAACTTCCCTTCCCTATTGTTTTAAAGGTCTGTTGCAGCCAGCAGCAGGGTCAGACCTAGAGTATGGAGGAGCTGCTGAGTGCATTTCCAGACCCTCAGGGCTCTTGTGTGCCTCAGCCCCTGGGGTACCGATACCAAGCTGAGCACCCACCCAGCCCCTTTACAGCAGGAGCTGAAAGCCTTGCCAGCCCACTCCTGAGGGCCTGAGCAGACTCAGCAACTGGCTCCTTGTGCATCTGCTCTGGGCATTGTCCCTGCTCCTTTCCCCTCCCTGCCTTCTAGGCAGGGCTTAAAAGCTGCCTGACAGCAAGGCTTACCTTAATATTTCAGGACAGTACCTGTGCTTCCCTGACTACCCAGAGGATGAAATAACCTCTGTTCCCTCAGGGAACCTCCCTGCCACCAGCAAGTCCTCATATGTTGCCCTGTGCCTGTGTGAGTAGGAGTACCTGACCCAGGGCACCCAAAAAATATTATATTCCAGCATGGCTCCCCATGCAGTTTGATACCAGGCTACAAAAGATCTCCACTTAATTTTTTTTCAGAAATGTATGAATAAATTTCTGACATTTATTCCTTACCTTGATGTCTTTTCTCATTCACGCAGTCAGTGTGTGGTTTAGCTTTCATATCCCAGTTGGCAAGGGTTTTGTTTGATGTTGTTGTTAATTTTGCTGGATTGGAAAGTGCTCCTGTGAAGGATGCTGTCTGAATGAGCAGTGCTGTTATTTATTAGTGCACACACATTTGCACACCGATCATGAAGGACAAGATGATTTCTGTCGAAGTCAGGAAAAGAGAGCACGGGTATCATTTGTTCAGGCAGAGAGTAACCTTGAAAGGGCCAGCAGAGAATGAAGTTGCCTCACTAGATGGGGAATAGTAGGGAAATTTGCTGTATTGAGCAAGAGTGAGCAGGATTTAGTGAATTAATAGAGAGGGGAATAAATTTCTATCTTAATGGCATGTTGTGGTTGTATAATATCTCTGCTTTCAAGGCTTTGTCCTCTCCTAGAGTCAGCATATGTATTCTGCTTTTATATAAACACAGCCAGTATAACTTATGTAAGAATTTTGGTCTAGGATTTGTACAACTATTATAAATATGTGTGTTCAGTATTTATAGTATTCTATATTTGTACATACATATTATTGTAACTATATATAGAATACATTATGGCAATTTTACAAATTATTTGTGTTATAAACCCATAATAGAATCAGGTTGTATTAGTTTACATTTTAACAGGTAAAGTCTCATTATTAGGAGTAGAATAAATCTGCCCCTTAACAGTAAGGCAGTAGTTAGAGCACAGCTGCAGATGCAGGACATTTTGTTATTTTGCATCTCTTTGTAGCGTCAAAACTTTTATAAAAGCACTTTTTTTTTTTCCATTTCAAAAGGTGCTGATTCAGCTAAATTAAAACTCCTTGGTTGAATTGAAACATTTTGTTCTCATGCAGTTGATGTGGGTTTTATTTTGACCTCGTAGAAATATAGAGCGTTTAGTTAAATTGGAATGGATTATGTCAGCTTTATATTTCCTGTATAATGACAGTATTATGTCAGAGTTAGGTTCCATCTTATTCATTTAATCAGATTTAAATGTGATTTTATTCTGCCCTGTGGGAGTACGAGTGTGTATGGTTTTCTATCCTGGTTCTAGCCAAGCAAACAGAACCTGGAGAAATCAAAATTTCCTAATGGTGCCAGAATTGATTTTCATTGACCCTAATTCTCTTATACTGAGGCTCGATTTTATGAAAAACTGATTAATAATTCTCTTAATTTCTGTGGGGTTTGCATTCAGTGTAGCGAGTGCCACATCCCCATCACAGAATCACAGAATCACAGAATCACAGAATCACAGAATCACAGAATCACAGAATGTTTGGGTTGGAAGAGACCTTCAAGGTCATCAAATCCAACCCATGCCCCAACACCATCAATGTCCTTTGACACAAAATGAGTGCAGAATGAGAAAATGAGTGCAGAAGGAGACCGACTCGGCAGGGGAGTAGGGAAATGTGAGCAACACTTCAGGGTACAAAAGAAGCAGGCCTGAAGAGATACTCTTAGAATCACAAATTTGTTTTTCCATACTGGATCAAAATGCCACCATTCAGGAGTTTTGGCTCCTTCCTCTTTTCTCAGGCCTCAGGGCTTGGGAGAGGTATTTTGGCAGCCATCTGTCCAGGTAGGGGAAAGAGAATCAATAACTAGCAGCTGGCTGCGGAGAGTCGCTTGTAAAACAGAAATATAAAAGAGCTTGCTTGGATTTTTCCCCCTCCTAATTAGGTGATTTGTGACTATATTCTTATCAGTGACCTTGTTAATGCATCTGTAACCATTCTCATTAGCTTCTGAGTTATCCTTGGGATTTGCCTAATGAGAGTGTGCACTATCAGGATGTCAGATGCATTGCACAGTGGCCCTCCCTGGCAGTGTGATTTCCAGGGAGAACAGTCTGTGTGGGACTGCCTAGGAGAGAAGAAACTGGCTATCTGAAATAGATGTATTCATTGATCCCCATAACATATTTTGCAATTTTCTAATTCATCAATAAACCTAAATGGTGACAAGGCAGGGTATTTTGGTGCCCTCCATGCTGAAAGGAATGTGCTCCTGGTAGTGCTAAGGGTAATTATGCAGACAAGGGGGAGAGATGGGCTGGAGTTGGGAGATACTTGCAGCACACTGCAAATGATATTGTCACTGCAGTTACTTTAAGACTTATATTTTGGTGTACCCACTATTTAAAAGTGACAGTTTCAACAATTACAACAAAACCTCATCCAAAACAAATCCCTATTTTCGTTACAGCAAGTGTCTGGAAAACGAGCCACAGAGTATCATGAGCCATGAAGTATCTAGTTTGATTCCTAAAAATGGAACAGAAATTAGAATTCTAAAGGCTATTTGATGATAATGAGAACGACCTGAGAAAAACTGGATCACATATGAGACAGTGATTCTTTGACTTGCTCTGATCTCTGCTGTAGTCCTGAGTACTCACATAAATGGCATGTAAAATCCTACCAGATCAGAAAGGGTCCATTTTATACACATGGAAAAGGTTATGGAATCATAGAATATACTTAGTTGGAAGAGACTGGTCAGGATTATTGAGTCCAGCTCCTGGCTTTGCAAAGAGACCGCTCCAAGAGTCACACAATGTGCCTAAGAGGATTGTCCAACACTTTCTGAACTCTGTCAGCTTGGTGCTGTGACACTTCCCTGTGGAGCCTGTCCCAGTGCTCAAACCCCCTCTCAGTGAAGAACCTGTCCCTGATATCCAACTCAACCTCCCTTGACAGGGGAGGCCAGCTTCAGGCCATTCCCTCAGGTCCCGTCTCTGATCACCACACAGAAGAGATCAGTGCCTGCCCCTCCCCCTCATAAGGAATTTGTGACTGTGATGAGACCTCCCCTCAGTCTCCTCCAGGCTGAACAAAGTAATCTCAGCTGCTCCTCACATGGCTTCCTCTCAAGACTCTTCACCATCTTTGTAGCATCTCTTGGATGCTCTCCAACAAGTTAATATCTTTTTCATATTGTGGCACCCAAAACTGCCCCCAGCACTAGAGGTAAGACCACCCCAGTGCAGAGCAGAGCAGGACAATCCCCTCCCTTGCCTGGCTAGTGATGCTGTGCCTGATTCCCAGCAGGACACTCCTGGCCCTCCTGGCTGCCAGGGCACTGCTGGCTCATGTTCAACCTGCCATCAACATATGGTAGAGATGGACCTGTGGAGAATCTCTCTGCATTACCCCTTTGCCACAATTTACATGCTTGCAGCCCCAGCTGGAATTGAAATGTGCAATGAACTGATCTAATGTAGGTCTAAGTAGTATCTTGTGGGCATAAGTGGCTATTAGCACATAGAAAGGCACTGCACTGAGGTGAGCTCTTGCTGATGTCCTTACTGAGTACCACAGCAACATATCCTTAGCTGTGCAATGTGCTGTGCTTGGCTGTCAAGCTCATCTTGGAGGTGTCTCACCCAGGCGTGTTATCCTGGTCACCGACCATCTTCTCCAAGCCTGTCCTGTGGTGTCATCTTGGGAAAATAGGGAGCAGTGATGCCAGCAGTGGGAAACCCACAGGCAGTGACAACGACACTGTTGGAGGCCAGACACATCGTCTTCTCCTGGGCACTATTCTCAAAATGCTGAACTGTTTGACTTGTCACATTGCTCACTCTGCAGACAGCATGACTACCTTTCCAATAATGACAGCTTTTTCTGTTTGCTTCAAATTTGATAAAGCTGCTGTTCTGCATGAGTTCTATATTGGCAGTGTTACTAATATACCTAGGCCATTTCCACTCCATTGTGCTTATTGAACATGGACTCTAATTTTATGAATCCTCCCTGGTGCCAAGCAGCAGGTCTTTGTGCTACCTGGGGCATGTCGGGAGGGGGAAATTTTTCTGTGTCAGAGGACAAGGTTAGAAGTGATGGCAAGGCAGCTCAGTTCTGAATTAATGAAAGTGCATTTGATTGCTTGATCTGCAGCCAAATTACTCCCAACCTGGAGCAAAAGTGAGGCCTGGAATGGGCACATGTCACTGAAAGAAGTTCATCTGCAAGCTGAGGATTTGTGAGAGGAAAATAAAAAAAAAATGTCACTGAATATATCTCTCTTTTTTGCCACCTCTTTTCCTCTTTCCTTTCATAAAGAACTTGAAATTGGCAATTTCCAATGGAAACAGCATGCCACTCTTCAACCAGAGCCCTGAAAGTGTATGACACACTCTTGTACACTTAGCTCTTCCCATTCTTACTATGCAAATTGGCTTTGGGTAGTTTCATGTTCATTTTGTCCCAGGAGAGACAGCTAAGCCTTGCATTATGAATATATTAGCTGTATGCTTCTCCCTCTTTGTGTCAGTTTTGTCTCTTCATCATCAGATTCCCCAACTCCCTTCCAGAATTTAACATACTCTCACTTATTATTATTAAAAAAAAAATCTCATTCTGCAAGTGCTAAGGCTATTCTCTCTCTATCTGTAGTTCCAGAAAAGATGTGCTCCAAGGGCTGGACTATTTTCAAAGTGATACATCCCCATTCTAGGACAGAGGATTGCAGGAAGAAGTACTCCAACCCGCCTTGTGGGAATGGCTTGCCTTTGGACCTTGCATTCAGACATCAGAAGGCAATAAGAAAAACTCTTCTAGCTGCTTTTCCCCCAAGCTGGAGCACAGGGAGCTGGGCCAAAAAGCAGATTACATCATATATGAACAAACAAGGATCAGGACCACAGCATGCATCCCAGAGGTACAGTCAGTTCCTTATCCACAGTCTTCTTGCTCAGGGGTTTTGGCCAAGCCGAGATGCAGCCAGCAAGTTTGGTGTTGGCAGCCTTGTATGGTACCTCCAGAGGGTAATCTGGGGGCCCTAAATGTACTGTTAGGCTATTAAAAATGCTAGTTATTAGAATGTTTACTATGTGACCATAATTCTTTCAGCTTCTCCTTTGTCTTGAGCAGGCAGTTTACCAGCTGAGCTACCCCTGATGCCACTGGAAATTGTCTGCCTGTTGAGACTTCATATGGAGAGAAGGAAACCCACTCCAAAATGCTCCAGGACCTGTATTCTGTGTCATGCTTAAATTGGATTTTGGTTGCTCTGTGCCTTTAACAACCTGGATTAGAGGCATTTGCAGTTGTACATCTCCTCTGTTGCAGCCTCTATGTTTGTGCTTTCCACGTGCTGTAGCGAGAGGAGGAGGAGGGGAAGGATGAGCAGCGAAACTGCAGCAGCACGAAGGAGCACAGCGAAGGCAGTGCCAGCAGGCAGAGAGGGGCCGACATGCAGAGAGACCAATTTAGCCATGCTGAGCCAAGGGCTCACTTCAGCTGAGCAGAGCCAGACAGAAACTTTGCTTCCCAATAAGTGCCTTTGCCTTATGCTTTCATAGCTGCTAAATAAGAGTACTCTGGCAGAACCGTTAAAGCCAGGGAGGTTTATGACTTTCAGCAGGACACCGCACAGCTTTGACTCAAAATATATCCTTTGGCTATGATCTTAAAACCAGTTGTATACTCTACTTTGTCTTTCTTTTTTTTTTTTTTTTTTAACATTCTGAAATTGATAAACAGAGGCACTCAGGCAGCTTTGGGGCTAAATCCCCTCATAACAAGTGGTGCTCAGATAAACGACTTAAACAAAGAACTGCCATGATCTTGCCCGTCAGGTGTTAATAAGGATTCTCTACATCATATCAAACTGTAAGGGTTATGTGGGAAAGGTATACCTCTGTGGTGCCAGAAAAATACTGACTGCAGCCAAAAGAAGACCTGGATAGGAACACTGATTTAAAGTGAGCCACTTCTGTAGCAGACATGCTTTTTAAAATAGGCCTGCATTTGCTTTAGCAGGTGCAGCAGTAACACAGCCATGAGGGTTCTGCTTGCTTGATTTGTTCTACATGGTTTTTCTGCTAGGAAGGTACTTATAAGGGAGTTGGGACCTACAGTATTGTTGTGGTGACATTGTTATTTGACAGATTAGCTCAGATATCATTCTGCTCACTGAGTCCTCTGTTCTTTCAGTAGAGTTGTGTATGCCAACCAACTGAAATTTCATGTGAGCTCTGTGTGCATGTCTTGTTTTTTCCATTGCTCTCATCAAGCCATCTGTGTTTGACCACTGGAAGCCATAGTCCTTGTGCAAAGCAAAGCTATATGCCAAAGCAATATACTCATGATACTGAGTCTGGGGATCCTTCCATCAAATATGTAACATTGCATGAATTTGCAAAGATTATTGCATCTTTACCAAAAATACAGAATTTCAAACCATGCTTTCAAGTCCTATTAGGAATTATGAGAGAACAATATGCGTGTGGGATTTTTTTCTTCTGTAATTGTAGTAATTTTATTTCTAAGAAAAAGGGATTCTGCTTTTTCTGGGCACACTTTTTCTCATTTATGGGACAAAAGACATATTATCAGTATTTAATTTCTTCGCTTCTCTATCTTCTAAAAAACCCCATTAGTACTTATCTCTCCACATTTCCTCTGAAACAACTGGGTTATGGAATGTTTAATAGCTTTATCTTCTTTAGTTAATTCCCTGTGATTTAGGTAATTCCCAGTTTGTGCCTTGAACTTTTTACAGCACTCCTCATTGGAGGATCCCAGAGTTCTTTAGCAGCAAGTCTAAATACAACTTTACATTGCCTTGAGTAAAAAAAGGGAAAGTAAGAAAAATTTGCATGTGAGAGGAAACAAGTGACAAAAGCTGAGGAAAAGGCTGAGGTACATTATGCCTTTTTTGTCTCCATCCTCAATAGTAAGGCCATTGTTCTCTGGATATGCAGCCCCCTGAGCTAGGAGATGAATGAAGAGCAGAATGAAGCATAACCCAAGGAGACATTATCAGTTACCTGCCATGAGACTTAGACACACACAGGTTGATGGGGCCAGATGGGATCCACCTGGGATCCACCTGGTATGGAGGGAGCTGGCAGATGTGCTCACTGAGTCACTTTCCACCATTTACCAGCAGTCCTGGCTAATCAGTGAGATCCCAGTTGACAGGATGTGAGAAAATGTGACAGCTTTCCACAAGAAGGCTCAAAGCAGAATTCAGGGAACTCAAATCCTATCAGCTGGGGAAGGTCATAGAGCAGATAATCCTGGTAACATCATGTGAGAGCGGTGGTGAATGGTGGGACATCAGTGCTGTTCCCTAGGACTCAGTAGAGGCCTGGTGCTGTTCAACATCTTTATCCAAGATCTGGATGAGGGGATCAAGTGCACCCTTAGGCAGTTTGCAGACAACACCAAATTGGGCAGGAGTGTTGATCTGCTAGAGTGCAGAAAGGCTCTGCAGAGGGATCTGGACAGGCTGGGTCAATGGAACGAGGCCAGTGGTGTGAGGTCCACTAAGGCAAACGCTGCTGGTTCTGGCCTTGGGTCACAGAGTGGCTGGAAAGTTGCCCAGAGGAAAAGGACCTGGGGGTGCTGGTCAACAGCAGCTGAACGTGAGCCAGCTGTGCCCAGGTGGCCAAGAAAGCCAATGGCATCCTGGCTTGTATCAGTAACAGTGTGGCCAGCAGGAGCAGGGCACTTATGCCCCTGTACTAAGTAGTGTACTCAGAGGCTGCATTTGGAATCCTGTGTTCAGTTTGGGTTAGTGTGTCCAGAGAAGGGCAATGAAACTGGAGAAGGGTCTGGAGCACAATAGGTGCTCCAATGAGGAGCACCTGAGGGAGCTTGGATTGTTTAATCTGGAGAAAAGGAAGCTCAGGAGGGCTCTCTAAAACTATGTGAAAGGACATTGTTGGGAGATGGGGTTTGGTCTCTTCTCCCAGGTACCAAGTGACAGCAGGAGAGAAAATGGCCTCAAATTGTTCCAGGAGAAGTTTAAATTGGATATTAGGGAAAAAATTCTACACTGAAAGGGTTTTCAGGGTTTGGCACAGGCTGCACAGGGAAGAGATTGAGTCAACATCCCTGGAGGTACGTAAAAGACGTAGATATGGCACTGAGAGACATGGTTTAGAGTAATGTGCTTGATTTGTGGTTGAACTCACTGATTTTAAATGTTGTTTCCAATCTAAGTGACCATATGATTCCATCAAAAACTGTATCTGTCCAAGATCAGGAAGCCAAGGGGCTTGTTCAGTTCTGTTCTCCAGACTTCAGCTGCTCAAGTCTACAAAGGGATGTTCCCTTCTTGTGAGTACGTTATCTTCTTTCTTTGCTTCCATTAATAGTATTTTTCAACCTAGTCAGTACATCTTTTGAGATAAAGCAGGCTTTGGAGAGCTTCTAACATGCACCTGCCTCTGCATTCTGGTTAAACAGGCTTTGAGATTTTGAGTGAGAAGTTATGCAGTGCAAGCTTCTGCTACATGGAGCTGGTAACCAAACTTTCCATCTCCTGCAATCTCTTGCAGAAACGACTCACAGCAGTTTGGGGTTTTCTTCACAAAATTTGCTGGTTTTGTAAATTAGCTGGCTACATAGGGTGGTAAACCAGCAAATCTTAGTGAGATGTAATCATATGAATCTACCATAATAATTAGCCAAAAAGGGAAACAGATCAGAAGCAGATGTGGGTTTTCTGCACCTATTAGTTAAAAACTCATGAACCAAAAATCTCTGAACACTGTGCTATATGTGAACCTCTGCGTCTCAGACCTGAGCCTGAGCCTCTCCCCAGGTGTGATTTTCACCCTTCTGACCAGCACAGATCTTGAAACATTACTTAGGGACATGCAAGTTACAGGCTGTGGAAATGTCTCTTTTCTGAAGTATGTTCTGTAGGCCACCAGCAATTATTCTTGGTTCTGCTGGATGTTGAGACACATCCTAAACAGGAAGGCAAAAAGGAGGTTTGGCAATGTCAGCTCACTGCAGCATGGCAGTAGTGGTTCTTCTCCCAAGTTCACTGATAAAGCATTTGTAAGTTAAATTGGAGTCTTAAGCACAAGCATACCTTAAAATAAAACTGGCTTTTGAGTTGAAGACCAGTTGCACTGGGATGCAACACGACATCCAAGTCAAATTGCTTGTCCATGCTTGCTAATGGTCCAATCCAGAGTCCAAACTGTGTAACTGGATAACAATCCCTGCTTCCCTGATTGCAAACCAAGCCAGTATTAGAAAGAGTGGAACAATAACATGTAGTGATATCCAGGAGTCCATATATATTGGACAAAACTAGGAACAAGCCTGAGGATGCCAAGCTATTTGTGTTGGTGAGCCAAGGCAGGCAGTCCTTTCAGTTCAGTATCAAAAAAAGAAGTGAAAGCTGATTTATTTGTCAGATAGCAGAAAACTCTGTTGGATACTGGACTGTAGTCTCTTCCTAGTTTCATAGCTGTGCCTTCTTTAATTAGCAGTATGTGGTGAATTAACATTTTAGGAATTCAGAGAGGAATAATTAATATGCTAATGTTGTTGGTAATAATCTACATAAAAGCTTTATATCAAGTTTGATGGTTTAGGCAGGCCAGAAAAATTAAAGACTAATAAACAGTTCCTTCTCTTCAGAAAAAGATACCTTTAATATCAGTGCTATGGCAAATGAGTCTTTATAACTACCACCAATAAAGCAAGGAAGGACATCAAATTAGTAAAGTTTCACTAGAAGGGCAGCTGTGGGGTTTTTTTACAGCCATCTTCGTTGGAGAGAGTTGCAAGAAGAGGAGAGGCAGCACAGTGTGAATGGTAGAAAGTGTAGAATGGTAGAATCTGAAGGCAGGACCAATCTTTCTGCAAGGACCATTGCCTGAAAGCTAGAGGGTATCTGCAGTCAGGCCTGGAGGTGATGTTTTCTCTGCATTGCCTTCACAGGGTGGATTTAGCCTGAATCAGGAGTCACTGTCTCTGGAAGTGAGATCCTCTCTCCCATGTTGCTCTGTTTGATTACAACTCAGAGCCATAGCACCAGAAGGACAGAGTAAACTCAGTGCATAGGGTACACAGACTTCTAAAGTCATACAAACCAGGAGAACTTGTGAACATGAGCTGTGGAGAAGGGTGTACCTGGAAGGGAGAAGACCTGAAGACATATTTCACTAGAATTAAGTACATTGTCCCAGGAGCTCACCCAGAGTAAGGATATGTACATGTTATAAAGAAACAAAATATATTTCCCCACTCTAAACGCTCACCTTGCAACATCCAATGTAATGTATTTACCCCCTACGCAGAAAGGGGGATGTTAAAAGCAGTGACAAGCTGCTGTTCACTCCTCCAGAGACAGATGAATATTTCCAGCCTAGTTTTGTAAATCAAAATCATCCAGGCATAGTCCTAACTACATTTGCCCATGTGTCTCAATGGTATTCCAGCCAAGCCTCCAACCTCCTTCAGGTTACACAGGGGGAAAATCCCCAGGGATAACCTATAGGGACTGCAAATTAAACAGGCTTTAAATCCTTAGAGGGAAAGCTTTGCAACAATGCAAACCTATTCATAATGATAGGTGTCGCTTTCCCACTCAATGCATGTTTATTTTAAAAATTTACATAGTCAGATGCTGTAAATATAAATCACTGTTTTAGTACTCATTTAATAAAAAATAAACCAGTGCAGATATTCCACTGGGAAAGCTAGGGTATGTTTTTCAAGATCCCTAAAGCCAAGAAATTCTCATCTGCTTCATTTAAGAAGTAATAGTTATTTGTATTTGCTCTTGGAGGCAGAGGCACCAAATCAGAAGGGATTTAGGAGGACTCCATCTTCCAGGACTCAGGGGGATTCTGCATATGTTACACATAATAAACACAAATTCAGCACTTTATAAGTGTTGCTTTGTGTTGTTTTCTGGCTTCACCCTGCCTTTACTGAGACACAGCTATCTTTGCAAATGGCACTTTGGGTTCTGTGCCAGGGAATAGTAATGGTAATGACAAGTCTCATTGCAAAGGCATGGTAAGGTTAATCAAGATGCAGATTATGAGTTCTTAAACTCTTTTTAAGCTGAATTGTGTGTCTGAGGCCTCTGAGTGGCTGTTTTGCATTATGGGTGTTAATGACAGTGAAGGTCAACAAGGGAGAATAAGCTGATATTCCCCATAAAAAGAGAACACTATGTTAGAGCCATGCAATAAAATGCCCTACTTCTTTCCACCTACCACTTTGTCAAGCTGGATTTCAGCTGTTGGCAACACTAAGTAGAACCAATGGCAGCGTGCACTGGGTGTAGGTGGCAAGGTGTTACCAGCACAGATAGACCTATTAACTGTTCAAAACCTTCTTAAAAACACAGTGAGAAGCAGCCAGTGAGTGCCCTGTGCCAGACACAGCCATGCCTGCACTGGCCCCACACACAGCTGAGCCCATCAGGCAGTGGTGGACAGCTCAGCTCTTGGCACTGCTTGGGTGGGGTGATGGGAATCAGTTATGAAGGAATGAAGCTGAGTCTAGGAAATAAGCAGGGTGTGGATAGGGAGAAAGACTTGTTTAGCCTTGTTTTCATTGTTATTTTCCTTGGTTTCTTTTTGTTTTTTTGGTTTGATCTAACCAAATCTATTTTAATTGGCAATAAATTAGCTTAATTATCCCCAGGTTTCTTTGCCTGTGATGGCAGCTGGCAAGCAATCTCCCTGTCTTTAGCTCAACCTCCCAGCATTTTCATAATTTTTTCTCCCCTGACCCTGTTAAGGAGAAGGAATGAGAGAGTTGCTGGCCGGATGCCTGGCTGCTGGCCAAGGTTAACATAAGTGAATATCCAAGTGGTTTATTTACTGGATCCCTTCTCATTCCAGTCTTATACCTGACACTGTTTGCCTCCCTAGCCCATACTTCATGTCCTACTCTTGTCTCACTGCCAGCTTTTCAGCACTGCTGCCTCTGAACTAGGAGGAATTGGATTTCTCAGAACTGTATGGGGAGGCGGAATAATCTGGTGCCTGTGGCAAGGGTGGGATTTAGGAAGGACCTGCCGAAAGCTGACACATGAAACATAATGGGGTGGAGGGAAAATGATACAGTATACACATCAGCTACAGGAGATGTTTTCTATGTGTCTGGCACAAAGGTAAGTGCCTGCTATCAGGTGGCTTCAGTTCCTCATCCCTGTTTACTTGATAGTATAGCTGGTGTGCAGTCAAGTCTTACTGGGACAGTGCCATATCTTGTGTGTAAGTACTTATTATAGTAGGAAGATTATATCTGTTTAAAAAATACATGGGAAGGAGGATAATTTTGACACCGCTGCTTATCTGCTTGGTATTGCCAACAAATATAATTGTTATCACCAAAAATTATTTTTAGAAATCACACAGAACACATTACTCTCATGCAGACTTATCCAGTTTTTATGTTTGGTATTCCTGGGTACAATTATTCCACCGATTCCACATTACAATGCATTTGCACATGGTACACCAATTCTTTTTTTTCCCTGAAAGTTCTCCGTTATTAGCAATAGCTTCCTGTAAGGCATCATGTTTCTGTGTGCTAGTTCTTCGAGTGTCTTTGCCAATACAGTATTTATCAAGATAGCAAATCAAGACATACTCTGAGATAATTATATTAAGTAAATGGCAGACCCATTTCCCTGAGAGGACCTTTTTGGAAAGACTTTATTGCTGGAAATGTAGAAAAAGGTTTTAATGTATAAGCTGTTAGCTTCTTTGCGTCTCCTCCCATTTAGTTACTTTGACATACATCCTAGAATTCCTGCTGCAGAGAAAAGTGAGAACCAGATTCTATCTATGTCCAGGTAATTTATTGTGAAAGTTTGTAGTTGTGTAGATAGTCACTCTTTGAGTGTAAATTGCTTGCCAGAATCAGCTCCTGACCATCAGCATTTAAGTATTATGTGTTTTTAAGAAGGCTTACCTCAGAAATAAATGACTGTATACGGTAAATCTAGGACACGATAAGGGTAATATTATGATGTACTCATCTAGGAAGCGAAGAGGAATAGGCCAAAGCTTGGGTAAATGTTTACCCCAGGAAATAATTACTTTTATTATTAGTGAGAGAGGTTAGAGAAGGGTTAGCATATTGAGTTTCTATCTACTAAATCCAAAATTGGGTGAAGCATATCTATTAGCATGTGAGCAATGAGGTATTTTCTTCTATTCCTTTGCATCCTAGCGTAGATGTTGTGTGATTAAAAGTCAGTGACATACAAATTACAAAGCTGACCAGATGGTTAGGCTAGGCAGGTAACTAAGTGATTGAGCCATGTTCAGTGCTGTATCTTGCCAAATTCACATGATAGGTACTATAAAAATACCTTCTCTGACAAATAATCTGGCATTGTGAAGTGCTTCCGCCTCTGACTGAGTTGTGCAGGTTTACTTCTCTACCTACAACTATGGAGCTACTGAGTGAATGGTGTTTCATCCACCACAGAGTCTTTCCCACTCTTTTTGGGAATACTCTGTTTAACATTAGATGTCCCTGTCCATAGCTAAGAGTTTCTACTATGGAGCTGGAGTCTACAGAAGTGTAGCACAAGTTATGTGCTGGCTTTTTGTACAAGTGATTTTTCACAGACAGGAGAATGCCTCTTTGTTACACAGGCTGTCTTTCATCCTACCACCTACTGCAAATGCAAGCATCTGGACTGCTCAAATTGAAACCTTTAGCAGACCAATATGAGAAAAAAAAAGAAGAGGGTTGGAGAAAAATATAAATTAAAATATACTCATTGGAGTGACCCAAAGCCTTGATCACACTGATGGGCCAAAGTCACTTCTGTGGGTGATTCTTATACTATACTGTATAGGTGTGAATTGTATCCATTGCATGAAATGGGATATATTTGGCAAATTATTTTTATTATTTTCTTTGAAAAATGGTGCATTATGAATAATCATGCCATCTTAATTCCTTGTTATTCTTATTTTAGCAATGATTATTTGGAATGTTTACTTGGGACATTTTTATTTACTGATTTCCTCTGAGAAATACCTAGCAGATCAACATCTATCAGCAGGCTCTATCATCTTTCCTCATAGCTTAAAGATGTGCTGAAAAGCATTGTGAGGCTCCTGCAGGCATTGAAGTTCTGTGTCAGGATCATAATTTGTGGCAGAAGAGCTCCTTGTAGGACAGATCTATTCACAAGTGTAAAACCCAAATTGTTTTTCAAGTAAAATGCCTAAACAATCAAAGGTAGTGTAAGACATCTCACCACACTGGAATGGCAGGTACCACTTTCAGAGCTGATGAGGAATGTGGCTGATTCCCACAGCTTCTCACAATACAGGGAGGCTGAGACTTGAGATATTCACTCAGATGGCACCTATGTGTGAGCTGAGCCACTTGGCCCAGCTGACATCCCCCCTAGCCCTGGAACAAGCAGATGCAAAACTTATTAATTCAATAGAGTTTAACTGTGAACCTGAGCCCTGTGTCTCTTCTCAAAGTAGCCCATGTTCAGGATCTTCTCACAATTTCACTTTCTCTACTGGTAAATAAAGAAAAACATGGAAGCCTAAAAATTGCATAACCCTCCATATATCTTTGTCACCTTCTAATAGTCTGGAAAACCTTAAAATCATGAGAAGTTTATCATAATGACCATTTAAAATAAATAGCCATCATTGTTGCTCACTAAAAGTAATTTGCATCTCATGAAATAAAAAGTAAACTTTCAGTTTATGGAAGAGTTTTTTTTTTTTAATTAAGCACTTCATATCATTCCAGGAATCCAAGACCCATTTTCTTTTCCTCATTCAAGGTCTAATCACCACTTGCAGAGACAGCATTGTGTTGTGTTTGTATAGATGGAAGTGCATCTTCCTTAACTAATGGGCTGGAAGGTTTTATATTGTTGTATTTAAATTTGCTATTAGTGGTTATAATGAAGTTAGCAAGGCAAAGAACTTTGGACTTTCCTGAAGTATAAGGAGAGGACTTGATTTTCTTTGAAGAATGAAACTTCTGTTGTAACTTGTGGAAACCAGGATTCAGGATAAAAGTGCATCACAGAAGGGCTTATTTGTAATATTTGTCTTACTCAAACTAGAAGAGCTCTAATTTAATTTCGAACTTCCTGAAATGAGTGTCTAGTCTAACCAAATTCTCTCTCCTAGAGTGGGTGATAGCTTGAGTTAACAATTCTTCCTTCTGGTCTCAAGCAGTTGACAGTGCCTATCTTTGTAGAGTGCAGGTATTTGAAGAGCACAGGCAATTGAAATGCCTCTGCTGTATATTCTGTCAGCAAACTACCCCTTTTCCAATAGCTGCAGTTCTGGCAGTCTGTAGTGTAGAACAGGAGGAGATACACCAACTGTGTTTGAAACACAGACCCAGATGAGGCTTACAAATGACAGGCCATGGAGTATTTTGAAAGCTTCTATTTTTCCAGCTCTTCAAGGAAGATGCAAACCTTTTCCTTTTTTCAAACACAGGGAGCTTCTCTTTAGTTTCTGTGTCAACAGGAGATTTCTCCACAATAGCAATTGAAATCCCAGATATAGCTGCACTTTGTATTCATGTTTAGTAAGGAATTTAGGCTGTGAAGTGGAACTCTACTTAACAGTGTCTGTGCATCAGCCAGAAAAAGCTATATTGCAGCAGGATGCTAAAAGTGTGATTCAGTGAACAAAAAATATGGAAAACCACATACCTCCACTACCCTTCGTAACACCCTGTCCTTCTTGAACAGTGATAGTCAATCCCCAGATATTCTGAAACCTGCAAAAGTATAAAAGAAGGAACAAGTGGTATCATCCTTTGAAGAAATTGAAAGTAGGCTCTGTTTTCCTCTCTCAAATGCAAGAAAACTAAGTGGTTTCTTTTTCCAGTTATGCCTTTTGTAGTTTGTCTTTTCTGAGACCAAACTTGCTTAGAATATTTTATAGGCAAGCTCTGCCTGAATGGTAGACCGCAGAGGATCATGATCAGCAAAGCAGAATCCAGCTGGAGAAGTGTAGCCAGTGATGTTTCCCAGGGATCAATACTGGCTCCAGTCTTATTCAGGTTGTTTATCAACAACCTGGACAAAGGGATGGAATGTACCCTGAGCACGTTTGCTGATGGTACAAAACTGGGGGGAGTGGCTCATACACCTGAAGGCTGTGCTGCCATTTATAGGCTGGAGAGTTGGGCAGAGACAAACCCAGTGAGGTTCCACAAGGGCCAGTGCAGGGGAGGAATAACCCCAAATCCCAGCACAGGCTGGGGTCTGACCCACTGGAGAGCAGCTCTGCAGAGAAGGACCTGGGAGCCTTGCTGGATGACAAGCTGACAATGAGCCAGCAGTGCCCTTGTGGCCAGGAGGGCCAGTGGGATCCTGGGGTGCTTGGGGAAGAGTGTGGCCAGCAGGTCAAGGGAGGTGATCCTGCCCCTCTACTCGGCCCCAGTGAGGCCACATCTGGAGTGCTGTGTCCAGTTCTGGGCTCCTCAGCACAAGACAAGGAGGGACTGGAGAGGGTCCAGTGGAGGCCACAAAGATGATTTGTGGTCTGGAGCACCTCTCCTACAAAGAGAGATTGAGGGAGCTGGGGATGTTTAATCTGGGCAAGAGAAGGATGAGAAGGGATCTCATTAATACTTATAAATATCTCAAAGATGGGTGTCAAGAGGATGGTACCAGACATTTTTGGTGTTGTCCAGTGACAGGATAGAGAGCAATGGCCATAAACTAAAACACAACCTCAACATGAGGAAAAACTGATTTATGTTGAGGGTGGCAGAGCACTGGAACAGGCTGCCCAGGGAGGTCATATAGTCTCCCTCTTTGAAGACATTCAAAAGTCACCTGGACACATTCCTATGTAGTCTGCTCTGGGTGACCCTGCCTTAGCAGGGGGTTGGACTGGATGATCTCCAGAGGTCACTTCAAACCCTACCAATTCCGTGATACTGTGATTTCAAAGAAGAAGAGGAGCTCATATTAAGTGACATGGAGAATTGAGAGAAGGTTAAAAAGAAAATAAAAATTATGAGACAGCTAAAATTGGAGAAACAAGCAACTCTGGCAGTTCACACCTGAAGCTGATCTGTACTTTGGTTATACCAGTATACAGTCACAGGTTCCTGATCTGATGAGGTGAGATGTCAGCAGCAGAAGCAAACAGAAAACTTCAGAGACTTGCCAGCAAAACCATAAGCATTGTTAAAAAAAGAAAACAAATCCAGACCTGCTATTTATAACATTTATCAAAAAGTGCAAGGCCATGCAGGCTTGTCTTATAAAAATCGCCCTAAAATTTTAAAAGTTTCTGAAATAGGAAAGGCATACTAGGTGTCATCTACTGGTCCATTGTGCCAGTAAGACCCACGTGGCTTTTCCTTACCCATCAGCTTTGCAAAGGCTGCTTCTCCAGAGTGTCCATCTGCCTTCTTCCTGCGTGTCATTCACAACCAACACCAATGGAGACACAGAGATGACATTGCAGAGGTATCTGTGGCGCCCTGATCATTCACAGTAACTCATGTCACAGTGCCAAGGAATGTCACAGCTGCCTGTGAGGAGCACACTGCAGCTCTCCTGCCCTGCAGCTGAGGTGTTCTCCAGGGCTAAGCAGGAAATTGCTGCAGTTCCTCATACCAGTCACTTGGGAGCATAAGCACACATAAACACAAAGATGTGCTAAATCTGTTGGGCTGCAGGTGATTCCAGTGTGTATTAGCTGGATGCCTTCAGCACGGGAAGGAAGATGAATTTGCATTTCTGAAAGGAGTGAACCAAACCACAGATCCACTCGACCCAGAGCTATGAAGGATTTGGGGTCTAGACACAGATTAGTGCTTAACAACTTGCTAATTTCTAACCATTCTCCAATATCTTCTCACTGTTTTTTATTTTTCCTTTTGTTTTCATTTAACCATGTGTCAAAGCACTGAAGCAGCTTGTTGCTCTGCTACGATTGCCAGCTGCTCAAGAATATATGGCACAAAAGCAGTTTTGGTGCTTGGATAGGAAAATATTGTTGGCTGTATTGGATACCAGCAGATGGCAATTTCCCTCTTTCTGTCATCACATAACGCATTTTCAGTGAGCTGTTACAGCCAAAAAATGAAAACCAGTCATGTGCTTTAAGTAACCTGAGTTTGTTTTGACTAAACTTGACTCTCTTTTCCTGTTCTCCTTAGCCATCCTTACATCATTTCAGCTCCCAAGGCCCTGGACATGGCTTCAGCCCCCACTAAGCACAGGTTATCTGGGGACAAAATCGGCAGCCACCTGGCAAGAGCATGGCCATGTGTAGGTTCCCTGCGAATCTGCACTGCTTCTCTGTGCTTGTTTCCATTTCTCTTTCAGTTTGGTGAAAAAAAAACCTTCTTGCATTTATTATTCCTCCAGTGAGGCGCATTGTCTGCATGTCCTGTGCTGAGTCAGAAAACAGCAATATATAAGGTGACTGTACACGGCAGGCAGTGCTAAAGGGCCATGATGCTTGCCAAGGCGAGAAGTGCAATGGTAGAAAGAGAGGGGCTGTCATCCCCCCGTGCATATAATAAAACCTTTTGTTGCATGACCGCAGTTTTATTCCCAGGAAACTGTGTCTGGCACACAAAGCAGATAGTACCTAGTTTATGGGTAAACATAAATTTTGTTGTTCTTTTATTGTTTAATGGGCTATTTACCAAGTGCTGTACATGAAATGAGTTATCCTTTGTTTTGTGGGCCTTTATGTGGCACTTGACAAACACTTTTATTTTGTCCTTCGGTCAGAGAGGGACCATCCTGATGGATGCGCTTTGGCAGTAGGAACTCCACAGTTTATGGCCATTAAAAAAGAGCTTGGCTTGTCTTCTTCAGCAGAGGTAGGGAGAGAAACCAGCCCTTGAAGTCTTCATTCAGGAGCTGTGGCCTTGAGATGGACTGGGACAGAGGCGACCATTCTCCCTGCTGCATGGCTTGCTTTGCAGATTTCCCACAAACTGTTTTTTATCACAGATTAAAAGTTGTATTTTAAAAGCAGCAGATCCACAGACTGGTCCTTCCTGAAGCAGAGTTCTTTGAAAAACACACGAGATGTGATAGAGACAAATCAGCAATCTGGTACATAGAAGTGAGGTAGGGAAGTGGAATACTTTTAAATTTCTTTGGTGATTTCAGTGTTAGCACAGATAAGCTTTGGCATTTCAGTTTGAAAGCTTTTTTTTTTTATGTAAAGATTAATTCTATCCTTTTGTTTATTACCTAATTCTAGGAGGTCTATTAGATCATGTATTAGGTTTTCAAAATATGAATGGGAAAATGCAAGGCTGTTTCTCTTCCCCCTCACCACTGCTGAGGGATAAAACAAGGTCCCGCTCACATACATGACTCATTCAAATCCATGTGCCACAGCACTGGGCCTTAAACACAATGTCTTAGGCCTAAGTTTCTGAAGCCAAGGAAATGCCTCTCTGGGAAGGTGTAGGGCCATTACAGCTTTTCGAGTGGGTCGTCTTGCACTAGGTCAGCAACAGGGTAGGACACCCAGCAGTGGGGCAGCACCAGATTCCCAGCTGGATACCTGTGAAACTTGCTGCACAGGTGCTGGGCACTGAAGTGAGTGAAATCCTACAGACTAGGAGCTATGAGATCTGAGGAGTGGCCCAACTGATAAGTCACTCAAAAATGTCATTTCATGTCATTTTCCCTCATTTCCTTCAGTCAAGTTGTTTTCTTTTCTCTCTCATTTAATGTTGACTGGAATAAAGAAAATCATTCTGTAATGATCATTTTGTCATGTCAGACTTCAGCTTTTGCCCTAAATTTTACTTCTAGTAATTTTTTTTTGCATGATTGGTATGATTTGAAACCAATGTTTACTTTCTGTAAAACTGATTTTTTTCCTTCAAAAAAAGTTTTATAATTTTTCTTCTCTTTTATCCCACTCTATGCACAGCTCTTTTCCAGTCACCCTGACAATGGCAAGGCTAAATACTGAGTATCAAGAGGCAGCCTTTTTTCATATTTCACTGTGGAAAGTCCTCTCATGTAGTCAGAATGATTACTGCCAGGCTGATTATTGCCTGATGACCATATTGTTCTGTGTCTAAAAAAAAAATACAAGTACCCTCCTATGGGCTTTCCCCTTTATGACTCCACTCAGGACACAGTTGCCATTGATGATGTGTTAGCATTGAAGGGATCTGACTTGTCAAGATTTATACTTTGAAATGACTGGATTTTTCTGAGGTTTTAGCTAGATTAATATTTTTTCACTTTCTGGCATGTGGTCCTTAATTATCCCTTTCTTTCCCTTTTTCCATATGCTATGGACACATGTTGCAACTTAAGGCAAGAAAACTCTTGTTGACAATCCATTATGTAGATTCCATAACTAATAAATGTCAGTCCAGACCTAGAAGAGCTGAACCCATCTGTTTGATGTATAATCAGGTCATTTTTTTAATCTATGATAGAACATCCACCCAAACATGAATAAAATAGAAATTAGGTGGTTGGATTTCTACAAATAAAACCATCTACAGTAATGGTAATATTCGATATCACCATATTGCTATTTTATGTCTGCATATGCTTAAAATAATAAGAGTCTCAAAGCTCTAAACATCATAGAACACCAGCAATATACACGGGATTTTGGGAAGTTTCCTTGTTGCATGTGACAAGTAATATGAGAAAAAGCAAGAAATAATTTCCTATTTAATTTCATTTATTTCCTTAACTCGGTTGTTTATGTGACAAAAAATAGATGCTATCAATGTATAGGAATGTGGCCAAACATGCATTTAATTTCCAAGGAAGAGAAGTTTGCTTGTTTCTAGGGGAACATTATAAATGTTTGCATGAGATCAGATAATGGGTTTTGAACATCTGTTTTACATTGTAAGTGTATGTGCGCAAACACACACCCTCCTCTATTGCTTTTCACAGCCTTTCTAAAAGGTATCTGAGTATTCACCAGTATAATAAGGGGGTTTCTAGAAAGGCCACCTCTTTAGAAAAGTTAGTCTCATTAGATTTGTGTGCATCCCCCTAGTCTCTGACGCATGATCCTGATCTCCTGGGCAGCAGTGGTGCCAGCCTGTGAGTCATGGATGGTGATGGGCACAGTGTGCTCTGCCCTGCCAGGCTGGAGGTGCACCCTGTCATGCCAGACAGCGCAACACAACACAAAGGTTCCACAGGACCCAGATCCTGGGACACCAGCCCATTCCTGGACAAAGAATGACACCTCCTTCGCCCCTGATGGCACACCCAAATCGATGACCCTGTCCCGTCACCAGGACACCCTGTGGCACAGGCAGGAGACAGGACAGCGGCAATTAAGGACAACCAGGCCCTGTGAAGCTGTGGACCATCATCTCCGGGAGCCTCCTGAGGGCCTGGCCACCTCTCCACTGCAGCAGCACTCTGTATTCAGGGCCACAGCCCTTTAATGATGGCTGTGTGGGGAGGGACAGATGTCTCCCCTGGTCCCTCTCTGACTAACCCCAGGTGCTGACGTGGGTTTGGCAATTGAGGAGCGGCGGCTGACTCACCGTGGTGCCGGGAGCATTGGGGGAAACATGCCAGGGACAACTCAGCATGATGGATTTTGGACCCAGCAGCTTCTCCCTGTCCCTCCGACAGTAAACCTCAGCAGCACGTCCCAGCCAGCCAGAGTGGTTTTATTACTGTACTTATATTTTTAGAGTTTGTTCCATGACAAAGCACCAAGGCCTAACCTCCACAAACAATGCATGATTAATATCCCAGGCAGGGCAGACTGCTATAAAATTACTACATTTTCAGTTTGAAGATCCCAGTTTAGTGAGTGAAGTGCCTGCTACTGAGATCCCTAGTATTCCCATCAGGACTGAGGCAGGATAACAGAATCACAGGATATTTATTCTGAGTTGGAAGAGAACCATGAGGATCATCAAGTCCAGTTCTGGAGCAAATGGCCCTTGTGGGGATGAAACCCACAACACCAGCATTATTAACAGCATGCTCTAACCAACTGAGCTAAGCAACAAAATCCTGAGAGAGAAAATAAAAGTTGAGGAACTTTGATAAGAATTAATCACCTAAACAGAAAAACAACTGGAAAGGAGGTTTTTATGGTGTAACACACTTGCACACCAACCTTTTCACTATTCTCTCAGGGTCCTGATGGAACTGCTGATACAGCTACACACAAAATGAAGCAAGACCAGGTTTTGTACACATACTAGGATAGAGGTCTGATCAAGAATTATGTTTCTTTTTTATTTAAAACACAGCCCATTTCTTTAGCCCTCCCTTCAGTATTTCAGTCTTCTAAACAAAACAGATAGCTGTTGTTTTATTTGTAAAACCCAGGCAGTTTCCTTTGTGTTTCTTGCTAAATTTGTCAGGAATGTACATGCTACAGCACAACCTTAGTACAGGCCTTTCCTGCTGTGTTAGGGGAGGGGGTTATGTGTGTTTCCCTGGGGCTATGGAACACAAATACCTTACAGGGGACCAATACAGACTTTTCTATATCATTATAATATAAACATATTAGGATGATTTTCATAGCTGAGCAAAAGAACAAGAAGTGTGGCTTCTCAAGGACCTAGAGCTCTTCATGTTGTCTCAAAAAACTTAAGCTGAAACTTCACCTGGGAAAATGAGATTGAAGGTGAACTGAGTAAGATGACTTTCTGATTCTACAAAGAAAATCTTACATGTATTATGCATTCCCCAAGCACCAAATGTGAAACTTTGACAGTTTTCTGTTATAATTTTAGTTCAGTTCTTCTGCTTTATCTTATAATGGTGAGGGTATCTTCATTTGTTTATTTAAATAATCACTGAAACATGTACCAAGCAAAAAATAAATGTCTATATTCACATTCTGTTGTAGCAATTCTCTTTTTTGTCTGTGAAAACTGTAAATAAAAGCTGACACAGCATTAATAAGCTAGTGTCAGTGTAATTAATATGAAGAAGAGACAAGTTTCCCAAAGGCATGCCTAATCCTTTTCATTTCTATTTATCACAGCATCTTAGCAGTAAACAAATCTGTGTTTATTTTACTTCACGTAACCTATTCACTGTTATTTCCAAAACAGGACTCACTCTAGCAAAGTCTTGCTACCATAGCTACCAGGCTACCTGTATCTATAGCAAGAGCTGTGTTCTCTTCTTCTTTGCTTCTGCAGTTCATCTGTGTGAGCACAAAGGAGCAAAGCCTCTGTATTTTACATGGCTGAAAGAATAAACATTTGTTTAATGTGGCAGATTGCTGAAGGAAATGACAATAATATCAAGATGTTTTATGATATTATTAGTAATAGCATGTAAGTTTGAGACACAGGAATGTCAAACCACAGCATTCAGTGGGATTATACCTGGTGTAGGCCATGGGCTTTTTTGCAGTTAAATAACAACTGTCCTGTTGGGAAAGGGATTTTTATACAACCTGAGGAGTTTCATGCTGTTGCAAGAATTCTGGAGTCGGTAACAGATGTCAGTCAAACCCAGCTTTTGCCTCAGCAGAGATAAGGGAGCTTAAGCAGCCAGGCTGGGAGGAGTCCTTCAGGCACCTGTGGGTACAAGGGTGGGCAATCAGTGCTCATGTGACTTGATGCTCAGCTGAGCCTCTGCTAGCAACCTCTGAATCAGATGTGCCTGCCATTTCCCTCAATTCAAGGGGCTAGGGATGAGAAAATTTAATGGAAAATGAAGGGCTCTTATCTGGTCATGGAATAATGGTGTTATAAACACTGAAGCAGATACAGAAAGTTTAACAGCAATATATTATAGAAAAATTAATATGCAGACTGCTTAGACAGATTTTTTTTTTTTAATATAGGAAAGTCACTTTTATCAAAAAAATTGATCTGTCTGCCAGTCATTCTAGATGTACTCAAAATGCAATTGTAAATATATTAGATTGAGATTGCATCTGATATTTCCAAAAAGCAATACAGGGCACAAAGCCAGTGAATTGCAGGGTTTTTATTAGGATGCAGTGCCTGTAACTAATGGATGGTCAAAGCTTTTGCAGTGCTGTTTTACCCAGAGGAGAATCACTCTCAGTCTGACTGGGGAGGCAACAGTTTCATCTCAAGTAATTTCATACCACAATCATCATGGTTATCTGCTCAAACAGGTGATGGTCTTCATTCAGGCCTTTCATTTAGATTCTGCTATGTTGACATTACTGATGTTAAAATTATACACATTAATTAGTACTGCTCTATTATGTCCCATTCCAAAAGCCTGGAAGTAACAGTGATGTAAAGGTTACTCACAGATTTGATTCTGCATCTGCTAAAACTCTCAGGAATCAGTAAGTGTCCTGGCTCTACTGGTAGAAGACAGAGGAAACCAGTGCCTGTGGCATCATGAGCAAGCACTGAGTATCTTCATATTGCTGCCCACTGCAGCCTCAGCTGACCACATGGCTATCAATCTACCAGCTAAACAGTCAGAGGCTGGAATACTACAAAACAGCTTCTGTTAGGTGACTAATTTTTTATCTTACCAACCTGTCACACATTGTCCAAGTTTATTTCTAATACTTACTCTATCCACTGTCCCAAACATGATTCATTAAGGTTAAGGATTCTTCTGTCTTCATGCATCAGTCAATCTAAGCTGCATTAGTTCAACTCCAGTGTATTTATGGACTTATCATTAATTAAATACAGCTTGTACAGAGATTTGTAAATGTAAAGTACTATCTAAAGGCTAACTATTAATAATTGTCAGATCCTTCTTAAAATTATACAAGTATATCCATATTTTGCCCCATCTGCCATCCTTGCTGGGAATACAATTTCTCCATCAAATGTTATCTGTAGAGAGATGGATGTGGGTCCTCCAGAGCAATTTGTTTCAACACCTGTGTTCAGTTCAAGCTTTGTGTTGCACCATGTAATCCCCTTCTCTGCGTGATGCCCCCTTTCTGTGTGTATGTTCAGCAACAGTGTGCATCATCTCAGGAGCTAATATTTTGTCCTCATGTTCCTGGAAACACAAAGTACCCTTTATCAGGGACTCAGTGTTTTCTGTGCTGTAATTGTGGCTTCAGAGGTGATTTTGTCACATCTTGCAGGGCAAAATCACATCGGAAGGGGCAGTGTGGGCCAGTTCTTCTACTTCTTCTGCAGTCCATTTGCAAATATTCAGTCAGTCCAAATATCACATTTTGCTTGGACTGGATTTTTCATACACTTGCCTGTTACTGAAAAAGAGCAAAGATAACTGTGCAACAGAGAAGTCCCCCTGGGAAGAAGTAGTAGTGGAGAAGAGATGAACCCAAAAGCTTATTTTCTAGATCATTTCCATACTTCAGCCACAAGGTCTGCTCTTGAGGATTTACTGAGATGAGACACACACACACCTTTGGCTTGAAAGATATTTATGGAGGAGCATAGCATTATATTTCAAAGCCTTTGTGATTTCTGTGGAGCTCTTTTTTCAGGCGATGTTATTGCAAGGTTGAAGGAGAGTCAGAGCTGTTGGGAGAGTCAGAGCTGGAGAAATTCACAAGTGACTTTGACAGAAGGTAAGATTTCATATTTTCTTGTCAAAAAATGCAACACTTAGAAAAATTTCAGGTCTTCAATAAGAATGCTTCATCCAGGGAACACTTAATCTTGCTGTGGGCTGGTAGGACATGCCCCATTTCCTCTCCTTTTCCTGCTCAGATTGTCCACAGGAGTAGGTAACAATTCCACCAGACTTACTTCGGGGAAGACACTCTCACATACAAGGCCTTAATGGGAGATGTTTGCAAAGGACTAACCAGCACTAAAAACTAGGAAAAAAAGATATTTGGTTGGTTTTTCTTTTCCAAATCTTATTCCGTCACATGAAGATGATTTGTTCTGAGTTGATGACCAGATAAGAGTGGTAAAGTTTCCTCCTCACTTGAGGAGAGTTTGGTGGAACTTGCTTGTTCAGTATCAAAATCTCTCAGTAGTATCAGCAGTATCAGACTGCTGATCTCTGTCAGTTGTCAAAGGTTGACCCAAATTATGTCTACCAATCTGCAGTAGAATGGTAGACATCATCTCATCATCAACTAGTATTGAAATGACCCCCCAACACTGGATATCAGATAAAAATGTAATGAGTGATAAATTTATTCCATTTACAGGATGTATAAACCCAGTTTGATCACAGGATTATTAAATATTAAACTGTGGCATTTACCACTCTTGCACATTTTAGGTATATGTGCTTGTTTCAATCAGGAATAGGCAGATCCACGTCTTAAGTAGGAAAAAATTGCCTTCTTCTGCTGTATATGGCATAAAACATAAAATATATTTGCTTCTATTCCCTGCACTGCTAGATCCTGAACAAGAACTTTTGATTTGTTGTTCAACTCAAGAATAAGTTTTTTTTTGTTTGTTTATAGACATCCTACTCTTTACTTAATTCAATAAAAGCCATAGACTTCAAAATTTAAGAATTCTGCGACTGTTAAAAAGAAGGTAAATTGTCATTTTGAGCAGCTCATTTCAAATCCAATCTTAATGAGCCAAATACTGTTAGCAGACCTTATACTGGTTTTTGGTTATTTGAATTTTATTCTCACACTGCTGAAATTATTCTCACACTGCTGAAATAGTACATATATTCAGTAGAATAAATAAACTTTTAATGAAATCTAAAGCCTCCATAGATCTTGTGAAACAATATTCAAGTACATTTAGCTTTATATTGCCACAGTTAAAACTTATACCTGAATGGGAGCAGGTGATGAGAGAAATACAATTGCTGCCACTGAGAAAGTGTTTAAGCTACAAATACTGTAAGAGAAATAGTTTTGACAGATAGGAAAGTGAAATGTAGATCTACCATCAGGAAAGATAAAATATACAGTAAACAACATTTTGAGAATACTGAAATGTAATAAGCAAGTTTTAATATGGTCTATTTGCACATTTTTCATCTTTTTTTTTTTTTCTTTTTCTTATTACAGACTTGGTTATGACTTAGCTTCCAGGCTATTCTTCTTCAAAATCCAGGCAAACCACTTCACAGTATTTTGTAATAAATATGTCTGGGAAAAGTCTTCCATTAACAAGTCAGTTTAAAAAGATTCTTCAGCAAGTATATTTGTTCTGGTGGTTGTTACTCATCACTTCTCAAAGCCCTGAGGAATTCATTAACACTTCTTTAGCTAGTACTTTTTGTCTTTCAGCAGTTTGTTTCTTTGTCACATAGGTGCATGTGTTTGTGGAAGTGTGCGCAGGATAAATTCTATGCACCAAAATACTTTAAAAAGAGAGGAAAAAAAATTAATCAATCCAAATGTTCAACAGAAATGAAAAATTAATCCCATTCTTCCTAAACATTTGCAAAGAAAACAAAATAAATTTGTGTGTAGAGATATGTTTTCTCTCTTTTTTTTGCTTTATCACCACCACTTTATAATACAAATTCTTTCTTCAGACCAATCTACAGAAATCCTTTTCAAGTTCCATTATTTGTTTTTTGTCCACATATTTGCTTGGTGAATCCCATCCAGTCTTCATCTGATCTCCATGCTCTACACCACTCTTGTCTTGATTCAGGGACATCGGTCCTCATCTCCTGTCTACCTCCAATTGTTCTGTTCAACAGTAAATATCTCTCTTATATCTGTCATTGTTTCTGTCCTAGGATTTATCCCTCCAGATTATTTCTCATTATAGCCTTCCTGCTTGTCAAAACATTACCCAGTGGCTCCTTTTGCTCCTTCCCCATCTGTTTCAGCTTCTCCTCCCACCTCTGTGACCAGGCAGCCCCGCAGTTGTTGTGCCTTGACTTCTTCTGCAAGCCTACCACTTGCCCCATCTTCACCTAAATCACAATTTTTTCCCTCCAGGATTGTCCAGGATGCATGTAGAGCTTGGAGCTTGCCTGGAGCAGACATGTGGGACATAATGGAAAGCAAGAGTTTACAATTAGTCTTGTGAAACAGCCTTTGTAAAAGGAAATGGGGCAGAATTTGTATATTTATAAATTAATTTTTATAAATATTTTACCATAATGTTTTGATTACCAACATTTTCTTGCTGCTTGGAATAATACCACACAACTGTATGTGTGCTCACAGGTTAAAAAAGAAGTGGATGTTTATGAAGGGATTTGAAATGTAGGTTGGGCACATAGGTATGTGCACATAAATATGTTCATGTGCCTAGGTTAATCCTGATTTATTATCTTAAATCAGAATTCAGTGGTTTAGATGTAAGTTTTTAAGATTCATTCACTGGCCCTTTTATTTATTTATGTAGATTTACTCTACACCCTTAAGCTATCATAGATATTTTATATGACAGTACTTAATTGTGTTCATCCACCAGAAATGCTGATTGAAAATTAAAATGTTCCTGCTCATTTCTTTCTGGGCATATGCACATTGAAGATTAATAGATTCATTTTTATTGCGTGCATGAAAGAAACAGGACTTGTTAAGAGGGTGAAGTCCTTAAATTGATAGTTTCATAACTAGAAAGTCTACCTGGAGCAGTTAGTTTGGGCTTTAATGGGTGCTCCACTTTAGCCATGATCAGCTCACTAGCAGTCCTAGTGCTTGAGCTTTATCTTCATTTTCGGTTTAATGAACTGAAAGAAAAGAGGACCGAGCTAAGCGCATGTAAACCTTCCACGAAAGTTTGCTGAAACTCATTATAAGTAAGGTAAATTCATTAAGCAGGGGGTAAACTACCTTTCACAGCAGATGAGGTCCATTGCTGCATTTTCCTGGGAAAGGAAGAATGGAGGAGAAATGAGGGATCCCACAACATAGCTCACTGGAGGAGTAGATGAAGGGTGTTTTCATTTCAGCGCATCCCACTGCAATGTGTTGGTGCCTATCGAGTGAACTGAACATGTGGCCAGGTTGTCCTTGGTCCTCCTTCTCCTACCCTCAAGGAGTGGTGGGAACAGTCTCTTTCTTACTGCCATCCCCTCCACCTCCTCTCTGCAGAGGTGATGCTTACACTCCCTTTCCTTACAGCAGTGGTCCAAGGGGTTTGAGGGGCAGAGCCAGTGCTGAAGCCCCTGCAGAAGAAAAGTCCTTTCAAGGTATGAGTGCCCTACTCTTGCCCTGGGCTACCTGACAGCAAGCACTTCCCCACTGCTGTCATCCTCCCTGAGGAAAAGAAGGGAAGAGAAAAATTAGAATGGGCCTGAGGTCCACAGACCTCCCTGTTTTTTCCTGGCTGAGGAAATCCCATTTGCAGTCTCAAAGAGAAAGATTCATTCACTTTTCTTTCTCTGCCAAAGCTCAAGGGGACAAGCAATGGTTGGGAGGGAAGACTAGAGATGTGCTGCCTGTAAGGCAGTTACATCAGAGAAATATGATTTAAATTCACAACTTACTGAATATCTGGGGTCCTCCTGAGCACCTGGATGTGGCATTTGCACTTTGGGCTTTAACCCACCCTGTTCCTCATAGTCTTGTACGGTTATGTTGAGGGAAAGAGAAATATTTGGTGTAGTTACACATTTAATCCCAGGGACAGTATATCTTTGACCTTGAAAGACATCAGAAGATTTTTTGCTTATGAGCTAGGTCCCTCCTAGCTGGTAAATGAATGTTGGCTATCTTCAGCTGCTAATGAATTCATTTATGTCTGAAATAAAGTGAAAAGATGGTAATGGCAGTTTTTCTGGGCAGATGCCAGTCTAAAGGCCGGGTTCAGTATATTGGGTATGGAATAAATGCCTGTGAAACACTTACCCTGGAGATAAATTTACTCCCAAACATCATGTGTTTCCAAGTATTTCAGTGTTTGAATACCTCACATCCTGTGACACAGTCATATACCATCTTCTTGTGCCAAATCAGAAATATTGGTAGATAAATAGAAAGGATCATGTTGTTTTTTGGATTTCTTTAGCCCAGTTGCATAATATTAGTTGTTACAGTCTTACATTAAGAGATTTTTCAGAAGAAATATACTCCTTGTTCTTGAGATTAGGTTAATATGTATGAAATGTCTTTTTGTTGCTGCAATATGTTCTCCTGCTGGCCACAAGCATTGAAAATTGGGAAGAGGAAATCCCCTTCTGACTTGTAGGATCAAAATCGAGAACAATGTGGAAAACTGAATATGTTTCCAGATTTTATGGTTTGCCCTCAGCTCCAGCACTGGGACTAGCAGACCTGCACCATGTAGAAGAGAAGGTAAAATATCCCAAGTACAAGATGGAAGTGGGTTTGTGGCTTCATTTGGAGTTGTACCCAACTACACAGAGTGAGCATGACACCTATTTTCAAATGTTAAATGGCTTAGAATTCAGTGCATCACTCTGCTCTCTAAACACATGCATCACAGCCGTGAAAAAGTAATGTTAGTCCTAAGTTCAGGCCTCGTGCCCAACATTCTCCAACTGGCAAGCCTTTAATTACATTATCATTCACATTTGCTTGCTCCTATGTTCCTAAAATGAAGATTCATTTTCATCATGTCAAAGTTCTGAATGTCACAGGATTTCTGTACTCATCAGGGAAGTAGTCATCAAGTCATGCCAGGAAGTAATAGTTAAAGCAATTCCAGTTGTTGGAATGGAAATCTGGAGGTTGATGAGGACTAATTACACAATCATTTGAGAAGAAATATGTAGTGATATGTAGTATCACTTCTTGATATGTTATAACTTTGTTAATGCTTTGCTTAAATTTGGAAGTAGCAATGTGATTTCTACAAGTTGTAATGCATGCTTTGTTCCTAGTTAGTGTCTGTAGGCAGTAGAATTGTTGGGGACATCACAGTAGGTAGAGAAGGTAAGTTGCTATAAATTGAAAAAAATAAATGAAAGTTCTGAGTTATGAGTAAGAATTGTGCTCTGTGCTATAATTTGAGTGGAGGGGCATTCATGATTTATGTTAGCAATAAAGAAAAGAACTTATAATAATGTAGTTTCTTCATTAATGTAGTTATTAATTTATTCTTTATTATGCATATGAAGAGAGACAAATTATCTCATAAACATCCCTTCCTAAAATCTGTGCACTAAATGAATGGTAAACAAGGCTGTGGTTGCAACAGCAGGTAGGAATAGGAATAATGTTGTGCAGAGCAAGATAATGAGTTCCTTGGATTGAGAACCAGCATCAGAGATTCTGCATTGCTGTTATGGCTTTCAACCTTTTTATTTGACTGCAGCTGCTTTCCTGTTTCTCCTTGTTTCTGGTAGAAGACGTATTACAGTAAAGTATTACAGCAAAGCTGAGCAAGCTCCTGAAGCTGAAGTGACAGCAGAAAAGCAGGACAGGTAACAGAAAGCTGAACAACTTCTACAACAGCTCCACATGTTGATGCACAAAGAGCATCTGAGCTGCTGATTTCAGATTTCTCCCCTGGTGAAATCCTTCTGGAATATGGGTAATTGTCTTTTTGTGTTGTTGTTGTTGTTGTTGAAGTATCTAAATGCTGTTTTGATCTCTTTAACACCCAATCTTTCTACGAGGGGAGGGCTAAAGAAGCCACATTCTGCTAAGGCTTGGATGTGCTTTCAGTTGTTCTGAAGCAAGTCTTTGGCAGATAGGACTGTCCCTGGGGTTGTATGGAAGCTCAGGTAGCCCAGGCAGCCTTCACCCCACTGAATTACTCCATCCCATGAAACTGCTCTGCACTGGCATTTGTCCTGAGTTGACAGAAAGGCAGTTCAGCTACTAAATTACCTTGCCCAGATGTGCTCCAGATGAAGAGAAAGGTGCTGCAGGCCATTCACATGGGGCTGCTTGCACTCATGTGCATGTTATCTCAGTCCCTTGTGAGGGATTGGTCATGGTCCCTGTGCTTGCTCTGAGTGAGCCTTTGCCAGGATTAAACTCCCTCCCACAAGTCCTTCACCCTGGGGGGTGAATGCTGGGCAGAGATGCAACCCAAGGAAGTCAGAAAGCAGCACACTGAGGAATTGGAAAGACATGGCTCTGGTCTGAAGTTGTGCAGTAGAAGGGCAGAAATTGAATGTGCTTGTGCATCAGCACTTGGGAAGGAGATAGTTTCATTTCCTCCAAATAATATAATTTAACATCACATTTCCTTAGTGTAGCTGGGACTTTACCTATTGTTCTTTCCCACACTGAAAATTTCAAAGGCAAAACCATAACAAGATAGCTGATTTTGAGACATCAAGCTTAAACAACCCCCATTTATTGAAAGTTGAATTCAGTGCTAACATGCTGCTGTTGCACTTCTGTTGCTGTGCCATGACAACTTCTGCCTTTGCAGCAGACTCTCTCTAGCCAGTGCAGGAGTGCTCACTGCAGAAATGAGATTTGTGCTACTCCTGCAGTGCATCAGCTACTTTGTGCTATTAGCAGTTTGAAAGCTTTCAGTATGTTTTCTCTCAGTGTGTTTGACCAGACAGCAGGGGCTGTCCTTTTAGCTGGCAGCGTGGCTATTGCTCTGCACCAAGCAAGCCCCAGTCAGAAGGACTCCCTCCCCCTGCCTCGTGTTTTCCTGCCCTTTTACTTGCATTACTACAAGTCAGGCAGAGGGACCTGAAATCACAAGTTGGAAGAGGGAATAGGACATCAGTTTCAGCAGCAATGCAGTCCTGGATCAGATTGAACTGACATAGAAACAGCACTCTCCAGAGCTATACAAGGTTATTCCCAGACACTTAGCAGAAGTGGTCCATTGAGGTCTGGCCTTTTTTCCAGGGGAGGTCACATCCTAACTACATGAAATCAGTTTTTTATCTTTCCATTAGTGGTAACAAGCTGGTTTATGACTGATTCACCAACCATCTTTCATCAAGTACGTTCTGCTCATGCCCAACCAAAGTACCCAGTATGTGATTGCCTCCACAGCACTGCACTCCCTGCTACTCCCAGGTGCTGCTGAGCAGCTTGGTACGAATAGAGCTCATCCCAGCCCCGTCTGAAATCCAGCAACTCCCATACTCAGAGGGATTGCTAGGCCTGCCCTGAGCAGAGCTGGCTATCAAAGGCCACTGCTGGGCTAGATGACTCTGTGCTGGAAGCAATCCCATCTGCGGGCTGAGGATCATTTTGTGCTGCTTGTGAAGAGGAGCAGTTTTTATATGGCAGGTATATATTTTGAGCACATGGACAAAACAGAGGGGGAGATGATATAAGAGACAGCATAAAATCATATATTTGTTAATCAATTAAGGAGTAATTGGTTACTTACAAGAAGAGCAATCAAACCATTTTAGGAGCATTTGTTTTCAAATTGCTTATATCTGGCAATCAAATGGAATAATAGATCTATGTGGGGGCATGGCTGACAGACTGACTTGCATTACAACTTGCTGGAATAGCATAAATGCTCGATCTAGGTTTAGTTAACCTTTGTTAAAACTATAAAAGAGTGCTGACTGTGGAATCAGTGGCAAGCACTACATACTGGTTGGACACAAACCTCTCCCATACCTCAGGAGATGCACCGAGCCTAAAACCTAAATGGGTACCATTTTCCCTCATGAAAAGGCAACAGTATACTTGAGATAGATCTGGCCAGGTTTACTCACAGCTTCTCAGAAATGCAATTATCTCATCCCTGGAGAGTGTTTTACAGAAATATATTTACTTAAAATGTATGCAAAGGATTTCCAAAATGCAGATAAATTATGAAATGCTCAGTAACACAAACCAGGAGAGGTGGTTGCAGTATCTTTTGTATATTTTCTAAGACATTTGGGATTCAAATACATACCTGGTGAGGTCTGCAGAGGTATCACAGTGAGCTGAAACCTGCAGAAATAAATTACAAGCTATTTAGATATTTCAGAAAACACTCCTAAATGCATTATAATTTTCTTTAGGAACCCAGTGCTTCCAGAAATCTTGCCCACTTCTGATATCTGCAAATGCCTATACAATGCAGGATACAGCTCCAAGGGAAAGGAATTTAGAGTAAACCAAGTCCTCCTCATAAGTGATTTGGATAAGCAGAGTGAGATTTAGAATTTGAACCACTGCTGGTAAATAATTGAGCTCCAGACTTCAGGATAATGAAATGTTTTTGAGATCTTCCAGCCCATCCCTGTTTACAAGAATATTTTTACAAATTATTCTTATATTCAAGAAAAAATTATCACTACATTTTTTCCTTTGCAAAAGGATCAATATTACAATAATTGCATAAATGAGACCTTGATGGTGAATGCAAATACAAAGCCACTTAACACGATTTTTGCTCCACTTGATTGTATTGGTTTGTTCAATTCATTACTGGTTTGCAATATTTTGGCTTAATTTCTCTCTCTTCAGTTACTGTGGCATCAAAAGGCTCCCCTCCCCTACCATTACATCATTAGCATTCTCCTAAAAACTCCAATGTACAATCTATATCCCAAAATTAATGCCTAGTGATAGATAATAGCAAAGAGTAGTTAGTTAGCAATCCTTTTAAATGAGGCTTGGAAAAGTGACTGCTGAGCCAAGTCATGTGGCCTGAAGATATAAAAATAGAGATTTCTTTGCTTCTAACAGCTGGTGAGCACTGAGCAAGATTACTACTGATAGGATCATCTTCTGAAAGATTTCTTGCTTGTTCTGCTGTGAAGTTGTCAGAAAGGTCTGCAGAATCATAGAATGGTTTGGGTTGGAAGGACCTCAAAGATGTTCTAGTTCCAGCCCTCTGCCATAAACACTTATGACACCCACTGGAGCAGGGTGCTCAAAGCCCCATCCCACCTGGCCCTGAACACTGCCAGGGATGGGACATCCACACCTTCTCTGGGCAACCTGTTCCAGTGTCACCAGTGGCAAAGGCTTTGCACAGCTCCAAGTACGTGTCATTTAGTTTAGTAACTTAATTAATTGTAATGGGGAATAAAATCCTGGATTTCTCCTGATTTTGGTCTTTGGTGATGATCCAGGATGGCTCTGAAGTTGAAGGTGGCACTGGGCTGACACTCTTAGTGAGGGTCAGATCAAGCAGGATCCTGCCTGGTGCTGCAGGGAGTATCAGGAGTGATGACTTAATTTGGTGAGGTCCTTTCTGACCAGCCACAAGCCAAAGCCAAAATCATTAAAGGAGGTGAACAGCAGAGGCAGATGGTATTGCCTGAGTTATAGGGACAGCTTTAGCTAGTGTGCCTCTAAAACTGGGACTACACTGCTCCCAACCCAAACTACAAATTAGCCTCAGCACAGCAGAAACTGAGAAAAAAATGGGGTACAAGGCACTTCTACATTGCATGTTCATTCTGATTGCAGGGGAGACAAGTCTATAGGCCTTTCTTGCTTGTTAAACTTTTAATTTATCATTTGTCATCAAAGGCTCCTCCTACCAGTCAGGTCCTCACTCTGCAGACCTAAAATAATTCTACAAAGAATTATTTTAGCATTGTCTGACAGTAAATATAAGGATGAGATGTTTTTCATGCTGCAGAGATGCCTAAGACTAACTTTGTATTTAATTGTTTGAAGAAAGGAGGGACCCAAATTCAGCTGACACAAGTTGGCTGTTTCCAAAATCAAGACAGAAATTTTGGAAACTTTCTCTAAAAATCTCCATCATGTTAGTGCTTCTGGACTAGCTTAGTCCTGTTCACAGTGTGTGAGAGGTTTTTTAATGCCTAATCTGCACAGGACTAGAGAAAAAACACATTTGATAGGATGCTGACGTGGAGAACCACACCACCTGGATGAGACATACTAGAAATGATGTTACATAAGTCACATTTTGTCTAGAAGGTGACTTTGTGCTGTTCAGCATGACATCACTTCTTGGCCAACTCTTCAGTTTTTGCTTTGCTCTTTGATTAATGCTAAGCCATAATGACTGGTGTCTGGCTTTTTCCTTTTACAATTTTGCTTTTGCTGACTTAATGTCCAGAAGAAAAGTTTCCTTCTTACTTCACCTTACTGCATTATACTTAGCCAGGTGTCCTGGTTTCAGCTGGGATAGAGTTAATTTTCTTCCTAGTAGCTGGTACAGAGCTGTGTTTTGGGTTTAACATGAGAATAATGTTGGTAACACACTGATGATTTGGTAGTTGCTTAGCAGTGCTTACCCAAAGTCAAGAACTTCTCAGCATTCCATGGTCTGCCAGTGAGGAAGTGCACAAGAAGCTGAGAGGGAGCATAGCCTGGACAGCTGACCCAGATTTCCAAAGGGATATTCTATACCATAGGACATCATGCCCAGTATATAAACTGGGGAGGTTACTGGGAGGGGCTGATTCCCTGTTCAGGAACAGGGTCTGGCATCAGTCAGCATGTGGTGAGCAACTGTATCATGCATCAATTGTGTTTCTGGGGTTTTATTCCTCTCTCTTTTTGTTACCTCCATTTTCATTACACGATGATGAGGAGGAGGAGGATGGTTTTTTCATTTATTAAACTGGGTTCTTATCTTACTAATGGGTTTTATCCTTTTTATTTTTTCAAATTCTCTTCCCCATCCTACTGGGGGAAGGGCAGAGGCAGGAGTGAGATAGCAACTCCCTGGTTCTTAGTTGCCAGCTGGGGCTAAACTATTTAAAGCCTGATGTCAGCTCCATACCTTTCCTAGAAGCCACAGGAGTGCTGCTCAGGAGGGAACTGGTGGGTAAAGGTCCACTGATACCCCATTTAAAAGTGCTGTAGCCAGAGCATCTCACAGTGAGATGCCTTTGTAGTCTTTGTGCAATATGGGTAAGTTACTCCTCTGCTTCCCTAGGTAATGGAAGCTTTTAAGTAATACAGCCCTCTTGAGGAAGGCAGAAGTTTGTTTCTCTTATTTTAATATAAATTTCCAATGTAAGTATGTTTTGTTTAGTGTAAAGTTTAACTTTTTTTTAAGAAAAGAGATTGACACATCTTCACACCATCAAGACTATATCCGAATTCTGTGGTGCTGAGGCTTCATGGCACTGAAGTGTATTACCTGATTGTCGAAGAGAAAAACCTGATGAAAAAGGCAGCCTGTAGTGTAGGAAGGACAAGGAAATGCAGAGTAAGATTTCAAAAGTTACACAGTGAAGGACTTTAATTCCAAAATCTCACCTGACCTCATAGAGCAATAGCATACTGCACTGCTTAAAAATAGTCTGCACAGAACAGAGGAGAAAATTTGATGCAAAACCCATTGTCAGTAAGGAGTTACCCTTAAAAGTGTATTTCAAACTTGATTTCTGAGATAATTGCAAAACTAAAAGTGTCTATTTTTAATATAATTCCTCCTACCAAAGAAATCCCTAAAGAATGGAAAGTAGTACCTGTTTATAGGCAAAATTGGTGCTTATTACAGTTATGCTACATGCAAAAACTGCTACATAAAGCTTGCTCAAGTCTCACAAATTGATAACTATTTGCAACACAGTGGCCTCTGAAGGTCTCCAAAGTGACACACAGCATTATAGCAGAATTACCAAAGTGTCCTCAAATTTCTTGGTATGAGAGAGTGAAAAAAATTAAATTATTCTCCACTATGTCTGACTTATATCAGACAATAGTACGTGATTTATATTATGAAGTGTTTATTGTGAGCCAATCAAGCTGTATTATGCTGTACTGGGTGCTGGCATGTATAAAGAAACTGCAGAAAATTCAGGATAAAGGAATGCAAACAGACATGCAAAAGCAAAAGAGAAAGATCATGTGGCACAGAGAAACAAAACATGGATAGCAGCATTTTCTAGGAATCTGCTGGTCTTACAGAGTTTGTAAGAGAACATCTTGCCACCTGTGTGGCCTGAGCCAGTGCGTGTCTCTGGGTCACACTGAAAGTGGGGTTAAAAATTAGGCACTAGATGCTTCTGTTATTTCCATTAAAATGTAAATTTGTCAATGAAAAAAACCAACCTAACCTGATTTTCCTGGGCACCTGCTGTTTTCATGGCCAGTGGCTCCTGGCCTGTATTGGAAGTAGCGTGGCCAGCAGGACCAGGGAAGTGATTCTTCCCCTGTACTCAGCACTCAAATCCTGTGTTCAGTTTTGGGCCTTTCCCTACAAGAAAGACACTATGGTGCTAGGGCATGTCCAGGGAAAGGTAACAAAGGTGCTGAAGGGTCTGGAACACAAGTTGGATGAGGGACGGCTGAGAAAGATGGGGTTGGAGAAGAAGAAGCTCAGGGGGACCTTATTGCTCCAAAACTACCTAAAAGAGAGTTGTGGCCACGTGGGGGTCAGTCTCTTCTCCCATATCTAAAGTGAAAGGATGAGAGGAAGCAGTCTCAAGTTGTGGCAGAGGAGGTTTAGATTAAATATTAAGGAAAAATTCTTCCCAGAAGGGTTTGTCAAGCATTGACATGGGCTGCCCAAGGAAGAGGTTGAGTCGCCACCCTGGAAGTGTTTAAAAGACATATAGATGTGGCACCAAGGGACATGGTACAGTGACATGGACTTGGCGGAACTGGGTTAATAGTTAGACTTGATCACCTTAGAGATCTCTTCCAAACTCAAAAATTCTATTATTACACTGCACCAGGATTCATGTTGGAGGGGAATTCAAGGTGGAATGATGCCCAGACACCTCCCAGGAGCTACTGCATGCCAGCTAAGGCAGCAGAACAGTGAGCACCTCTGCTCCTCAACAGCAGTTTGCTGCTAAAAATATGTGAACGAGCTGAAATCAGCAGTGGTTTGGGGTTTTGAGCTGCTGGAGCTCTGGAAAAGTGGCACTGCCTCTGTCACTGGGACAATAATGTCTAGTGGAGGGACCAGCATAGATAACAACACAGCATTAAATCACAGTGACCAGAAGGCAGAACCTTAATTTTCATGTGTTATACAGCACAGGCACTGGCCTGAGACAGAGGTCATTAGGAGAGACCAGGTTGAGGGTCAGGGTATAAGAAGAACATCTCAAGGTATTGTAACTAGGTTGGAAACCAAACTCCCCAGGGCAGGAACACACACACACACACACACACACACACACACACACACACACACACACACACACATATATTCTCCTTGCATGCTATGTGGATATGCTGCCTTTGCCATGAGCTCTGGACAGCAAGCTCATGCCCAGGGAAAGCAAGCAGACATGGCACAGGTTATCTGGCTGAATGGCAAGTGCTATGCTGCTCCTGAAAGTGCCCTGCACTCCTCCAGCAACTTATGTTCATTTTGTTCATATATTCTGCATTATGCTATTCCAGCAGTGCTGCTGCCTGTAAGCAGCTGTGTATTACCATGCAGATAACCTCTGGCTGAAGCTGGCATAGCAACAGAGCTGCTGGCAGGATGCTGCTACAGCTGCACCAGACTGGGGAGGCAGAAGAGAAGAAACTGTACTGAAGTCGTGGTTTCTTCACCATTAGGTGCTCTAGGCAGTCACAACCCTCACAGCAAATCTGACTGTGCTACTTGCCCTATATTTCTCCAAAAGCACAAGCCGATTTTAAAGCCAGCATTTGGGAAACAGCTTGTGGTCATGTGAGATTAGAAGAAACAGTAGTTTGTGCATTCATGAATACCAGCAGCAGAGGAAATGGTGTGTGTATGCATGCTCTGAACTGACTGTTTCTTTTTCTTACAGTACCATGTATTAATAATTCCCTACTTGGGAAAACAAAGGAGCAAACTCTCCCGAATTGCAAAGCATGGCAGTTCTGTAAGTATAGTGTCTTCATAGATGGTCCTAGAACAACCCCTGAAGATATGCCTGAGAGAGAGAGGTCTTGCAGTATCTGATGACAGGGTGGGAAACCTCACAAAACATGCACTGTGCCCCCTTGATCTTGATGTGCAGAGTCTCACGGGGCTTCAGACACTTATACCAGTGGGGTCGTCACAAATATTCTCAGCATGAGGCTACTTATCTGTGGAGTTGTTCTATCCCTTAGTCAGCAGCACTGAAATGTTGCTTCTGCATTCAGCTTCAAAGTGAGATTAGCAACCTGATATGTATTGTAGCAAGGTGCTTTAGCACAAATTTCTCTTTTCTGTCTTCTGAAGGGAAGAGCTGAGTGGAGTTAGTTCATGGCACATTTTTGTGAGCCAAGGATTACCTTCAGCTTTGTAACTTTGACATGGAGTCCTTCTCTTGTGTGAGACATTTTCCAGCAACAAACAGCCAAGTGCTCCCTATGCTTGAAGAAGGTAGGACTGTGTTCCTTCCAGCTACGAGCCCAAGTGATTTCCATTTAATGATTCTAGGTACACCTTAAAACAAGGACAATTTTAGAGGTAAAAATCAGCATACAATTGCTATTATGAAGACAGGCAAATCTCTAGATGAATTATTTTCTCTTCCACAGAACATATAAATTTCTTGCAGCATGATACCTCCACCAGGGAACAGGACTGAGGGCAGCTCAGCTTAACCAGGCTGTCTTTGCCCTGGAAGCAACAGAATGGTGGCAGTTCATCTCCAGCTGCTGTGGTTAAAACAAAGAGTCCTTTCAGAACCTGCAGAGCTTTGCACATATATTTTCTACATAAGCCTGACTCTCCTTGAGAGTCAGGTTTCTTTATATGGCTGCAAATTGCTTGCAGAGAACTTAAATTTCACTTTTAAGGTAGTACTGAGCTGTCAGAGAGGCCCCAGAGATTGGTAGCCACAAAAGGACCAAAAGCTAAACGTGACCTTTGCAGCACCTAATTTATGAGAACCTCTCTGCCTCTGAGGAGACTTGCATGCCTATTCTTGCTGTCCTGTTGAGTTACTAGCACTAGTTACTTGCCTGACTGGGGAGCTGCAAGTCACCTGCAATCAGCCAAATTTGCATCCTGCTGCAGCAGTCGAGTCAGGCCATGCCTTAGGCACTTATCCAGGGCTACAGGGAAGAAGCTCCATCTGCCATCTAGAACACCATCAGGGGAGAAGATGGCACCTTACATCCATGTCTTGTTAAAGAAAACCCAGAGCAGAGTAGGAGTTTCTCGCAGATAGGGTTTTATTTGGTTTGGTATGTTTGTTTATTTTTCATAAATAAGTTTATTTTTCATAAATAAGTTTATTTTTCATAAATTATGCTTCTGCATAAAATCCAGTGGCAGTCTTGAGAGTGAATCAAAGGCACCTTCTCAGCTGAATGCCCCGTTGACACTGCAGGCATTTGCATCCTCCTTGTTCTGATTAAACTCTTTTCCAGCAAGGTGGCACAGTTTCCACAGGGAGATGCAGCCTGCTGATTTCTTGCTGGAAGCTGAATCCCCAAGAGCAGTTGTCCCACTGCTAGGAAAACACTGCACCTTAGAAGGGTCTAGGGACATGGAAACTGAGAGTGCAACAGCTGCCATCACTGTTCTGAATGTCAACAGCTGGATTTTGTTCTGTGCCCTGTCCCATCAGCCCAGCAGGCTCAGGCAATGATTACTGGAGGCAGCTCACCGCTTTCCATGGACAGAAGCTCCTCATCTCCTGAACTGTACTAAGTTTTAGCAGAAATAAAGTGCACAATCACTTAGTACAGCTGGAGAGGAGCACCTTATTGTATGGGACGATGCCCAAAGCACGTGCAGGTTTTCAGCCAGACACAGTGGACCTAGGAAACTTCAAGGCAGTGACAGTCAAGCTGTGGGAGATATTCTTTTGGCTGTTGCTGGAATTTTGCTGAAGCCTAGGTCCATTTTCATTTCTTGGATAAACTTCAAACCCACAAACTTCAAAACCAGTTCCATTAAATGCAGTGCAAACCCAGGCCCTGTTCCATTTCGGATAAGGAGGTATCAAAGCACTGTCTTGCAAGTAGTCAGAATTTCATGTGAAATGTCTTCACAAAATATGAGTGAGTGGCAAACTGCCTGCCCATGTGACAAAGCAGTGGAAGTGCCCTGTAGGCATAGCTTAAAAAGAGCTACACCACCCCCTCCTCCTCAGTAATTGCTGAATGCACATAATCAGGTATTCTTCATTTTCTGTTACAAGATTTCCCTGGTTTAATTTTCTCTTTGCTGTTGAAACCTATTAAAAGAAAATGATGGAGAAAGCAGCTAGAACTTATAGGTGTAATGTTCAGTTGTTTCCATGATCACAAGAAAATAAAGTCCAATGGATCATGTAGTAGAAAAATGAAGAAAATCTGACCACCATTTCAAGCAGTGTTTGCTTTATGAATATAAGACAGTGTTGATAACAATATTTCTTGTTGGTGGTACTTTTTCATGTGATGGGGACTGCATTATGCAGCTCTAATTCTAGTTTGTGTCTTTTAATATACTTTCAATGAGGAAAAGTAGATCTCATGGCTCTTAATGAGTGTACTTTTCATTAGTAGGTAGAAAGGAGGGGAAGGAAATAGCTTTGGAAAAAAAAAAAGAAACATCTTCTATCAGAATAGGAAGAGGATAAGGGGATCTTTCATGGAATGGTACATTTGGACCTTCCACATCCTTTTCTACCAGCCACACAGATCTCTGTGTAACCAACCCAGTTTTACAAGAAAAGTGCTTCCAGTCTTGAAATCTAGTTTCAAATACTTATTAGTGAGAGCACATTCAGGGACTGTTGCTTTTCAAAAGGCACTCTTACAGATATTTTCACAACTGTATCATCTTTTGGTAATATTCCTGCAGACCTGGGGCTCTCATGTGAATACAGATGCCCAAGGACATTTACATGCATAAGGTATCCATGTAAGCATAAGCTTCTAATTTATGCCTTTGGGCTGATATAAGTGACAAACTGAAGCAAAAATCTTTGCTTGAATTTCTTAATAAGGTTCAGAGGGATTTTAGTTATAAATGGTATTGTGAATGCAAAACAAAAATCCCAAAGTTGTTCTTTTTGAGTAGCTTCTTTGTCATTGGTATGAACTTTACCACAGGGGGTAGATACACAGAAGTGGAAAATTCATAGTACATTGCCCTCTCTGTTGGAACTATTGTTTTTCATTATATAAATAACTGAAATGGACTGTTGAAAGATTGGGTGAGTAGAGAGGGATATCTTTTTGTTTTAATGTAATCCTTTTTCCTTTAGTTCCTGTTACATGTCAAAACTATGTAGGTTAAAATCCTTTCTGAACCTCTTCCCAGAAACATCAATGAGAATTGGCTTTTAAGTGCCTTGGCCACCCCAGCTGTGGAATAAAGCAGAATTTTGCTGCAATTCATATGCTCTAATATCTTATGCTAATTAATCCCAACCCCAAACAAAGCTAAGGGTAGAGAGAGGGGGAGAAGCAATGAGATAATAAAACTAATGCTTATGCAATTAGGAAAGAATATTCCTCAGTGGTTAGGAGGGTGAGCATACAGCCCATTTTTATCTCCTCTGTATGTCCTTTTTTGCTTCTCTATTTTATCTATCTTCTCATTTCTTTCAATGATCCTGGACAGAGGAACAAAGCACAAGGCAAACCCTATGCTCCTATAGGAATACTTCATTCTGCCACAGTATGGGATGATACATGCCTATCTCAGTCAGGAAACTCCTAGCCAGAAAGTTGTTTTGATACAAACAAATGTGTGAATGACCAAACCCAACCATATCTCTGAGTCTTCCCTGGGAAGGAAAAATTAAATGCCTGTATTTACTGTTCTTTCACTTTTACAGACCCAAGTGACTCTGAAGGTGAAATCACAAAAGTTTACACTGGAGTAGACAGCACAAGCCTAGAAGATCAAACTAATGTTCCCATACCTCAGGGAGACTCCTCAACACCCTGTCTTCCTGGTAATCCCATCCTAATCTCCTTCCTTCCTCCACCCTTTATGTAGGGATTTAAGGGTGTTTAGCTAGCTTATGAACACTCAGGCAATAAAATATAACTGTAAATCTTTCTACACTGAGATTGTTATAGTTCTTTCTTATTGCAAACCTGTCCAGGGCACCATATCTGCAACCTTGTGTAATATATCTTACCTGGTTAAAAAAAAAATGGGGTGGCACCCTGTGTGAATGAAGGGCCACTTGTCTTGAGAATGTAGGAAACCTGGATACCAGAATTTTAAATAAATCATAGTAGAAGTGTGTAACAATTTGAATTCTGAGTATTTCCTTTTGAGTCAGACAATCCAAGAAAGAAATCTAATCAGGCTTCCTTGACAGTGTGTAGCCAGGATACACTCTAACTGGAAAGTCCCTACCCTAAAATCCCCGATGCAGACCCAGTGTCCTCGGCCTGTGAGTGTGGTGCACGGAGCATGGGGTCCTGACCACCGCTGGCACTGCAGCATGGCACTTCAAAACCAGCTGGAGCTGGCCTCTCCTGCATGGCTCTGCTCTGTCCTGATGTGCCACCCCCATCACAGAGGATGGAAACAAGAGCTAATGCTGAATTGAGGAAGCAAGTTGACAGAAGAGATTTTTGCTGTGCAATTTTTGGGAACACAGCACACCTTGTTTCTCCTATCTTGCAAGCGACAGACAAGACATTTTCAAATATAATGGACTTCAAATGTCAGGTGTCATCAAGGGTGAGACTGTGAATGCAAATGAACTGTTTTGATAAGTGCAATCCAAATACCAAAACCAAATTACAGCTTCCCTGGCATGGCAACTCTGCTGTGTGAGGTGAAAGCAGCACAGAATCCTGGGATGTGAGCAGAGGATGTACATTTTCTCACTGCACTTGGGGCACAGGCACCCCTTGAGATGTGAGGGGGCAAAGGAGTGCCATTAGGTGTGGTTAACCAAGAAACGAGGGAAAGCTGTGATAAAAGTACAAGGCAGTTCAACTGGAAACAAACAAAAACCCAAGCAATTTCCTGATTTTTTTTTTAATTACTGCTTCTGCCTTCCATCTGAAGGACAAACAGGTGGTCCCAAACCCTACAAGAGGAGGTCTGCTACAGAAGTAAGCTATCTGGTCTTTCACATCCCATCTGTTCCCTGGTACCTGCCTTTTTCTTTTGGGCATCACTGAATTACTCGAGTTGTGATCTGGAGACCCACCTTCTCCTCTACTACCAGTTTGAAATTACTAACACTTTATTTTACTTTAGAAAGACAATCTTTCATGAGAGCTGAGATGAAGATTTTTAAATTACTCAACCACTCTATGCAAATAATAACTAATTTTTGCAGTGCCCTGGTGAGGTAGGTAATTATACGTTACCCTTTCTGACAGGCAGAGACATTAAGTTTGGATTGGCCCTAGACCAGAGGAGATTTTTGAACTCAGTTTTCCTAGGCTGAGATGAAATTTTGAAAAAAGCTCTAGTTTGACCAAATGCAGGTTTTCATTTTCCATTTTTGTCTCATCAAGAAACCAGGCATGGAAGAATATCCCTTGGCTGAGTTGCCGGAATATGTTCATAAATGATTCACTTGAACCTTTTGCAGTCAAAAATGACACTGAGAGCACCATGGAAATAAATTTTTGAGGGTAGATGAGTCACCTGGGTTTCATTGTAAGTAATGACAAAAGCTGATTCTGTTACTCACATGAGTTTTATCTTCATTGCCTAAAATGCTTTTGCTATATAGTGATCTGGCTGGATTGCTCCATCTACCTTTCCAGTTTAGGGTCTTGTCATAGATGAGGGAGTGTGGTTTGGTTGTGCTAAAACTGTGTAAACCTGAAGGGAACAGCACCTATGTTAGGTGTAGGCCCTCAGAAGTCCACAATTAGCTTGTGGTCTGAAACAGGTTTTGTATCTCTCCCAGAATCTGCCACCTACAACAGCTCAATTATCTGAGGAATGACTCACTGAGTTCTTGTGGCAGTGAGCTCCTGTCCTAATTAAGGGAACAACCACCTGAGCTCTTTCCTTGCACAGCTTTCCTGTTCCCCTTTTATCTTCTCTCTGCCATTCCTGTGACTTTTCCCCAGCCCTTTGTGCCCATGCTTACCTTCCCTGGTCATCACATCACATGCTCAACATCGCTCTGACCCCCTTCTGTGTGATTTTAGGTGACCAGAAGGGTTCACAGAGCCCCAGGGGCAGCAACATGGGGGTTACAGGGCAGCAGCACTACGAAAAAAGCACAGTTTCTTCTCCATAATGCAAACTTGCTCAGCTGCTGATCGTTAGGGCACAGGTGGGCTCTCACTGGAGATGTCAGACTGCACTTGCTGCTGAAGGACATCAGCCATGCTCTTTGATCTCTGAGTGCCCTGGGGTAGCCACAGTGCTCATCCCTGAGCACATCCTATCCTGACATTCAATTACTACTACCACTGTCCTCTTTAGCCTCAAAACAAAGACATGAGGAGATATGGAAACTTCTGCAACTTGTCCTGCACAGCACAATATCTGGGTCCTGTAAAGTACTCCTAGCCCTATCCTCACAAAAACTCCAGCACTATAGGAGTCTCAAATATTTCTGAAAAAACTATTTATGTTTCTTGTTGGAAATTACAGTTTTTACATGTTTTGAATGGGCATTTTAAAAAAACCCCAATATTTTCTAACGAAGTGATGTACAGACTGACAGCAAATCTTTGCCTCACTCTGTAAGAGATCTATCTCTCCTGATTTTTTAGAGAAGAATATGAGGCACAGCAGGATGAAGTTATTTGATGAAAATTGCTCAAGTCTGCTATGATAAATGAGAACTTTAACGAGAACTGTTAATCCTGTTTTTCTGATATGCTGTTCACTAAGTCACTCAGTAGTCATGCTACAGTTCTGTTTGCTTATTTTAAATACAGTGTTTAGAAATCAGAAATTAACTTCTCTATTCATGCATGTCCAAGTAGGCATGACATGCATCTCCTTAGACTTTAGTTCCATGTTAATACATGTAGAAAACTTCCACCACCTGCTATCTGGTCAGGTATGGAAATTATTTTTGCTACAATATGAGGTAGGATTTATGTTCTCAGACAGTGTACAGATCTCTAAAGATGGAGGATAAAGACTTCCACTCCAGTAAAACAAGGTTTTCTCCCCCATTCTAAAAATGCAAACACAATTTCAGATGACAGTCTTATAAAAGAGATCTAAGCCATTCTTTTTTTTTTTGTTTTCATTTCCTGTTGTCAAAATGGGATCTGGGATCTGTCTGTGATGTAACTCCCAGCAAGTCAATGCAGTTAAATACTGATTTTCAAATTCAATAGATCACGTGCATCATTGTAATAATTCAGGTCTTTAGAAGCATATTGAAGAAAGGATCTTGAGAGAGGCACCACACAGGACAGAGGAACTAATTTATCTGGTTTTGCTGCAGCCACCTCAACACAAATGCTGATGTAATAAACACCCATTGCTCTTTCTGGCTGGATTCAGTGTTCACCACAGGTGCTATTTACCTCTGAAATGCATGATGACTACCAATCAGGCTTAGGGAGAGGCACATTTTTCAATAATAGATTGGTGTCTGAACATGTCAGCAAGTCATGCCATACCTAAGTCTGGTAATGCTAACACTGAAAACAAAGGTCCAGTTCATAAGTTCAGAGGGCTTAACTAAGACAAGCAGGAGCACATTAACCAAATGCATCACTGCCACGTTAGACAAGAGATCATTAACTCCTGGAAGGTGTTTCTCCTCAGTACTGCAGGTTCTTTCCATTAACGTGTTTACTCATTTTGTTTTCAAATGCATTCCAACACATGTGCTGCCAACACCTGGGCATCCCTGTGACTGTGCACTTTCTACAGGAGCTCTCTCTGGACATATGTCCCAGGGCCACAGGTAATACTGGGAGCATCAGACATGGGAAAGGATTACAGAGCCCTGATTCTCGTTGTCAGCAGTTTCATCCTGGCCAGATAACAAATGGAAAGCAGTACACAAAATTGCTGTGAGTAATGAGGAGCAGCAAAAAGTGAGATAACAAGTATTATGGAAGAGACAGAAATGCCATTTCAAGCACATGTATAAAAGATAGTTACACTATTTAGGTTTGAGTGGTCCAGGCTTTTACAGGGGTACATCAGCAGAATGTGGTATTCTTGTGACTTTAGCCATTTACACAGATCTAACTTGGCTTGGGCCAGAAAACTGAGGAGGTTTGATTTGGTTAAAAAATTGGGAGTCTCAAATTTACATTCTGAACAGAGTGCAAAGAAAACCACCTTGCTTAGAAAAGAGAACATAGACAAGAGTCCAAACAATAACCTGGAAATTACTCTGTGGACAGAGAATGGCTGAATGCAATGGTCACAGGAGTAAGCCTGCCTGTGTTTTACCATGATTCAAGCAGCTTCTTGGACGAACAGATTTATGAAAGAAATAGCTTTACTTCCCAAATCAAACTACCATGTTTTATATAGTTAGCCAAATAATTACCAGCCTAAAAGGAGAGGTAAGAATTTCAGTTTGTGCCTCATGCATCTCAGGAAAACGCTTTAATCATTAAGTACTGGTTGGTGTGAATCCGTCACTTCTACCTCCTAGAATCAATCCTGGGCTTAGTAAGCCTTCTGGATCAATAAACCAAGTTAATTGAACCTTTTCATGGAAAATTTCTGTTTCACCTTACCAACATTTTCTCGTAGAAAAGACAAAATAGCTCCATATCAGTATCACTTCATATATTATCCATGAAAATGCCATCTATTTTAGCAGCCTGTTTTAGTAGAGATATTTGGGTAGATCACAGTATTTTTTTCCAATTGCTTTTTCTGATTTTGCATAGATGCTATACACAAGGGGTGGCTGAGAAATTCTTTTTGCTATATTTCTTCTCTAGAGAGATTTATTTTTTCCAACTCTGAGCTGCTGCTGAATTCAGATGAGCATCAAAGCCTATAAAACACTGAAATTTTGTCCCTACAAGAGAAAGGTCATCTACTAAAAAAACCAAGCCTGAAAGCTCAGAAAATCTCTCAAAATAACTATATAATGTCCTGATGAGCGCACCTGACTTAGCATGGAATTGGAAAAGGACAAGCAGGAAGAGAGTGTCATCACTCTGTCATAACCTACTGTACTGACCCTACTGTATTATGAGCTCTGTTTTAGAGTGGTTTTGCCACATCAACCAAACACCACACTGGATGCTTTCTAACACACAAACAAAAGCAAGACCAACATAAATGGAATGGTGGTCTTGAGGTGGCATTCATCAATAATATGTAGGACACGCAAAAAGATGACTTCCACATACCACCACAAATACAAAGTTTTCCCTTCTATTTCTGTTTTTAATTGTGGTGCCCAGAATGCAGCTCCATGATCTAAAAGAAGAGACTTGGGGATAATGGGGATAATAGCTGGTGGGTGCAGGTTATATGAAACATGAGAAAGAAGAGAGGAAAATAACTGTGAAAAATAGTAGAACTTTCTGAGCAGTCAAAGTGCAAGTAGCCCTGGAAGAATAGTAAAAGTAATAAAAAACTGCAGAAATACAGAGATGTAGGCTTTGGAGTAAGCTCTAAAATCCTCTTTGTCTAAAGCAGATAAAGTGCTTGAAGACGGTATTTCACAATATCTTTGCAGCTCTTGGTCTCAGATCTCAGGAGCAGAAGGAAGGCATTTATTCACATATAAAATGGATGCAGCTGAAGGGAATGTAGTAAATAAGGAGCAGCCACTCAGCCGTGTGGAGGAACTGCTGGCCAGGCACCAAAATAAATTAAAATAGGCTGTTCTCCACCTATGCAAGAATAGAAGTTAGGATTACTTCTTACACAGAAGTCAAGGCTCCGATATTTCAACTCTGCAGCTGTGGCAAATGCTGCTGAATTAGAATGTGCCTGTAGAAAAACTATTAACAATTACCAACCATGTCAAAGCTTTCTCTCTCCCCTTCTCTTTCATGAATTTTTCTTAATTAGACTACATTTCAAATGTGGTTACTATTTAATAAGAATCTTCAAAAGAAAATTGAGCTAAATTGACAAAGATTGTAAAAAAAATGCCTAATTTATTTGGGTTTAATCCTTTGTGCCAAATAAACTGATGTTTTTTCAAATTTCATAACTTATTTTAGTAAAGTTAATTGTCTGAGAATGGGCATTTGCAGACAAACAAGAAGAGGAAGTTTGGTATAAATGCACCCATGCCCAGTCAAATTTTCATTCTCAGCTCCTCAGAGAGGGTACATTAGTGCAGGAAAATAAGCAAATCCTATGGTAGCCAGAGTCCATTACACAGCTGTAAGTATTTATCATGTGTCTCTTTATGCACACTTTCTCAATGATGCAGGTGCAGAGCTACCTTCTAACCTTGTATTCCCTGGTCTACATTTCTATGTTCTTCATGATGTTTGCAGAGCTCTTGCTGCCCATATACAAATTACTTAAATTTCTTCAAGCAGATGTGGATTGACATTGATTGGAGTTTTACTGATTAAAGTTCACAGAACAGTAAAGAGAAGCCATTTCCCCTGGAGACACTTTGATCAAAGGAAGCCCATGAGATATAATGCTGAGAGTCACAGGAGGGAGACAGCTTCTGTCACAGGAATACACCCTAAGGCAAGTGGATTTACAAGAATCAGAAGGAGAGGAGAAAGGAAAAAAAAGGTAAGGTACATGGCAGGAGTTAAAATTAACTGCCAATGTAAGAAGTGGCAGGGAAGAGCAGGACATCTGTGAAAAGTCAGAAAAGCCCAGAACAAACATGGTGAACTGTCAAGGTAGAGAAGAAGACAAGCACAGAAAGTTAATTGGATGCTTTTAAGTTATATTGGAAGTTAGAAAAAAGGAAACGAGTTTGTAGGCCTAAAATTACCCACAAAGTGAAATGGAAAAATCAGTGATGGGAAATGAAAGAAATCCTTGATGCAGCTCAAATATCTGAGGGATAAAGAAGGGAAGTCAGTAGAAAAGGCTGCAGGTTCCAAAAATGCATGTTCACCCATGTTTCTTTGGGTATATGTTTTTTTTTTTCTTCTTCTTTCTAAAAAATCTAGATGGGGAGGGCTGTTACTACTTCACAGTTCAATGTTTCTGGACTCCAGCTGGCTCAGCCAAAGGTGTCAGGATCCTCCAGATTCCTGACACTGCTGAGAGCCCCATTGGTGGCATCACATGGGAAGCCAATGTTTGCACCCTTGCTACCAAAACCTTCCCACATAAACCCACCAGTGACTTGCATGGCTACTGTGCACCAGTGCAGCTGGTGCAACACTTCCAGAAAACCAGAACTGGAGCCCAGCAAGCAGCAGCTCCACAGCACATGAGCTGTATTAGGTCCTAAGAGTAGTCAAGGTGGGAAATCGGATTGCTTTGATCACAAGCAAAGCAGAAGAAAAGGAGGAAGCGGGTATTGCCTCATCTATATTTGCAGCACTCTGACATTACTGCTTATATAATAATCGGGGTAAAACCCAAAAGTATCACAGAGTGCATGTGTCTCACTCTCTGCCCCAAGTGGTGGGACACAGTAATTAGGATTCTTTGAGGAACTCAAGATTTTGACTTGTTAACTTGGGTTGCAGGGGCAGGCAGTTGAGTGTAAGAGAAATTATGATGGCAAAATACAGGAAGGGAAAAATACACATTACTCATAAGGTAAGACAAATTGTGTATGTGAACTTGATGCTTTTCTTTGTGTTCTTACATATAATGTATACATAGATATATAAGTAACCTTTGAAATGCTTAGTTATAATTCAAAATTTATAAGAAAGTTTCTTCCCTGGTACTTTACATGTTTTATTCCCAAGACAAGAGAAAAGAGGTGGAAACAAAACTGTTCTCAATACAAATCTGATCAGCCCCTTCAGTTTCTTTGTTATGATAATTGGTAATTACAGGGAAAAAAAAAAAAAAAAACTTCATTTAACATGAAGATTGCTTCAAATTCGTTCCCTACACATGATCTATCACAGCCCACCTATGGATGACATCTGTACTGAAGGTTAGACTAGGTCACTCGAGCTCTCTGAGCAGCTGCCAGCCACTGCTCTCTGCTCCCCCATTCCCCAGCACCTAGGGAAGCAACTAGGGCAGTTCCAAGATCTGGATATTTGAAATGGGCTCCAACATGAGGCAGCCGTTTGAGATATTGCATTTCCCTCCCTGCTTAGCCCAGAGGATGGAAATTCACATGGTGTCAGTGAAGCCATCTGGAAAGCTTTGGGCCAAAATCAGAAGTTTAAGAGGATTAATCCCATTCTGAGAAGAGTCACTGCCTGGTCATCCTCTGATTGGGCCAGACAAATCCTTGCTCCCTGAGGATGACTGTGGCTACAGGCATCTGGTGCTGGGTCACTGCACACCTACCCTCATGAGCTGAACCTTTCTAGCAAAACCCTCCCCAGCTTGGTGCCCATCTGCTGCACTACACCAGGATGCATCCTGAGCGATGACAGGTATGTCCTATCCTTTGAAGTTAGCTTCTGTGCATGTCACAGAACCACAGAATCACAGAATAGTCTGATTTGGAAGGCACCCACAAGGATCATTGATTCCAATGCTTAAGTGAATGGCTGGTACAGGGATCAAACCCACGATCTTGGTGTTATTAGCACCCCTAAAACACACTCAGTTTCCAAGGACTAGTTTTTGACCAGTGTTAGGTTATGACACTCACACTAACCACCAAATTCAGACTTGGATTTCATAGCCAGTTTCTGTTTACATCCTGGCTTGAACCCTTGGTCTGAGTTACCAGGTTGACTGTGGGCTTCCCTTCATAGGTCCTGACACTGCCCCAGCCTGGAGGCAAGTTTTCCTGGCAGTGTGTGATAGATAAGCTTTGCTCCCAGCAATGTGGGGGAACTGCTCTGACGAGTCCCCAGAGGCTCTGGTGGCAGTGGGGAGGGTGATGGGAAATGGCAAAGCTCTGACTAAGGACATTTAGACCTATTTCCTCAGCTTCTTTATTATCTGGTTGCCTTCTTGGCCAAGTCCCCTTGCCTACACATAAGTACACGTGCAGGTCTGCACACACACACACAAGAGCAGCCTTTCTGAGTTCAGAGCTCTGCTATGCACAGCTTGCATTTTTTTAATTTTTTTTTTTCCTGGAGCAAACACGTGACATCTCTGATGGGGAGGTTAGATTTGGATAAATTAGATGCAGTATCAGGCAATTTTCAGAGCAGAACTAAACTTTTTTAACTGGTCCTGGAAAAAGGGAAAATATTCATGTTTCAGAAAGGTATTTGCTAACACTGCTGAAAGGGATTGCAGTTTGATTCAAGGGTAGCCTTGTCTCTTTGTTTGCTTCTGAATGCTTTTGGGAGCTTGCTTTCTAATCTTGACTAGATACATGTGCTTATGTATGCCCATTTTATACTGCTGTGCTCTTGTGGATTTTTCTGAAGTATAATAAAAAAAGGAAACAGAAAATCCCATTTATGTGAAAGAAATTTCCAGCTGAATCTATGTGCTTGACAGTGTGTACAGGTGTGATATAAAAAATACACAACCTCTCAGAAAATGTAAAACAGGCATGCATGCACAGTCTGTGGTACACTGCAAACAAATCTGCCAACAGGTAATGAGTGAAAAATGTTGGTGACTACTGAACCTCAAACAAATATATTCCACTGTTATCCAGGGAATGTGAGAACTCAAATGTAGTCACGGATTGTACAATACAATTTTATGGGACATTGTCTTTATGCATAACACCTTTAAATGTAAAGGTAGAAGGAACTGACTGTGTATATTCAGGAAAAAATACCTAGCAATCATGCCACACCAACAGGAGATACTATTGTTTGGAACAAAGCAAAATCAGCTTCTAACCTTGCTTTCATTGAGAAGCTGAGCAGTATTGTATATAGATAATGCGAGAAAAGCTGACAAAATCTGTTGTTGTCTGGGCTTTCTGGCTTGCAGCAAGCACTTCTTTGTCATTTATTAGTAATTTCTCAGTGTAATGGAGTTAAACTAGAATTACATTGGTATTATCACTAACAATTTTCAATCTGGTTTGCTTTATGAGACTTTTAAAGAGTTGTTTCAGTGTTCCTATTACTTCTTTTCTTTATCGTAAAGCCAGTTACAGGATTGCCCTCTCTCACTATAGATTTTGTATATGCTGTGTTTGTATAGTATGTTTCATCAGAACAAAGTAATGACTTGTGGTAAAGGAACTCATATGGGAACTTCTTCGAATGTGTACTGCCCATGAAAATATACCCTCCACATCAAAAATGTTTATCCCACAGAACCACAGCAGTTTTAAACTCTGAGTCACATGTTCCCCATTTTTTTAGCTTTTGGCCATTTGAGCCCCAGATCAGAGAAACCACCACCTGTAAACCTGAGAGTTGACTCCCTTGGCAGTGAACTGCCAAGGTTTTTGCTGGAGCCAAGGCATCCACTGTGGATGGGGAGCTCCCAAGAAGGACATGAGTATTTTCCAGAGAAACAAACCTTAGGTTTTTCAGCTGCTGTCAGGAAACCAGAAGGATGTGCAAGTAATCTCCAACCAGAAGCTTCCCATGAGAACCTGATTTCCATGTCTGTGTCTCCTTCCTCTGTCCAGGGCTGTACCTGATACCCAGTCATTCCTGGATTTTTTCGAAATACCAAGAGCTCAGCCCACTCTGAAGGGGCAAGCAGCTGTTGCTGTGCCCTGCCTGCAGAGGTGCAGAGCTGCATGGGCAGGCACCCTCTGCCTGTGCTGGAATGCTGCCAGCAGCTCTGGGGCCTTTGGAATGCAATGTGTGCCCTCCTGCTTCTCTGCAAGAATTCCCTGCTGGCCTTACAGCAGCCCCATTTCTGTGCCTTTGCTCCCTGGTTTTGCCTGCTGTAACACACAGGCCTCGATCTCTGCGGGCCTTGGCAGTGCTATCTGTGCAAAGGTTTATCATGTTTTTAAGGTGTAAACAAATGGCATGCATTAAATTACTTTTATAGACTCATTTAGTGCAAAATCACATTCACACTTCATTTACCAGATCCCAAAGCTCCAGAGAAATCAGGATCATTTGTTCCTAACCAGGCAGATATAGCTGAGAACAGCAATGGAGGACAGCTGCGAGGGGTAATCCAGGTGTATCCCAAAGGCAGTTTACAGGTCAATAAATACAGGTATATTCATTATAGCTGTATCCAGAGACTGCACAGAGGTGAATTAATGACTGCAGACCATCAAGCTTTCTAATGTTATTCAAGAAGGATAACAATGAGGATAATGATATTCAAGAAGGAAATGGATGCTTCTGGCTGCTGTGAAGATGTGGTGTAATGAACGACAGCAGAAAGCCACTGTCCTTTGCTCACGGACAACTTGCACTTCCTAAGTGGCTTCTGAACAGGTGAAGTAAACCAGCTCATGCCAATGAGAGCAGAGTTAATACATACAACAATATTAGTTTAACTTGGGAGACTGGAACTGCAGGTGAGCAAAGCAAAAGCAGGGTTTGCTGGTAACTTGAATGTCTTTCACCAAGACAATCCTGCCATTTTATACATGGGGAAAAATCCTTCTAAACTGGAACCAGGATATAAGAAAATTCAAATTTTGCATTACCCAGAATTTCTGGGAAATGTTGACTTGGTAATTAATAATTTTCTCACTAGTCATGTGTGAGCAATTTATTTCAACACAATAAAGACCTTTCTCTTTCTTTACATTTTATGGTTAGTTTCATTTACAGCTATGCCATATGAAATGTAATGTAAATTCCTGTAAATCATTCAGTGAGAATCTCTTCTGCCTCGACATTGTGACTTGTTGCAAACAGTGTCTACTTAAGAAATCATCACATTCCCAAAGGCTGTATAGCAAGAGTTACACTTGGGGCTTTCTGTGTAGTTTATAGTCAGAAAGGAATCCTGCACTTGTTAGATTGCAGTTTGGAGGGTCGGGTGAGATCACTGGAGCACACCTTGGGAGAGATAGGAAAGACTTATTGGAATACCCTCTGTCCTCTTCATTTTCATCAGCATTAATTTGCAGCTTCCTTGGTCCCTCTTGCTTCCATATTTCCTCTTTAATGAGCATGGGGAGAGCTGGTCTGTTATGAAATACCAGTAATCTACAGATGAAAGTGTATCAATATGACTAGGTCTAAGCAAGACAGCAAGAAAAGCTCAAGTTCTACTCCCACTCTTCCCATACCTTAAAATCATAAGTAATTTGACAGCACTGTCACTGGAACTAAAAAGTAACTTTGTTTCTGTGAGATGAATGAGGCTAGTCTGTACATAGGGCTGGCATATCCCAATATATAAAAAATGGCCAAAAAGGCCACCAAAATAATTCCAGCCACACAGCTTACAAAGCCTGGGTCTCTGCTGGAAGGGCAGCACTAGTGAGGTGCATCAGAAAACATCTCAGCAAATGTGTTTGCTATGCAGAATTCATTGTATTTCCCAATCAATTGATTTAAAGTGTCTCACGATGGATAATGGTGCATTACAAAAATACATTTTATTTTTATTTTTTATACAAATATATACAAATATATTTTTTGTCTGTGTTTATAGAAACTAGAGTTTTGACAATAATTCATTGCATTTTTGCAACCCAAGGGTGCCCAAAATGGCACTGCACACCTAAAAAGCTGAATCCTAGTTTGCAACTCTTTCACTAAGGGAAATAATGGAGGGAGAGAATGAGATGCTGACATGGAAATTCATGTTTCTTACTGCTGCTGCCTACATTGCTGCTCTTGCAGTTTGGCAGCTTCTTTTTAAGAGCTGCTGCAGGATGGATTTGCTTTTTCCCTCTGATTACACTGCTGTTAGTGCTGCCTGGCAGGAGCTGCAGCCCTTCTGTTTCCTGACTAAGTGTGTTCGTGTGGGGTTGGATTAAGTGAAGCTCCCCGTAGGAATGGCTTCTATGTGTTCTTGTTTCCTTTCCCAGCCTGGTTTCTCTCCATGCTGCAGACACTGAGATCCAGGTGCTGAGAGGTGGAATTATGTGCAGTGCACCCCTGCAATCTATGCAGAGCAGGATTTAGGATGTGTAATGGGGGCAAAGAACCTCGTCTCTCCAGCTCACCAGCTGCAGTGCTGCCTGGGCAGGAAATGCTGTTCTGGTTGCCAAGACCCCACCACTCAGGATGACTTCCCAGTCCTAACCCATCTCCAACATCTTGCTTTTTTCAATTGTCTCCCTTCCCATTTGCTACTCAGGATGAAGCTGCATTTTTTTCACTTAATTTGAGAAAACCTAATGCTTTGGAAACACTTTTGTGCCAAAACAACACGGACCAGTCTGGTTACTTACATGAGGTAATTAGCACTGGCTCAGGCAGAAAGGACCTCCCAGACATTTTGGGGACAGAAATAGAGGTGTATGAACCACAAGACTTGTCAAGCTGGTTATACCCTCTGCTCCCACTTCTGCCATTTTCTGAGTCCAGTGAGGAGGCATCCCAGTGATGCTGGCGCTCCTTTCCAAACAGGAAAATGCCTCTTACCCTCCTCAGAAGGGGATTATTTTGTGCCCTGAAACATGAAACCTCAATTCCTCCTACAAGCCCATTTCATTTCTGTGAACAGTTGAGCCTTCTTTGATATTTTTTGAACCTGGAAAAAAAAGGAGAATTATTAGAAGTAAAATATGTTATTAAATGAGAGCTGACATGTGTCAGGCTTATTGATGGGAACTTGCATAAAATGTGATATTACTTCATTCCTACCTTAATTGAAGATATTTTCAGCCTAAGTGATGTGTAACTGCTCAGTGATTTAACTCTCTTTTATGAATAATTATATTACATGTATTCTCTCTGGGTATTTCCATTGATACATAGGTAAGTGTGTCTCAGAATAGCCTGCAAAGGGGTCAGGCAGACCTCACTTCATTGAATCCCATTGAATATAGCATATTTTGTCTTCTTAAAATCAATGGTTAAATTAATACACACAATAAGAAACCTTTCAAATGAGAGGAATATTCCCTCTGCTTATGATCTAATTCCCTGGACACCCACTTACTAAAGATTTGACAGGAGTAACATGAAGCTACAGTATTCACTATGAGGTTCATTTTTTATCAAACAAGACAGAAAGAATGAAGCCTTGTCTGTGTTTGAAAGCTGTATCATGTTTCTGCCATTTCTTTAGGCACACTTTAGAACAGAAACCTTTCAGTTCTCCCTTTCTCATCTTCTGCAGGCTATTGTATTAGCAACATATTTTCAGTGATTAACAAAATAATGATGATTTTTGCATGAAGCATATGAAGAGCCTCATTCTTACCTGTGTACTCATGAAGTAACCAATTTCAAACTGTGATGAAAACAGAAATAATTATAAACACTTCAGAAAATAAAGAGCTCTTCAAGAGCAATATTTAATATTAAACACCACACAGAAAATTTCCCAGGCAACAGGCCAAGATGAGATTAACTGGATCTTCTTTAAGAGGTGTTTGTAATGTAAATTTAAAACCAAATAATAAAAACCACTTTGACAAACCTTTACATTGTTGCCATAATCTGCACCTAGACCCAATAAAATAATAGACAGGAAAGCTGCCAGCATCCAAGCCAGGAGTATGCAAATGCCATTCTGCAGCTCACTGATAGCAGCTGGAGAGCTGAATCTAACAGCACCACGTCAAAGCTTTCCTAGGAAATAACTGAACACTTAATGATTTTAAAGTTCCAAGATAGGTCTAATGCCAAGTTGTTCTTTAAATTAATTTACCTAGCAAATGATCAACGCATATGTCTGGAAGATGCTTGCCTCTGTGTGTATTTGCAGCTCTGCTACTGTGATGAGTAGAACAAGAAATGAGTGGGGCATGGATCTTGTCCCAGGACACTGGGGTAAGCTGGGTAGGTAGTTGGTTCTGGATGAGGTGAAAAATCCAACTTTCAGACCACAGCATTCCTTTGATATCATTTATTTGCTGCCAACTGGATCTGCTTCCAAGGCAAACTTTGGAGAGCATCTTTCTTCAAAATGCCACACAGACCCAGACTTGCCTGGGGCAAAGAAGCAATGGCTTTTGTTTAAGGCACTTCTGTGTGATGTTGTTTCAGTATCAGCTAAGTTGGCTTCTGTCAGCTTGAAGTAGAGCAGAGAGGGAGGTCAACCAGCAAAGCCATGACAGGACAAGTACAGGAACTTCCCTCCCTGTCCCATTTCTCCGAGTGATGAGGGGCAACCCTTGAAATGATGAGGCAGCCCACTTTTAACACAAAAAGCAATGCTGTTCCACACCACTTCTAATTGAAATGTGGCCTTCATCACCATGGTATGTGCACCTGCATTACCTGAGGCCAAGGCTGTCATGTGCTCCCCTTGTTTCTCTTCCTTTGCAATGTCCCAGGCAAATTCATTTGCACCACCTCTAGGTATCTGCACTACATTTGCCATGATTCTCCACCTCTGCTCATCATCTCTTTTAGTTCCAAGACTTGCTGTAACCTTTTCTGCCCTTCTGTGGGCCAAGCTCGAAGTATGCTGAAGGGTCACTGCAAAGTATTTTATAGGGCCAAGGGCAAAACAGAACTTGCCTTGTAGAAAAATAGGAATTTTCAGCCCTCAGGTTTCTGAATTAAAATACGTGGCCTCAAAAGGCTTTAAGATAAGTTAGTGAAAAGCACTGTGTGGAAAAATGTTTAAGAGCCTTACAGCATGAAAAGGGGAAAGAGAAACTCCAACCAGCCCGGTCTTGCAGAGGGTTTAATCCTTCTTTATAAATTAGCCTCTTTGTACCAATGAAACATGTTTGATCAGATTCCAAATCATGGTAGTGATTTGTGCCAGCTGGGAAGCTGAAGAGTAGAGGAATGTTGGATATTTAAATATTTTACCATCCCTTCATCTGGGTTAATGTTTTATTAGCAGCAAATATGCCTTTCTGCTAAGGAGTCTACAACTACTGCTCACCCTGCTGAGGTATGGGTACCTCTGCCTTGCACAAAGGCAGTATGGAAGACAAGAGTTGAGGGAACAATTGGTGCCACTCATTCCTCTTTCCTAAGGGCGTACCAATTGCATCCATACTGATGAGCTTTGGCATTCTCTGTGCCTGGATTTGCAAGCCTGAGTCTCAGAGTTCAGCTTTCCTTCCATTCACATTGCTTTCTGCAGTACACACCAGCCACTGTGCAGCTGCATCATCCAAACCATCCCAGATCCCTGGGTCTGTGACTGATGAGGATGGCAGCTAGACAGGTCAGTAGGACAGGGACAATTGCAACATTGCCTATAAAAACTGCTCAGACCCAGTTCTGACAAAGTGGTTCCCAGTGGGAGAGGCCTGCCCATGGCCTGTCTTCCTGTACTCACTCAGCAGCAAATGTTTCATGGTTGAAACATGAAAGTTTCTTTTGCAGTCAGCTGTGTGCAAGAACACCACTGGGTCTCTGACACGAGCAGGCATGGATATTGTCATGCAACCAGACCTAGGATTTTGGAGGATGGTACGTTCAGTGCTTGGAGTGCAACAGCTAGAGCAGGAAGCAGGAGTAGACTCTGTTCTGTGCTGCCACCTGATCTGGCCATGAGCAGCCATGTTCAGTATAGAAATGTCTGTGTGGATAATTATTTAAAAAAACCCCAAGACAGTTTTTCTGAGCAGCTGCCTATGGAAAGGCTACCAGTGATACCCTGGCAGTATGGAGATGAGCTGGTAGGCTGGGAGCATGGGGAAGCTGCAATGATAATTAAACCATCCACATAAAAAATGGATATCTTAAAGTACAGATATATTAGAGTAAACTTTGTGGAAATTTACCTGATTGTGTAATGCTACCAAGTCCTGAAACTTTATTTTTTTAGGCATATATAGCTAAAAAATTACACCCAGTCTTGCTGGTTGGTCAACTCATAGTGGACAATTTATTCTAACAAAAATACTCAAATAATTTTCTCCCAGTATTTTGGTTGAGTTATTGTGCCAAGGAATACATGGAATTCACATTCAATTTAGTATTTTTGGAGATGATGGTAGTGACTAGGACCACCCTGCTTTGTATTCTTCCTCCATTCTTTCATACTATATGTCCTACTAAATTAATTAAAAAATTGGGGAGCCCTCCAGTGGCTAAAATTATAGAGCCTAAATTACCAGTGTATTAAAGAGGTATTCAAACATTTGATGGTGTCATCCAACTTCACAAAAATCCATATCATTTTAATACAGAACTTTACCAAGTGCTATCTTTCTACTGAAGACACAATTTTTGAAAGGTCAATCCAGTTAATTACCTGTGGAAATACTTGAGGAAAAATGTCTCTAAATTTTTTTTTTAGAAAATATCCACAAATTCAACATATAAAATATCAACTTTGAGCTCTTAGAGATTTCCTTTTAAAGGTAAACACCAGGAATTTAAGAATGTTCTGCATTTGGTAATACAATTGTTCTTCTACTTGTCATACTTGGTATTCTGCTTTTCATTAAAAAAAAAAAAAACCCAAAACAAGCCAGCCATCCTCTGTGTGTGTGGGAAATCATGACTCTTGACTCTTTGACAATCTCTATATTGATTACTTAAAAGTCTGTATATTGCAGGTTTATCCAGAAAATGCGCCAACATGGTGTTCTGTTAAAAGAAGAGAGAAAAGTAACTCAGGTTTGCAATCTAGCTGAGGTAAACAAAAAGTGTTGAGGGACTCTGCTCTGGATCTTCCTTGATCTCACTTCTAAAATGCTCATTGATTTCCATGAGAAGAGATTTGGACTAAAAATCCGTGGGGAGATGTTGCAAAGAAAAATACAATTTTTTTGTCCTTAAGGCGGTAACTGTCTCCTACTACGTGCTTCGGATTTCTGTTAGATCATGGAACTAAGCACAGAGGGAACATCAGTAAGACTCTTATAAATGAGGAAATTTGAGACAATTTCCTATGTGTCTCATTGCAACAAATTGGAAACCCAATGCAAAGCCCATTTAAGTCAATAGCTTTTGGCTTCGGCTCTTGGAGAAGGATAAATGGATCAAATTAAGAAAAATGCTAAATCTCCCTTTGAGCTGGGAGACAATCTTTGCATGGGAGGTCACTGCTGAGCTGCTGGCCAGCTTTGCCATTGAGTGGGGTGGTGATACCCAGCCCAAAGCCTGAGCTCCCAGTCATCTATGGCTTGTTGTCAGCTGCATGGCAACCATGAAGCAGAGCCAGTCTGGTCACCAGCCTGCAAAGAGCCTCCTGCCTTCTAATTAGCTGTGAACTGATGTTGCTGACTTGAAAGACTTCACAGTTTGTTTTTTTTTTCCCTTCCTCTCAAATATTGCAACAGGTCACCTTGCATACTCCCCCACAGCTGATAGGTGATCGCAGCCCTTTGTAGGCAGTCTGAGACAATATCCCAGAGCCTGCACAGTGGGCTAGGGGTCACAGGAGGGCAGCTCCAGCACACAGGCTTATTTCAGGGTACAATCACTGACCTTGGCAGTGCTGGGCTGCAGGGAATGACAGCCACTGTGAGAAAGTTGGAACATCAGCTTCAGCCTGATGGAAACACCCTGCTTCCCAAGGATGAGGATGGCCAAATTCTGCACTGCACTGTGACCACTGGAAGCATTGGCTGCTGCTGTTGGTGAAGGGCAATACCAAAGCCCCCTCCTGACTGCCACAGCCCAAGTCCAAGAGAAGAAGGTGCACAGTGCAGCCATCCATCATCTGCAGAAGCATAAAAATAGCATGGGGTGCCTACAAATTGAAAACAGTCTGTGTCAAGAGCTGTCAAAAGCTGTGGTTGCCACAGGGATAATTGGTTTGTGCCAGCTGTAGTTGATGGGTACCAAGCTGATGAAAGGAGATGGGCTAATATGCCTTCTGTTGTTTAATTAAGGATTTTCTAAATCTGTATAAACTGAAAGCGCTGGATGTTGAAAACCACCCAAATGCACCCCAATATTTGTAGGAATGACAGAATGCTGGGGAAACAAGATTCCTCCTAAGAAGTGTATGCACTCAAAAATGCAATCCCTGTGCAGGAACAGGCCATTTGGCAATGCTCTTGCCCTGTATTTCCCACCAAATTGCTCCCTTCACATTAATGCTTTTCAGAATCCTCTCTTATCACAGGGGCTGAAATCTTTACTTAATACCTTGAGGGAGGGACATCTTGGGTTATTTTGCACAGTGCAAGCGATTGAAATACAACAGCAAACCGTTAACATGATCCCAAAACTGCTGGCTCCTGGCCCAATATCTTTTCCACAGCCATTTCAAAGAAGGTGATTAATAGCATGTCAGAGAGCTGCTCTGTATACCAAACACTACTTGAAGGACTGTAAATAGATAAAACTGAAAAATCAACAACTGTATACTGAAATAAGGCTAGGTACCCGAAGGGTTGTGGGAATCTCAGTTGTGATTTCTACTTTTATTGTTGTTAATGGTAGGTATCAAGAGGAGATGAATAGCTCTCAAATTAAATTTGCAGCTAATCTCATAGTAGGTGGCAAAAACTCTATCATAGAGGCAGCAGCCTTATCTGGAGGATATAGTAATAAAATCCAACCTGAACAACACAAGCTAATACACCTGGAAGAAATGAAGAAACACATGTAGCAGTTTGAAGGGGCTGGAGGTGTTTAGAAAGTAGCAATGCTGGAAAAGTGCTGGGTGAGATGATGTGCAGCAAAGCCATGAAACTGGCTGTAAGCTCCCAGCATGGCACAGCAATTAGGCTGGGCAGCCTGTAAAAACAAAGCTCATTGTTGTGAGTCCGGGCAACATGAAAAGGATGACATTCATTTCACAGGACTGGTGTGCTGGGGGAAAAAGGATTACTGTTATGCCATCAAGTATTAAACTTCTGAGGAAAAGGCTGGTGGTCTCAGAAGTGTTTATCCTTCAAGCACCTCCCTCTCTGAATTCTCTCCCTGTCCCCAGCTTGGCCAGTTTTTTGCAGGGATCTGCTCCTGCAATCAACTCAGAACCAGGGAGAGCAGGGGTGGGACAACTGTCCCCCCCTGCCAAAATCACTGCTGGGGGCTGGTGAGTGCCCTGTAGCCCACCTGTGCTCTGGTTCTCAGCTGCAGAGGTGGTGGGCAACTTCAGAAGAGTGACTAGTACTGGATAAAAGACTGATCTCAGCAACAGAGGTAGTGCTGGCACTTCATAAATATAGTATTGCTCCACAAAGGGCATATCTGTCCTCATACCAAAAATAGGAGGATGGGAAAAGATTCAGACATGGGTTAACCATGATATTCAGAAGTGTGGAATGGCTTTTAAACTAGGAGCAGCTACAGAGACCAGAACTGTCCAGCTCAGGAAAGGACATGTGCAGGCACTGATGTGCTCTAGGTTCACCAAGCATCACAGAAGGATGGTGTCATGGTTTGAGGCTTACCCGGAAATGGTAAGATTTTATGGGCGGCTCAGTGAGATCCCAAGTGAAGAAATTCAGGAGGAAGAGGGAGGAGCTTCCTCTTTTCCAGGCAGGGAGCACAGAGGTGAGAGGTCTTGCCCGGGCCTGGGTGGGGCTGGGCCCCTGCCCCAGGCCCGGCCAGCCGGCAGCTGTGGGGCAGCTTTTCCCCCTCCCTCACTTCATCAGAGGTGGTGGCAGGACGGCGGGGGGAAGGGTGGGAAAAGTCAGGCCATCGGTTGGCGGCCGGAAGGCCGGGGAGGGTGGCGGAGAGCCAAGGCCTTGTGAAAATGGCCCCCCCCAGGAGCAGCCCAGGAGCGGCCCAGGGAAGGCGCGGCGCGGGAAATTTGATCCCGAGGAAGCTGCGAAGATTTTGCAGCGAGAAAGAGCGAGCCGCAGTTCCCGCGGCAGGAGTCACCTGACCTCTGCAGGCCTGGGCGAGAAGTTAACCCCTTCAGAGCTCCGATCCTCCTTCCAATTGAGTGAGAGAGGAACCAGATGAGAGACAATGTAAAGAGTGACATTGAACCATGAAAGTCAGTGAGAAAGAAGTGAAGCCCAGATGGGAGGGATGAGGAGATGGTTTGAAAACCTGTTGTGAGTTATGGAGAAAAAGACTCTTTTCTAATTGTAACACACATGAAAGCTGTCGGGGAGATGGACTCCAAAGGGAAGGGAGCAGTGTGAGGCAGTTGCTGTGATCCCATGAGAATTTGAACAGAGATGAGGAAATTGTGCCCCAGGGAAGAAGAAGATGATTTTTTGCAGACTTTTGTTGCCTGGGAGGATCCAGTGAGAGAAGAGAAGGAGATCCTTTGTTTTCTTTTGTGAAGTTCATCTGTAAAGCAGGAAATCCCTGCACCCGCAGGCTTTGTGGCCCCTTCCCAGCTTTGGGACAGCCGTGGAAAGTGGGAAGAACCTCACAAGCAAGTTTCCCCGGGCGGGTTGCTTGTGGGGACATTGAGAGACACAAGAGAACTTTTCTTTTCTCTTGTGGAGAAGCTTTTCCATAACATGAACAAGAGGGACTCCTCTCCCTGAGAGAGAATTGAGAATAGACTATTTCAAAAATTATGGACTGATTGGGATTGTTGAGTGTTATTTCTTTACATTGACAAATGGGAAGGAAATGTTTGTGGAGGGAGGAGAAGGGTCTGAAGGGTTTTGGTTTTTTTTCCTTTTCCTTTTTTTTCTTTTAGTTACTGTTAATAAACTGTCTTTCTCTTGAAGCTTTGAGCCTGCTTTGCTTTTCTCCTAGTTGATCCTATTTTACAGCAGGAGAGTGCTCTGGTGATTAACCAGCACGAGAAAAACCACCACATTTAGTGGTGCATTTGGCTGGGAAAAATTCAAATTGATTGAAATTGGGGAAAATTCAGAATTGGTGAACTAAACCACTACAGATGGGTAGGGAGTGACTGTGTGCAGTCCCACGTGAGTTTGATGTCCCACCAGGATGCAGTGACACCAGAGAGTGGATAGAGCCAGAACTGGCAAAAGGAAACAGTTCTTCACAGAGACAGGGTAAAATATCCACATTGGACCAAAAACAACTGGGTGAATTCACAAACATCCACTACAGCTTCTAAATACCAGAAAAACTCTTCTGGATCAGGAGCTGCAAATTTTCAAAGGCTGGGAGATTATTCTGGGAAAACAGACCTGACCTGTTCTTGCACTCTTGCTTGAGTGCTCAATATGACCATGGTCAGAGACTCAATACTGGGTCAAATTGGCAAATAGTCTGGCTCAGTATGGCCACTCTGATGTCTCTGACAATGTGTACATGCCACAGGTTTCCTTGTTTATCTCCTCTTGCCGTAGCACAAGAGCTGCACCAGGCCAACCCTGATGTTTCACTTTTCCCAGCATTTATGGTGGCAGTGGATATATGATCAAGCTACACATTTCTGTGCCTTCAGTAACCATCTCTTTCAGTAGTCACTGTCTTCTCCAAGGCAGGACAGGCAATAACAGAGAGGAGTATCTAAACTGGGGGAGAGGGGTTTTAAAAATCTTCCTGAAAAGTGATTTTTAGGTTTCTCCATTGAGGGCACTCTTACCACTTTCATGTCTGGTTGGTGGTACATTTGGCTGTAGTTCCCACACTCCCAGACTTTGCTAGGGCAAAGCAAGCTACAGCTGGATCACTCTTCAGGGATCCCTCTCCAGCTTCCAGGTGATGAGTTTCTTCAGGTCCTAGACACTTATCCTTGTCCTAAAGAAATGTCTCTTGCAGCAGCTCATCTTGTACCAACCCCAAAAACCCCATCCCTAAAACAAACATACATTGTTTGACTGCACACTGCTACCCTGATCAGGGTATCAGGTTATGACCACTTGCCTCTCCCAGGTCCACTGGGCTTGGATCAATCCCCTGTTACCTTACAGGTAGAACTGCAGCTCTCCAGAGCATGCACAGCACGTTCAGCTTCTCCATTTCTGCCCTGAAATACAATTCAGCTGCTTCTGAAGATTGTAATAGTAATCAATAATAGGTTAAACGGCATATTTTCTCCAGGCACTGGGTCTGCTTACATGTAATGAATGTTTATGGACTGAGAAAAACATTCCAAATTTACAGAAATGCTTTGGTAATCCTGAAGCTAGATTTTTTTTTTTTTTTGCGTGCCTGTACACTCTGTGATACCTTTTATTGTGCTTAGGGGATAACTTTTTACTCACTAACACGGATTTGGATGGGTTTGCTTTTATCACATTTAAAAACAGGAGGCTAGTCTTTCCTCCCCCCCTGCTTCTTACACTACTATTTCTTAATGATGTGCTTTTGTCAGTGAAGATGAGTTGGTAAAGACATGAGGATTACATTCAAATTCAGCTGTATTTGTAGTTTAAACATGCGGGAAATGAGATGAGGGCAGGAAGAGCTTATGCTAATCCAGACAAATGGAAGAGCTTGTTTTCACATGGTTTATTTGAAGTCACATTAAATTCTGTTTGTAACCAGGTGCATCTGCAAAACTGGGACTGCCAAAATTTATATGCTTACCTGTAGTTATACAACTGCTCTAGGCCTTTTAATGAACTGCCATGCGGGTGATTAAATCATGTGCTGCATATGCAAAGCACAATATAATTTATTAGACAAATAACAAAGCCCATCTTTTAATTCATTCAGGTGGGCAAATGAAGGTAGAAAGACAGAAATGACCAGCTTGCAGCCCCACAGAAAACCTGCCCAGAGCTGGGATAACAGTATGGGAATCTGGCATTACCCTCCCAAGCCCTAACTCCTCCCAGGGCTGTGGTGAGGCTGTACCTTGGTGTCCCAAATGAGTGATTAAGCAGCATAAGCAGGGTGTCTCCCAGCTCCAAAGGAGAGACTGCTTTACAGAGGAAAACAATGCTTCCTGGGCAGCTAATTAATCACCCCTCTCATCTTTGAAAGGCAGTGTTGGCCCGTCTTCACATCACTGAAAATCTGCCCATGTGTCCCTTTGGTTTGGCTATTTCTGGGAGGTGGTGCTGCCTCCCTATGCCAACTGCTCCATCAGCCTTAGTCATAGCTCATCCCAGGTGAATGGGATAGCTGGTCTTGGAGCCATCAAGGAGATGAAAGACACAGAGCCCCTCCACCCTGAGCCAAAGATTTGACTTTTCTGGTGGTGAGGCTGGCCAGAGCAGTGTTTCTGCAAGTGGGATCGACTGGTTTAAGCTAATTTCATCCTTCGTGCACAAGGTAGAAGAAAACAGATAGAATAGAGGCACTAGAAGGAGCTACCCTGACGGGGTTTGGTGGGGTGTCACTCTTTAAAGGGTGAGCTGCTTTCAGTCAGACTCCACAGATGCTCCCAGATCTGCAGAAAGAGGACACACCCTGCCCGTATCAACCTTTCCAGTTGTTCTAAGGAGCATTTCTGTGAAGAATCAGAGCTCACCAGCTTGCTCATGGGTGGTTTCAACTGCTCCTTTGAAAGTCACCCTAGCACAGGACACTATGCATGTGTCCCTCATGCAGCCATTCAAACTGTGCCTGCCAAGTCCTTTTTGTGAACAGAAAGTGTATCACCCTCTCCATCAACACGTGTGCTAAACTGATTGCTTCCCTAAGAAATAGAGACACATTTGGGACTTTTGGGAACTTTTTATCCACTTTTATTTCTATTCCCCCTGCCTTACTCTTTTAAGACAGGCCTGCTGGCCTGTATTTGCAATGCTGAAGGTGTTACGACATTTCCAATGTTCAATATTTTTGTTGGAACCATCTTGAGAAAATAATTTTTAATTAAACACATTTACTATTTCTCATCTCTGTGTGATTCTGTCTGATTTCCTAACTCCTCAAAATGACAAAAAGCATTTGTCTGTTCATAGATGCTGGCCGAAAGCCCATCACACCCACAGGCTGTAGTTTTATGATATGAAATGTTTGCCTAATTCTATGTACCATGGAATTATAACTTTAGTCTAAGGAAGAAAAAAAAAAATCTGTTACATAAGCAATCCCACCAGAACATGGAATTAACGGACAAATTCCAATCTAGGCAACTCAGAGGAGTGGACATGTATTTACTCTCTGAGATTACCTTTTAGCAAGTGCTAAGATACCACAGTGAGAGGTGCTGTTATAAAAATAAAACACAGATTGTGGAGCTAAAGCTCAACCTCTCCAGAGAATATCAGAAAATACCTCTGCCTCTGCTTTCTAGCACTTGCTCTTAGCAGGTACCCTGCACAGCAAGGGGGCAAAAAGCCTCCCCAAAGCCTCACAGTATCTTATTTTACAAGGTGCAAAATGTTTCAGGTAGATGTTAAATGACCCCAGGTCTGGATTTCAGTGAAAGCTAAACGTGCTTTGCTATGCCACGAGGCAAGGCAGGAGAAGGAGGAGGATGTGCTCAGTACTTTCATCAAGAAGCTCTACACATGCCAGCTTTCTTCTCCTACGGATGGGATGAGACACAGGCAGTATTTCTTGGTGAGTTGTGCGTATTTCTGCAAATCACTTCCATCACGTTGCAGCAATTCCAACAGATAACATGACATTTTTCTCCCCTCTTGCATGACACCTTTCTCCCCTTTCTTTTATAAAGCACTCATTTGTGTCTTGTAGGTTTAGGAATATAATCATCACCCAGTCACGTGGCTCAGTACAACATTATGTTTCTTACATCTAATCTAATAATGCTCCAACACTTCTTGGCATCACTGTATTTATTTGGTATTTGCTGATACCACAAACTGCACACAAACAATAGATGAACTGTCTGTAGCTTTCCTTTCCCCCAAAATCGACACAGCAACTTCATTTTGAATGCATCAGTATTTCCCAAACTTGCATTTTTCAGGGTTGTCACATTCTGCTTCTCAGCATGCCCTGACATGCTCTTGCCTTGATGATGCTGAGCAGCACAAGGGCTGGTCCCTTATCACACATCTCCTTCCCCTGGGGAACCACAGGCCAGGTGCTCCTCTGCCTGTCCCACCAGCAGAGCCTGATCCAAGGACAATGTCAAACTCCTGCCCGGGAATGTGCCACTAGAGCTGGATGTCTGCAACTGCTACTCTCCAGGAAGGCACAGAGCCCTACTTATGCTGTTCCCTTTGCATGGGATAAATAAATGTTCACTGAGGGTGAGAAAGAGCACAGCTGAATTTGCCTCTGTACAGCCGTGGTTACGGGTGGCGAGCTGGGGCATGGAGAGGCGGGATCTGAGATGCACTCAAGAGGAAGGGCGTGGAGCACAGACCATCCCCTGTCCCCAGGGAAATGCTGAGACAAAACTGGCCTTGTGCTACCTGTGATCTCTTCCATCTGCCAGCTGGTGCTTAGCAATGCTGTGGAAAGATGGACAGCTCTTTCAGGAGAAGCATGAGTGCCTCAAGTTCCATCTCTCCATGTGTTACTGTCTGCAGACGTGAGAGACATTGGCCTAAGTTGTCCTGAGCAGAGAGCAGCCTTTTGTCACCTGTATGGTGAGCTGGCTACTGACATATAACACCAAAATACTTAAAAAATACCAAAGGGAGGAAAACACAAGAATTTTAAGCATCAGTCTCCAGGTGACAGTAAAGACTTGCACATTTTTTAGAGAGAAGTGACTCCTGGTACTCTGCCCTGAGATAGACAGGTTTAAGGGACAACCTACCCTCAGTGTTTTCTTTGGGCTGCCTGCAAACTCCCGTGTTGGCTTGCTGACTCCTCTGACACCCTGCAGCTCCAGCACAGGTCACCAAGTCAACCTGGGCACTAATCTGGAGCTTGGACCTTTTGAAACATAAATGACTACAGCTGCCACTCAGAGAGGATCCTAAAGTTGGGAAGAGCAGCTGACCACACAGTGACAAGCACTGGTCACGGATCCCGAGTCCATGGGGGTGGCAGCGAACACAGACAGGATGCTGCCTGGCTTTGGCCCACTTGTGCTGCCTGTTTTTCGGCCTGTGGTGAGCACAGCTGTGAGTGGGTGGCCCTGCCAGCAGCACCAGCAAGGCATTACACAGACAGAGCCCATGAGCCATGCAACAGGATGTACCCTGCTGAAGGAGGAGACACCACTGTCTGGAAAGTCTCAGGACTTTTCACCTTAGCCAGCCAGCCAGTCAGTGGTGGCTGCTTGGCCAGCAAGAAGCCAGGAGGGTGCTGCTTTCTGGGAGAAGGGGAAGCCCAAGCATGCAGCCAGCCTGGGGTGAAGACCTGCCCTTGGCAAAGGTGTGCAGGCTAATGAGAAGCAGATCCAATTTAGCAGGTCTGGTGTCTGCCACCGAGCGTGCACTGCAAGATCCGGCACCTGTGTTCTGCCTGGTTCAGCTGACCCGAGGGCTCCTCTCTCTGCTGAGCTGCTGCTGGGGCTCCTCTTTGCTCGTGCATGCCTTCCTCCACAAACCCTACCAAGAACATACACAGTTTATGCAGCTGTGTAATAAAAACTAACTCCTGAGGACATGTGAATCAGCTTTTAGAAATGGCAGCAGTGTCTTCCACTTGTTTCTTTTATCTGCTTGAGTAGCTGAAACAAATTAGCTATGCTGCTGCCTTAAGTCACTGATTAACTTCAAGAGATTCCATATTTTTGTCATCTGAGGTTTGCAGGCAAAAGTAGTATTGCTAGTTAGATCAACTGGTACAATTTGAAAAGTAGCCAAAGTTTGGGACATATGGTTTCTTTTTTAGGTCTGGAGTGGAAGGAGCAGAACTAATACATTTCTTTGCAATACAAGTGAATCAAAGCAATTTCTTCTCTTGTTTTGACAAAACTTCATTAGTTTTTGCACCTGATTTTCACACCAAATAAATATGAGGAAAAAAAAAAACAACCCACAATGCTTTCAGTTTTCATTAGAAACGGAATAAACATAGTCAAAAGAAATATACACAACTACAACTCATTTTGCGATGACCATTTTGTACTTGTGACAGAAAAAGTTCATGTTCCAGACTGGAATCAGTTAATGAAAACTCCTTGTTCGAAGAACATGCACTTATATGCTCATAACCATATTAAGACCTATAGAACTATTAAAATCTATTGGACTGTTGAAATCAGAAGTGATAAATCAACAAGATCCAAATGACCTTTGAATGGCTCCCTTTTAAAAACAAAAGAAAACTTGGGGCTGTCACAGTGAAGTTCCCCCTTTCCTAGCTTGATTAACAACAATGATTACGAACACTCAACTCCTTTGCATACTCTTCTTCATTGGCTTTTGCAAGGAGCAAAGCAAAAGTGACCAAGAATACTAACTCTGCATCCGAAATGTTCAAGAGATGTGTTACCAGGTACTCCACGTTGAACTGTAAGGGCTCCAAGCAGCTCTGAAGAGGGATCATAAATGCAATTGATTCTCACCCACTGCTGTAAATTCATTGTTTCTCTCCTGTCACTCACTGTCAGAGGTAGTGTAGGAGAATGACTGAGAAGCAGATGGCTCCCTCTAATAAATTTTGCAGGCTCATTTTTAAACGAGTGAGGCAGTCAGCACTGACAGTGCTTCACAAAAACCCTTCTGCCTGTCCCAATGTCAGCAGCAGCACTGAAAATGGGCTGCATGTACCTGCTGGTTAGTAGGCTGGTCCTGCTGGGACTGGCAATAGCGTGTTTCTCAGTTCCCTCAGCAGTGGCACAAGTTTCTCTATCACCAGCAGACGTCTGCTGGGGGTGGCAAGCTGAGTAGAAACCTGGTGGATGGAAAGAAGTAAGGATATATTCTTTTATAAGGAGGACATTTTTTACAATGGTGGTGCTGAAACACTGGAACAGGTAACCCAGAGAGGTGGTAGATAGCTCATCCCTGGAAACATTTAAGGCCAAGTTGTACCAGGCTCTGAGCAACCTGATTTTAAAGTGTCCTTGCTCATTGAAAGGGGGTTGGACTAGGGGACTTTTAAAAGTCTGTTCCAAGCCAAACTATTCTATAATTCTATTATGCTATGATTCTTTTACTCTTCAAAGCATCAGATTGCACTAATTTTGATGCTCACTGATACAATGGTATGTAGGATTGTCAAGTGCTCTTCAGTGTGCATAAGCAAGGAGGACTAATTGGTAGATGGTGCTGGTGGTGGTTTTGCTATTCTTGGTAGGACTCTTTTCCACTTCCTCACTCAGCTATTCTCAGCACCAGGTCAGCTTGGCCCAAGCTAAATGCTGAATATGCCTCAAGTAGCTTTTCCAAGCAATGGTACTTTAGCATGTGTATACACTCACATATGCATTATCTGTGTAGGCAAGAATATTAGGCTGACCCTCTTTGCAGCTTTTGGCAGCTTTGCAGCCAAGCACCTTTCCTCTGAGGAGAGTGCAGCAAATCAATTCCTGTTGTCAGTAGAATTCAGAGGGGGAAAAATCGGTCTTCATGGATTTCTGTAAGTGAAATATTTAACATATTCTGAAGCCATAAGTTAGTTTTCTCACATTTCTCCCATTTTGCAAAGAAAGTAGTAGTGCATGCATATTCATGAGTATATGAAATTGATGGGGAATAATTATGCTATTCCGGGTAGTAGTAAAAATGGTTACATTTTAGTCACTTTTAGCCTGAGAACCTCTATGGAAATAGTCACTCAAATGTTTAGGAAAATAGTTTCCTAAAGAATAGAGGATTCCTGAAGTTTCTGTGTATCAAAACAGTCTCCCCTTTAAGAAGGTCAGCAGAAAGTGGATTCAATTGTCTATTTATGTTTTATTTTATATAGAATCTAGAATTTACTCTCAATATTATAGACAGTATGTTTAATTATGTAAAACATCTTACATACATATAACAGTTCGTATTTTTCTGACAAACCTTGCAGTGAAGCAGGTAAAGGATTACTACATTTGTTTTGTCTCAGGTCAGGGAGTCCCAAGCAGTTCTGTGTTTTGGGCTACTGCAGATGTGTTGCAGTACACTTGCCAGAATTACAAGGTAGCTGTCTTGGACTTCACAGTTATTCATGAGGAAAAGGAAACATTTCAAAGAACTGCTAACCAAGAAAACTGCTGCAGAGAAAAAACACTTCAAGATTTCTTCTTCAGTTCACATTGCAATTATATGAAAATTTTGATTGATGTTTAAGCTTCCTGACTAAATCTAAAATTTTCTTGGTTTGGTCTCTGTGTATATTCTTGTATAAAAGCAAACCATTTGGCTGAACATTCTTAAAAAGCTATTTTTGGTAGCCAGACCTAACCACAACTTGCAAATCTTACATATAAAAATGCACCTCAGCATTTCAAACATCATTTGAATACCATCAAACACATAATCACTTCCAGGCTGCAGAATGCTCTCATGCAATGCTAAAGGTTTTTAACAGAGAAACTTTGCTGTGAAAAACATGGCTGTTGGACACCTGATCAAAAAGCTCTCTGTTCAAAGACAGAAAGTCCAATTCACTAGCAGACAAATAAATAATATTGATATAAATATGACATCTCTCATTTGCTTAGAGAAGCCTAGACTGGTGTCAGATGTAATGGCTATAGACATAATTAATGCAAATTATGCATTGCTGTTGGAAGACAGAGTTTCTAGGCTGCATGTTCATTGTTGACCTCTGCTTCTTCATGCTGCACCTATTTGGGAAAATATTAAGTATCTATTAAAAATGTCCTTTACACCATGTCGTTTGTTGCTGAGTTTTCCTGTTAAAGATCAAAGGCAGATGATACCTCTCACCTTCAAATAGGGCTGAAAGAGATAGCAATTTTGGGACATGGAAAGGGAGGAGACAGAAATCCCCTTTCTCAGACTTCATTTTTTGGAACCCATTATAGTGGACTGGTCACTATTACAGTGTCACAGAGGCTGTTTTGTGATAGATACCTCTGATGATACCTGACTCCCCATGGACTCTTTCCTCACACTGAGGAAGAGAATCTGTAACTTCAATGACCAAAAGTACCTAATACATCCTACATGCCCCAGCACTCTGGAGTTACAGGTATAAGCACTTTCTTACATAAGTCTTCTTTCCTAACTAAAAATATTTTCACCACAGATATTAAAAGAATGTATAATCAAAAAAATAATTTTAATAAAATAGCAGTGGGGTTCAAACCATTCCATGTTCTCCTACAACATGTAAAAAATGCCTCTGTTTTTGTGGAGACAATTAAGATGTGCCACTGTATAATCTGCTTTCTTTCAATGTACATCTTATGGACTAAGAGTTCACTTCATCACTGGTTATGGAACAAACCTCTGGCAACTGAAACATTTCTAGCCTTACCCCAATGTATAATCAAAAAAATAATTTTAATAAAATAGCAGTGAGGTTCAAACCATTCCATGTTCTCCTACAACATGTAAAAAATGCCTCTGTTTTTGTGGAGACAATTAAGATGTGCCACTGTATAATCTGCTTTCTTTCAATGTACATCTTATGGACTAAGAGTTCACTTCATCACTGGTTATGGAACAAACCTCTGGCAACTGAAACATTTCTAGCCTTACCCCAAGCAGAAAATACAGGGGTTTTCCTGTTTCTTTTATGTATTTTTCCTACAGCAGGTATTTGGTCAATGAAAATAGGGCAGGGCATGAAAGTAGGCATGTGGGCCTTCTTCCAGATTCAAGAAATTTGGTCTATTCTTGTGATTTCAACAGAAGTAGAATATTCAGTTATGCTCAGAAAAATGCAGATACTCAGTCCTGGCTCCAGAAGAAATATGTTTCAAGGTCCTGATCCAATTTATGGATGTGGGCAATTTTATGCTTGCAGGTGATTCTATTGAAATGAGGGAAATTTCTCTGCTGATGCAGTTTCTAGCAGCTGGAGATGTGCTTTTTGTATTTGGGCCCTTGAATATTATTTAAAACATGTTGTGATGCATTGACTTGTGGTGGGTTACACATTATTCTGCGTGGACTCCCACTGACTTCAAGGAGTCTGCTCACAGTGCCAGGACCCACTCAGAAGTCAAAACCTGGCCTTAGGTACAACATGTATTAACTCATCAAAAATTCATTTTGAGCTCTGTTTGGGGAAAGCCCTGTGCACCTCAGTGGGTGACAGCCATCAGTGTGTTTGGTGCTGCTTTCTAGCTATCCTTGATGCAGGAGAGAGAAAATTCAGCTCTTCCTGTGAGGCTACATGAATCACCAAGAGCTCTGGCAGAGCATTTCTCACAAGTCACTATGTTTACTGCTCCTGCCTCTCAGGGTTGCAGACTTTGGGATTCCTATCAGCGTGTCACCCTGCCCTTTTATGAGCTTTAGTGAAGTTATTTCTGTGCTTTCAGTTCATTTTGGGCTCTGGAACAAGATGCCAGGAACGGCAGGATGAACCTTCTGGCACAAATAAGATCCTCACAGCTAAATTTAGGGGAAACTCCACAATACTCTATTGATTTTTTTTCTTCTCAGTACTTAATAATATTTCACTTCACTCTAGAAGTGTAAAAAAATGATAGGATTGCATGTCTCATTTACCAGGATGTCATTCCTAAACATCAAAGGCCTGTTTTTACAAGGATACAGGCTCCCCTTGACCATTTTGTGCAAAGAGGGAATGTGCACAAAACCAGATTAGAATTTCTGTACTGAATTTCAGTGAAATAATATTGGTTATGTGGCTGGTTCACTGCAGAACTTTGAACACTAAGCAATGATGTTGTGTTTACAAACGCAGGAACTTCATCCTCCTGAGTTATTTGTTGACTTCTGTCAAGTATGGACAGGTATTTTTCACATCAGACACTTTCATGACAAAATCATGTGAGGGTTCAAAACAAGGATAGCAGAAACCAATAAAAATCTTTATGTTGGCAAGGGAGGAGAGAAAAAAGAGCATGAGAATAAGACCCTCTTATTGTGTCTTACTCATCTTGCTGAGAAATAAAAGAGTGCAGTCCCATGCCTAAGACTGAGTTATAAATAATTGTCACTCTTGGCCTCGAGTAAAAGAGACCATATGTCTACACTGCAGCCACTGCAGGTCGCATGAGTAAACCTGAGCTGGGCTTGAGCTCTGTCCCAGGCCTGCCTTGGCAGCAGGGACATCAGTGCAAAGTCACCTCTCCAATCAGCTCCTTTGGCAGCATCACTGTGGCACCTGTGGTCTAAGCAGTGCCTAAGCCAGCTCACGGCTTTGTCTCTGTGAACCCCAGCTAGGTATAGAAACAGTGAAAACGGGGAAAAAAGTAGGGGGGTGGGGGAAAGGAACTGTGAAAGTTACAAAAATCAGTATTCTCCAGAACAATTCATGACAGCTGCTCTGCATTAAGCACTGAGCCACAGTTCAGGAGTACGACTCCCTTTGCTTCTCAGGGATCTCAGTCCATTGGTATGATCAGCCTTCCCTGCTTCACTTCTCCCTTCAAGCAGAGCTGGCTGCCCCATGTGCTGTCCTCCTCCTGATGCACTGCAGATCAGCTGAAACCTGAGAGGGAGAGGAAAGAGAGCGACAGCAGCACGGAACTCACAAGGGAGGAGCAAGCAGAGCAAGGTCCTGGATGACTCTCGGTGGGGTTTCAGCGCTCACCAGGAAATGTGGGCACTGATTACTACGCCCTCATTTGCAGTCTGAGGTGTAGGAGGCATGGACATCACTATGCATGAGCAAATGGCAGTGTCTGAAGGCTGAACCACTACAGCTTTAGCATAGTATCCCTCTTTATGTCATTCCATGGGAAGGATCCTTTCATTAACTTCCTGCCAGAAGATACCAGTGGCAGAATAGCTTGGCATCTGTCCTGGATTGTTAAAATATTCTATTTGCCATCTGATAAAAATGGGGTTGTTATCTGGGCAGGTTTCTCTTATCTTTTCCACAAACAAGATCTCCCTTGGGAAGATATCTTCTGTTAATGGGCCATCGAGTACCATTACATAACTGATAGGATTACATTATTCCCATTGTGAGGTGCTCCGCCCAGGGGGAGGAGCCAAGCATTCCTACTGGAATAAAAGAGAGACCTTTGAAACACAGAGTAGCCTCATTCTCCACTGGATTCTTAGAGGAAGATCAGTCCCATCTGCACCACCGGATTTTTGGAGAGAGCCTTCACTCTTTTCTGCAAGACTGCTGCTTTGACATAACTGTGTCTTCCACTTTAGGAGAACTACAGCCACCATTCAGCTGGACTGTTATTCACACCCTAACCTCCAGGGTGGCAGGTCATACCCTGACTTGGTCAGGGCTTTTTTCCTCTTTTGTTTGTTTTCTTTTGTTTGTTTGCTGGTACTAGTTAAATTTGTTTCTTTTTAGTTTTCCTAGTAAAAAACTGTTATTCCCATTTTTTTTTGCCTGAGAGCCTTTTTATTTCAAAAACTGTGGTGATTTGGAGGGAGGGGGTTTGTTTTTTTTTTTCCTTAGCAGACACCTGTCTTTTTAAACCAAGACAGCATCACTTTTAGCACACTCCCTTATCAGTTACATCCAACTCCTCACTCTCTTGTCCGTCGATCTCTGGGAGACTCCATGCTACATTTCTGTTGGTTGCCAGACAAAGGAGTATTCCATATCCATGAGTAAGTCAGTCTGTCTGGGGGGTAGGTACAGTGCTGCCCACTGAACAAAGTAAACACAGCAGAATATTTCACAGCTGTGCTATACACAGTCACAGGCATAACCAGATAAACTACTCCAACACAGGATTACGGTGTCGTTTGTCACAACAAAGCCAAATGTTACCTCCCTCACTCCCATGGCACGCACAATTCCTGGCTTTGGTGTATGTATAATTCCTGAGAAGTGATTCAGGTGAAGTTTAGATCCTGCACTACGCATTTTGCTCCCCCCTTCCCCCAAGTCAGGGAAGTAAATATAGAAATAATTTCACGAGAAAATTTGAGCATTATGTTTCTATAAAAGAACTTCAAGAAAGTAACAGGTGGCTAATATTACTGATGTAACAAGAATATAATAGGTGAATTTCAGGAGTAAATCTCAATCATGTTACCAATGCCTTAGGGTATTAAGACGTGATGCAGACTTCAGAGCTTTAGAGACCTCTGATCTGTGTCCCATTACAGGGACATGAAAGCACTGTCTCATAAAAACAAGGGGGGGAAATTAAACAACATTTGAGTTTTTAAAAAGTTGGTGCATTCTGTCACATTAAAAAAAAGATCTATTCTTATTATACTTCTGATGTAATCATGAGCCTTCAGCTTGAGATCTTGACAGAGTGCTACTGTACTAAAATCCATACTGAAAAGTTTCCGTGGTCTCTTTTTCTTAAATTTAACTTAATTTAATTTAGTTTAATTTAATTTAATTTAATTTAATTTTTTTAGCAGAGCTTTAAACAAAGAAAAAAATTTCTGGAAGTAGCCACAGGTGAAACAACACAGTAGTTTCTAGAACACCAGTCCAACTGGTTCCAACTGGATATAAGGAAAAACAAATCATCAGGAGGAAAATTAGGCATTAGAGCAGGTTGCCCAGGGTCATTGTGCAATCTCCATCCTTGGAGATTTTCAAGACACAACTGCATAAAACACTGAGTAGCCTGGTCTGATTTCAGAGCTGACCCTGCTTTGAGGAGGAAGAGGGGCCAGAGACATCCTGAGGTGCCTTTTGACACAAATGTTTTATGCTCAGCTGAGTAGCAGGTAATGCTTTGTGGTGAAGCATTTTTTTAAACATGTAGAATGGGGGTTTTCCTTTCTTATTAGGAAAAATAAAGCCTTCTGAATATTTGCATGAAAATGGAAAGTGTAGGAGTGTCAGCTGCACACATCTGAGCCTTCTGGCTAGGGTAGAGGCTCAAAAGGTGGGAGACCCAGCTTCACATCTCTGCTGCATGACTCAGAGTGGAAATCTGGCCCCTGCACCACTCCAGAGGGGTTGCCAGTGTCACACCATTTGGATCTATGTTTGCCTCAGCTTGCTCGTAGATGTCCTTGATATGTTTGTGGTCACCATCAAGTTTTTGGCTCAGCAAGGCAGCACGGTTTGGGGATTAAGTCCTGAGCCCTCTGGAATCCAGCAGCGGTCAAAGGTGGTACAGTGCCTGCTGTGGCTTGGCCCAGCCTCAGACTGCTCTGAGTTGTTTGTGGCCCCTCTTTGTTCCCCCAGCAGCTTTCTGAGACTCCACAATACCCCAAGAAAGGTCATGTTGCTGATTTTCTCCTTCTCCTTCTCCTTAGCCCATGCCTGTCATGTCCTAGTTCTGCAAGGTAAGCATGGGATAACAAACGCCAGCACGCAGATCCCAGACCAGTCTCCTTCATCACCTTACTGACAGTACACAGAGGTTGCAAAGGAGCCCTAGGGGGAGAGTGGTGTTTTCAGCGTCTCTGAGAGCCCATTCAGTGCCCTTGGAGACTGGCTATGCTGCACAGAGCCAAAAGTTCCCAATGGCTAATCCTGCCCCTAAAACTGTCTCCTTCTGTGCCCTCAAGCACAGCATTTCACCTCTCTGTCACAATTTTTTCATCTGTAAAATTGGGATAATGACATTTTGCTAACTCACAGGACTGCTGTGAACTTTAATTAAAGGTAGGTTTTGTAAAATGCTGTAATGAGGGAAAGCACTAAGAACAAGTAGATTATTTAGTTAAGCTGGCTGGTGGTGCTGCCAGACTTGCCTGAATAACTCAGGATCTGTATGTACACACCGGAGATTGCTATTCTGTACACCTTCAAAGATAAGCATTCCAGGGCTTGACTCCTGGGCAGCGGGATTCATTTTGGGAGTGCCTCTTCCTAAGAAGACTGGTGTGCAGCATTTGCTGAGAGTGACAGAATGGGTCAGGTTGAAGGGACCTTAGTGGGTCATCTGGTCCAGCCTTCCTGCTCAAGCAGGGTTCTCCTGGAGCACATGGCACAGGACTGTTCAGATGGTTCTTCAATATCTTCAGTGAGAGAGACTCTACAGCCTCTCTGGAGGATCTGCTCCAATGCTTGGTCACCCACACACGAAAAAGGTTCCTCGTGTTCAGGTGGAACTTGTCTCTTCCAGTTTCTGCCTGTTACCTTTTCTCCTATTGCTCAGCATTGAGAAGAGCCTGGATGCATCCCCATTATACCCTTCCTTCAGATAACCAGAGACATTGGTGAAATCCCCTCTTACATTCACTTCTCACCTTGTTTTTCTTTATTCTGCAGACAGCAAACAGCTTTGATTTACCAGGATCCACCTTAAAATGGAGTACAAATCCATATGGTAGGATGGTCTGTGATACCAAGGACTGAATGCACAATGTCCTTTCTAATCCTTTCTTTCTGTGTATAGGGAAAGCCACAGGTATATAGAGATTAAAGGTAGGAAACCAAAGAATTGGCAGGCATTATTAGGGGACAGCATTGCATCCAAATGCTTTTTCCTTAGCGTGTGAACAGGAGTTTTGTGATGGAGTTGCTCTGTTTTGCTGCCACCACGCAGCCACAGACCTTCCTCTGCCATGGGCTATAACTTGCACAAAGTGGCTGAGGCAGTTTCTTGTAGGGAAGCAAGTGGTGTGTCCACAGTGTGCAGCAGGTGGATAGAAGGGATTTCCCTGCCTGCTGTATCCAACTCTTCAAATGCACTCAGACTTCATGCCACTATCTTCTCTATGCTGGATAGCCAGACAGCAAGGCTTTGGGCATCTGGCAGCACTCAACAGAGGGGTGACCATCACATAAATCCATGCAAACTCAGTGTCTCACAGGTATGTGTCCATCTGGACACTGTCTTTCATTTTGCCCCTCACAGCACGCAGCAGGTGATGACTCCATCCTCACATCTTTCTTCCAGTTCCTTTGCTACTTCCTGGTCCAGGAAAGAATTAACTGCTGTGAGCTACACTGAGCAATTGAGCAAGTGAATGGAGAAAGGCAGCACCAAGGCAGGGAGGACTGGGACCCAAGCTGTTCCTCTGGTCCCTCAGAGAGCAGGAGTCAGTGAAAGGGACAATGCGGGGACATTGTGCCTCTCTGTGGGAATCTTTTCACTGTTGTTCTTCTACACCTGTAGAGGTAGGTGTCACCACAGCCTTGCCCAAGGAACATGGCCCTGCTCTGCTCCCTCCCTGCTCACATGCTGCCTGGTTGCATCCCTTGCATGAGAAAAGACCAGTCCCTTCAGTCAATTCATCTGGAGCAGTGGTGAGGTCTGGGACTCCATATTCTTCTCTGAGGAAGATTTAATCTGTCTGGCTCTTAATACCACCCTGCTGCTCTTTGATCAAAGATTATTTAAGCTATTATTAAAATATTGTGCTCAGACTTCTATTATGGCTGGTATTCACAGAAACAATGCTCCTCACTAGCTGAGCAAATAATGTTGAGCTGTTTGTTTTAGACAGAATTCCACATATTCACTTTATGTTACTTTCACACTGCTGGTCACGAACAATGACACTTGTCCGGGGCTACCAATAATTACTGGGAATCATATTTCGGTGACATTTCCAGCAAGCTTCTACAGTGAAAATTCATTTGCAGCACTTCCAGTTCCTAGGCATTTCTTTAAGAATCAGACACCTGATTGGTTTTGGGGTTTTGTATTCTGATGAGGGCCAGACTTCTCACTGTGTTTCCATTCTTTACATTTTAACCATGTTTGCAAAATGTCAAACATCCAAATCAGTTTTTCTTTTGTCAGATATGGAAGATTATTGTCTGTAATGATCAGCAGCCACTAACCTGGCTGAATCCATGCTGTTTCTTGGCTAGTTCTACTATGGACACCTTGGCTCCCAGGAATTCTCAAGCTTCAGCATTAGCACAGTATCTTTTTTGTTGCACAGCATCTTTTTAATAGAACAGCAAATACAGAGTCAGAGCAATGACCACAGGCCAAGACTAAATGTTTTATATTTCTGCTCAGTTTAGAAACCTGACATAGCATATATGGACATGTATTTTCAAAGCAGAGTTACTTAGTCCAACCTGAAAAATCAAGCTGCTGATGTGAGCTATAGATCAGGCTTTTGAAATTAGTAGATGATATTCACAATCCTGGAACTTTGACAAAAAAGTTCCTGTCAAGGTTTTTTTTTGTTATTGTTGTTTCAATTTGGTTTGGTTTTTTTTCAAGTGTTCCTAAGAATCATAGAGTCATAGGATGGTTTGAGTTGGAAGGGACCTTAAAGATCATCTAGATCCATCCCCCTGCGATGGCAGGGACACCTTCCACTGCAAGAGCTCAAAGCCCCATCTGAGCTGGCCTTGAACAATTTCAGAGATGGGACACCCCACTCCCCTTTTTTGTTTGTTTGTTTTTAATAAAGACTTCATAAAGTTGTTTCCAAGCTATATTTTGGAACAATTAGTGCACTTCAACTGCTGCCCCACTTAACAGAGAGAATTTGCATTGTTGAGATTCATCATGCATTTGAAAACTGTTGTATGGCAAGTCTAATAATCCAAATTATTGTTTGCTAATCCAATTAGGCATTTTAATTAAACTGTGCAAAGTTCAGTGCTGCTGCGAGGTTTTATATCTGCCTCTTGGTTCATTTTATTTTATAATTTTTAGGTGTTATCAGATGACAGAGCTTTAGCTCAGAAAAACAAAGGTGAGGTGTCTGCATATTGGCATACTGAGTGGGTAGCTCTCAAACACTCCCGTCACTCTTTCCTGAACAGTCAAGTCAGATAAAATTGCAGATCCTATCATTAGCAAAGGCATCCAAGTCCATTCCTCTGCCACTGGCTCACTCCTGGCTGTATACTTACTTCTGTTTCCTTGTGACCATCACCTAGACTTCAAATCTGCTCAGAATACTCTTATGAGATCTGGGCCCAAACTGTTGTAAAAGATTTGTTACATAAACTAGCAAAGCCCAGAAATAGACTGAGGGAGTGCACATGAACTCTGTTAATTCTGCCTAAAAAAGGCAAACTGAAGTATACCTAAGCTGGAGTTGCTTTGTACTTGACAAAAGAGCCCTACCATTTAAGCACACCCTCAACTCCACAACACGGCTTGTTACATCTATTCTTATTCTTCTGGAACAGAAGGAAGAGGAGAATGATAACTCCTCTATGGCCAGATATGGGAAACCTTCCCCTTCATATGAGAAGGAGTGACCCACAAAATAATCTTTTTCCTAAGCAAAGCTGGAGGGAGGCAGAAAACCAACCTTCCCAAGTGGAGAAGTCTGAGATCTGTTACATCCCAATGTACTGCTTTCAGGGTCAGCACAAGCTTTGAGCTACCAACCAGCTCTGCTCTGAGACTGCAATCTTTCCTTTTCCCTGTCCACCAACAGTGCTGATTCTGAACCAACAAAAAGTGACTGACCATCCTCTTAGGCAAGCAATATGACCATGACTATTCCTCCTCTGCCTGTAGATGGGATATGAGATCTTGCCTCCACTGGGTGGATGGCAACAAAAGCAGTACAACTCACTACAAGCATAGGAGTAGGACAGGCACTCCTCTTTCCTGACACTTCTCAGGAGAAAGACTAGAAGAGCTTTAATTGTGCTCCATGCTTCTACAACAACACCTCTTGGACAAGAAAAAGAAGAGAAAAGCAGCCCTATATTTCTTTAATTTTATTATATGGAGCCTTTACTTTACTCTTTTCTCTGCCAAGTTCATATTGTCAGAATAGTTTATTTTATTTTCAATTATTTTAAGCATCAATTCTTTCGAGTTTTTTCCTTTTGAATGATCTTATACCTCCAAAAGTCTCCTCCAAATCTGTTCCAGGAAGACTAGGAAGGGCTGTTTTCCTGCTGTGATGTGGGATATTAGAAAACCCTGCTGCTTGATGGGTGAAGAGCAAGGTTCCATGCTGGCAATGGGCTTCTCATCAACTGCTGGTTGAGATTTGTGAAATTACACATTAGCTGATAGCCGAGATCTGTAATTGTGCTACTAACTATGACTGCCAAAGGAGGCACTAGGAAGATTCCAGCCAGCAGGCTGCCACTCTTGTGAGCACGATCATTGGCTCTGTCCTGCAGCAGCATTTAGGATGTGCTTTACCTGGGACTGGACGTCCAGGCCACCCACTGCCACCAGCAGCCCAGCTCCCGTCTGTCACGATGTATTCCTGCTGTGGAAAGCTTGCTGTTGGTGTAGCACAGGTTGCAGTGTCTGCTTAGTCAGTGGCTTCACTTCATACTAGAGGCTACTTAAGATCTGCAGGGTGGCTATCTCCCTGCTCATCCTTTTTGCCCACCTCCAGCAGAAGCAGCCAGAGCTCTTCTCACCTTTTCTGATGCGTTCTCTGTATCTCAGAACTGGAGGCACTACCCCTGCACAGCTCCCAGCTCACCCAGTTGCCTGGGCAGAACTCCAGTTTGGAATTCGGTTTGGGATTGCAGCCAGGCCTATCTTATCTTATCTGCAGAGGTTTTTGCCTGAAACCAGGCCTGAAGGGTTTTCAGTCCTTACAAGAGAGGGGGATTTTTTTTGTCTGACTTTTTACCAGAGGAGGCTATACCCCTCCGGGTTTCATTCATTTTAGGTAAACAACTCTAGTCTGTGTAGATGTGCCTCCAGGCAGGTATAGATATATTTTAGGAACTGAATAAATACCTCAGCTACACATTTGATCTTGGCAAGCAGGAGTTATTTCACCACGCAGGAAGAAGATGGCCCTTGTAACATAGGGAGATAAGAGGTAACTTTCCAGAGCTACACCTCTGTTCTAACTTATACATGGCAGTGCTCCTTTCTGAGCTATCTGAAGTCTCAGAAGTATTTATTTCCATCCAATGTGCTTTAAAGATTCATAGTTTTCACCCTTAGAAAAAACCAAAGTTTTCATGATTGGGTCAGAGAAAGAATAAAATGCTTGCTTAGTTTCTGAGTGTGTGGGGAGGATGATAAGATGACAGTCAGAGAGACACATGGTGGCACTAGGCATGGCTGGGTACAGTTCCATTTCTTCTGTTGCTCTTGGAAAATAAAACGGGATTACCTTTCTCCCCATGCTAAAGTGGGTGTTTTACAGAAACTGTCTGACTGACTGAGGGGGCTGGCCACATTCATCCAAAACACAATTTTCTGAGAAGCTGGTCTTTGAAAGTCTTTGAAAGAACGTGTACATCAACAAGTAAACATGTTCTCTGTCCTATTTTTTTTTTTTTTAACCTGAGAGGTGAGTCCTTCTCCCACAGTGAAAGAACCCTTGGTAAACTCCAGCTTGGGAGCCCAGCCGCTCCTAATATTAGCTTGAGCCATTATGTAAATGTAGCCCTGGTGTTCCCACAGTCTGGGGAGGGACCCAATCCCAGCTTCCCACTGCATCCAACAGCTGCCTACAGCCTGGGCTCTGCCACCATTGTAGACTGCAGCACTTGCACTGCAGCACTTGCCTACACTTCAGTTCTGACTTGGGTTTTGCCAGCTTCTGTCACCGGATGTACTTGTCTCCCTCTGCTCTAGTTTTCAAATGCAATAAAACATTAATTGCTGAGAATACACAACTTCAGCTGCTAACACTTAAGAAAGATGGTGAAAGCAAGATTTCAATCATAATGCTTTATCTCAATGCCTACATGTAAACCTAATCCAGTAACTTTCTGTTTACCTTTTCTGGATAACTGTATAAACCTGCTTAACAATTTCAAAAGACACTGAAAAACCACAAAACCCTGTTTGTTTGGGGTTTTTTCATTTTTAAATTTAGTCTCACAGCAAAGCCTGAGAAAACATTAGACCTCCTGACAAAAAGTAAGCAGTCTGTTTCTCCACACTCAAGAGCTATTCCAGTAGTGCACTGAAACCCCTTTTCATTCAGGTCAAACAAACTATATTTACTCCATTTCTCCACTAAATAGGATCCTAGCCTGGACACAATGGAACTTCACAGTTATGGAATTCCAAGCTGATAGCTGCAAGTCTTTGGCTCAATGGTTCTGGGATAAGTTTTGGGCCCTGGCTAAGATGGTGACATGTTGGTATGCCCCTGTGGAGAACCAGGTCCAGAAGAGCTGAAATCTCTTTTCTTCCCACCTCTCTTCAAAAGGTGCCCTCACTTCCCCGGGGCACAGGAGGGGAGCAGTCGGTGCCCCTCACCCTATCACTGATCCTCTTGCATCATGCAAGGCAACCTCAATGAACAAATGTTTACAGCCCAGTCTATTCTCCCATTTAATTTTGCTCATCTATGATGGTGAGAATACTTAAATATCCAAACAGAGAATACTTATGGTTGCCTGCCTGTTAGCACAATTTTTTTACGCCTGCCTCTAAAACTGTAAACATGGGAATCAAACATCTGTTGTGCTTTCAGCAGGAAAAGAGATTACAGTGAGGTACAACTACTAACATTCTTTATTTCTGGCTCAGATTTTTTTTAATTGCTAAGAGTTTTAACACAATGATCTTATACACAATATAAAAGAACTTACATTTAAATAGGCTTACAATTATTTTCACTACATCTTAATAATTTGAATGACACATGCCTTACTCTTTTATGAGCTGCCAGGGTAAAAAAATCCTGTCCAGCCCAGCAAAATTCTCTCTGCATGGCTTCAGATCAGTGAACAGGAAAGGAACACTCCATGAATCTCTAGTCTTCACCTAAAGTTGCCCAGTGACTTTCAGGTCTGCAAATGGCCCTACTGTCAGGGTGTAAGACAGATATTTTCTGTGCTGCAAATGTTAGAAGAGTTCATACATTCAAACTTGTAAAGGAGTCAGAATCATGTCCTTGCTTTTGAAAGCAATGCATCCAGTCAACTGAGTTCATGTGCGGCTGAAGGCACACCAAGTATTCTGGAGAAAATAACTATGGGTATTGTTGTTCACATAAAAATGATGCTAGGTAAATTTATTTGTTCATTTCAGGTAGAACTCTCTGTATCAGCCTTTTTTTTTTATTTTAGAATGACTTTAGACAGATTTCTTCTGCACTGTAACTGGGACTACACTTAAGGGAAATAGAGCTAAATAAAGAAATAGTTGTTTCCATCTCTTCAGCAATGTGTTGTAATATTGCTAAAGTTATCAAACTTTCTTATGAAAATATAAACATTTCTTTATAATTAAGTCATAGAATACATAAAAGGAAACTTATTATATTAAAAATTTATAGTTTTTTAAGCTTCTCTGGCTCAAGATGTAGTAGCCAGCACTTTGCTGTGTGTTATTATGCAGCCCTGTCTTCTGAGCAGAAGCAGCCCTTCATGTTCATATTTTAGAGGAAACATATCTTTCTGTACCACTGACTTTAGCAAGATGAGAAAAATTAATTTATTTCTCTGCATGTTTGGGATTTTCTGTGTTTGCTCCTGATAAATTTGAAGGATACAAATTTCCTCCCAGTGATACAAGGAGGATCTTTCAGATCTGTCTGCATACTCCAGCCAGTCTACATGACTTTAGTTTTGTTTTTGGAACAGGGCTTCTGAAAACTTGCCGGAAGTTTTTACCAGTGATTCCAACTGGTAAATTGCCATAGGCATGGGAATATCTCAAGACAAAGATGATATGAAGCCCCTTTTCTACCCTTCAGCAGCATCACAACCCTTTCTATGGTCTCTCTCCAGCTTACATTGCCATCATCTGACAGAGGATCCACAGAGACTAAAAACACTCTTAAATAAAAGCCTGTTTATGTGACAAGAGAAAGAAAACAAACTCAGAAGAACATTAGAGTGTTCTGATGCCATCACTGCAAGATGGCATGGAACAGTGTGTGCACAGCACAGTGTCTGCCAATAAAAAGAGGAAAATGTTGGGCAAGAAGGAGCCTCTGTTGACAGTACATGTACATTATTAATATTTGATGGAGGAAGGGAAGGAGAGGAGAAGGATTGAGAATAGATTTCTTTCAGCTGGTGCTGCAGCTCTTATGAACTGAAAACCCCACAAACTTAGTAGGAAAGTATCATGTCAGGAAACTTTAATGATCAATTGAAGTGAAACTTTAATGATGTTAAGTCACAAAATCTCAAAAATATTTTCCCCTCCAGATTGCATATTATGAAGAGATATTGCTTTCCAATCCTATAATAGATTTTGTTTTTTTTTTTTTACTGGGATAAATTTACATTTGTGTCTGACATTCTATCTAGGAAGCTAAAGTCCATATACACGCAAGAGAGTTCATTAGGAAGTAGATGGTGTTGTTTCATTCTATACTTAGGTTATCAGTCAGATACAGATAACATTTTAATTAATATTTATTTTACATCCTAGAACGAGCTGTTTGCTGTTTAGAAAAATGCAGTTTCTAAAAACCAAGAGTTACAGAACTTTTCTAGTTTATGAAACAACTTCATAGTATGTCAACAACTTGGGTTCACATCCCTCAGGTTGCAGCAAAACCTGTGATAGATAATGTAAGATTAGAAATAAAAATTGATTAAAAAAATTTATTTAAACTATTGGTACTGATGGTTCAGTTTTTCAGTTTGGATTTTTCCTTCCTGTTTTCTTGTTACTGATAGGCACAGGACAAATAAACTGACTCGGCAGCCTTGTCAGTGGCTTCATCTTTTTTCCTTTTTATTGCTTTTCCATTTTTGTTCCCTCAGAAATACTTACTTTTATTGACTAATTTCTTCATTTGTTGACTAGTTTGCCTCCAACAAGTTCCTCCTCTTGAAGTACAGCACCCTGGCTGCCTCCTGTCCCTCATTTTCTCAAAGAGTTCCACAAATGAAGAGCTGAAGTCTCCAAATGAGGAGGGAAGCTCCTTTCTGCCGCCAGCATAACATCCAGGCAGTGGAGTACCCAGGGTATCTGACTTACACTTCTTCTAATTAACCAAATCTAATGGGATGCTTGTTCATTATAACCTTCGCCTTTGTTTTACTGCTCACTCGATTTTTGATACATATTGAAGGTTTCCAGCAGCTCTCATAAGTGTTTTGTTGCCCATCAGACCTATACAAGGTATCATTTAGCGTTGCAGTGTCAGTCAAAGGTATTTTTGCTGCAAATTTTAGACCTTATTAATTCATGCACAGCACAAGAAGCCATGGATATCTATTTTCAGTGGAGATATAATTAAAAGATGCCTAATTATGGTTAGAAAATATTCCTAGAAAACTTTACTCTTTTGTCATGTTTTGTTTGTTTATAGGTAACATTCTGAGCAGTCTTCTAGGCTCACCAAAGATTAATATCGAAACAGTTCACCAGTGGAAATATGCCTCAGTTTTTCAGCTGAGCACATGTTATCTTTGCAATTTAACAAAGCATTGAAAACTTTTTTCATTAATGCTTCAAACCTAATCATAGGTTTGAATATAAATAATATTCAATATTATTTCTATGCATTGAAGTCAGTACAGACCTAATAAAATTCTCACTAAGGAAAGAACATATGATTAAGTCATATTGAACCTGCTTATTAGATGGATGGGAAGCATTATAAAGTGTTCACTCATCAATAAACATTTTCTTTCTGTAGATTTTTTAATGGAAAGGTTTTTGTTCTTACATGTTTATGAACAAACCTCTCTGGATATACAAGAACAGCTCTTTGAGTGGACACATTTACTTTTCAGTGAGCTTCTGTTTTATTTATTCTGACAAAAAAAAAAAGGAATTTTTTTTCTGTATATATGGATTAACATGAACAGCAATAGCTGCCAAAATTCATGCCTACTGAAACACTGATATTCTAAATGGAGAAGTATTTTTTTTTTTTTCTTAACAGAGGACTTTTGAAACACTTGGAGTAGAACATGATGAAGGAAAATCCTGACTACCTATGATCATGTGGTACCTTTTGCAGGAATTCATCTACCAGCTCCAGCATCATGGCCCTATGATTTGTGTAACTTTCTGCCTATTCAAATGCATATTTCCATTAGAATTGTATGAGAGAGATTCTTAGTATTTTTCTCTGCTGTTAAACAGCTGCTGCCTTTCAGTGTTGGTAAAATAGTTCTACATATAATTTTCCTTTCTTCAAATGAAAGTGTTTTGAGATCTCTCTAGATGGAAAGATGGACTAGAAATGCTAATTATCCTTAGCCACATAACTCAGAATTACCTTTGTATTTTATTCTAAATCTGTATCTGGATATATAAAAATCCTGAAAACTGGTGACATTAGACCTGCTCATATAACTGTCATGCTTTTGGGGAAAATCAAGAGATAGAACTGCCAGCTGCTGCATGAATGCTGTAATGGAATGAGTGCTAATGCTGAAAAATCTCTCATGTAATGAAATTTTTAATACAAAATTTGATTTATGTGTTTAGAAAAACAGCCCCAGAAAATTAATATCCAAAAGCTTGAGTGAATTTATGTCATAACTTCTCAAGTTTCTTTTTCCCCCCAGTTTTATTAACATAGACATTTGGGTTTGCACCAATACTTGCTCTTTGAATCTTTTTATGTAAGTTTCCTCCAAGTAATGACTGTAACAAAACATACCCTGGCAGAACCTTGCAAAATATAAGCCTGTTTAAGTTACTCAGTAAAGATAAGATTTCTTCAAAAATGCAGAAAAAGAAACTCTAGCTGCATGTAAATTAAATTTAGAACACTCCTTTGCATAAAGTGAAAGTCTGGCAGGCCAGGAAAAATCCATAAATGTGATTGCAGTGACAAAAGTAAAACAAGAACAAGGTCTCTGATGTCCAGGCAGCACATGCAGGAGAAGTCTCCTCACAGAACTGTCAATGGCTTTGCTCCCCCATCCCCATGACATGGTTGCCTCCATTTCCAAGCTTTCCAAAAGCTTCCAGACAAGATTTGAACAAAACCCAAACACTGAATGAAAAAGAAAGAATAAAGTGCCTATCTTTTATGTAGCTATTTAGCTAAAAGCAGCAACAGGGGCTCCAATGGTTTGAGGTTCCTGCTGCTGCTACACCAATGTTAGGAAGGATTTTGGCAAACGCTCTCCCATCTACACACTGCTCAGCACCATGGCAAAGCCATGGGTAAGACTGGTTACTTGCAGGGATTGCTACCACAAGTTCAGTACGGGTTAAGAAAAATAGTTTGCCTAGGTCACCACCTTTCCTGTGTCAGTAATCAAATCACAGCTTCCAGTGGAGACTGGAGTCCTCCACGGGAGGTCGATGTTGCAGTGGAAGGCTATTTTGACAAAGATTTAAAGGAAATGTCCTTAACTACAGCACAGATGAGGACCATGGCAGTTTTGGCTGGTGTCTCTCATTGGAAAGCAAGCAAGTAGCAGGCATTCTGAGGAGGGACTGCAGGACAGGTGCCAGCAAACCAAACCCCTTCAGGGCCTGTCCATCTGAAAACGGAGACAGGACGTAGATGGGTGAAACATATATGTACAAGTCTGAATATAAATGCTAGTTTAAATACTTCTCAAGGCATCCTCAGAACCGCTGTTGCTCAAGGTTTTTGTTTCACGGCTAAAGATAGCTCTGCTGGTAACATGAGACAAAATAAAGGTGGAACTGTTTTACTCCAAGAGAGGCTGGGTACTAAGGAACCAGCTTTATTTCCTCCCACCACCAGCTCCTTCTTAAAGATCCTTTACTGTGAGCATTACCTTCTATTTCTTAACATGAGCCTTGGTGGGACCTGAGCATCCCTATGGCAGTTCTGTGAATGCAGGACTGCCTCTGGGGTATGGCCACTGGCCTGTATCAGGTGTGCTGCTAATGTAAGTCAAGCAAGCCTACGTTTATGCATTTTAAAATACCAGACTCCTGTTTCCATGACAGAACTTGAAAGAGACAAAGGGCTGAAGTCTCTCAGCTTCAGAGTAAAAAATATTTTTAGCATGGCAAAAGATTTGCTCAGTTTTCTGCCAGTCCAGTCCCAAGTGATGCAAGACCTCTCTTCCACCCCTGTCCTTTGCACCAGAATTGCTGTGGCTCCCTCAAGAGACAAGAGTATTTCTGCTGAATTTCCAACTCTTAAGATAATTTGTGCTGCTTGTGGTATGCAAACGAGCTTTATGGGACTGGGATATCTTCACAGTGTTCAAAGCAGTGAAAGAACCCCAAGGTATACTGCACCATTCAGGATCTAAAAGAAAATTGAAATTCTGCTCCTAATTCAAGGAAAAAAATGGAAAAAACCTCCATAATCTGTAATAAGCATCTACTTTGGATTGTGAACATTAGCAGGCAGAGATTAGCACCTTTCCAGTCTGTTTCTATAAAAGCTCTTTTACGCAGCCATAAAGTGCAGAAGGGCTGCAGGTAGATCTCTGCCAAAGATCACGCAGTTTAGTGACGGTCTTGGCTGATGAGACACTTCAAGACCTGATCCAGGGCATTGAAGGAACATAGAAAAGGATGCAGAAGCAGCAGGCAGTTACCTAATACTATCAAGTCTCAATAAAAAATGACAAGCTGAGACATTTTGGCAGGCTTTCTGAATACCTAATAGGACAATGCTTGTGTAAACGGGCCTGGAAGTGAGGTTAAGAGAAATAAATTCATAGCAGAAAAAAACTCCAAACCCACACTTTAGAACCAGCAAATTATTTCAGTTCAAAGCTCTTCAGATCACATCTGACCAGAGGGGGACAGAATTAGCCTCACTGATTGTTTCTGCAAGACGTGATTCACGTCCAGTACTTTATACGTAGCAATTCAGCAAAAACGCTCCCACCCGAGCCGGAATACATAAATATTTAACTTTTTGGCGGAGCGACTGTGAGAGTATTTGTACCTATGGATTTGCTGCGACAGATAAACAAACCCGTACTCCTTCCTCACAGCTACAGAAGCCAAAGGGAGTAAAACCCTGGGACGGTCGGCAGGATCTGGTTTTTCCACGGGGCCAAGTTCTCACAGCGGTTTCCTTAAACCACCAGACCGCGCTGATCGCAAAGGCAAACGCGGGGGCATTCCCACGCCCCGGGCAGACGTGTCTGTGCACGGGGGATGTAGGCGGCGGCGGGAGAGGCGGTGCGGTGCCCTCCTCCTCCTCCTCCCGGTGGGATCCGCCGCTTCGGCCACCTCCAACGCAGGCGAGACCCGTCCTTCTGCCTACGCCCAGTTCTCCATCCCCCCCTTGCCTTTTTTTATTTCCAAAACACGTCCCCCGTCCCCCCTCCGGCCCCGGCCCGTCCGAAGGGGCGGAAGCGGCAGGCGGGCGCGGGAGG
>VWZP01004356.1:1573665-1687672 GCA_013396995.1 Dicaeum eximium
TCGCCGCTCCCCGGAGGGGTTGTGCACGGCGCCGGAGCGCCCGTCCACATCCCGGCGGCCGGCGGCAGCAAGCCGGTGCTGCAGTGCCGCGTCCTTCTCCTGGACGGGACCGAAGTCAACGTGGAGCTGCCGGTGAGTAGCGCGCGCTTACCTCCGCCGCTTGCAAAACGGCGCCTGCAGCTGCCCTCTCCCCTCCTCCGCATCGTCCCCCCCTCCCTGGCGACGGGCACCTGCGAGTGCCCCCCCCCGGCCGCACAACAGGCGCCGTTCGCCGGGAAAGCCTCGCTAGTTTCGTCCTTCCCTCCGCGGGCGCCCTCGCCGCCGTCTCCGCCTGCATGCACCTGCTGCCAGGTGCGCGGCGCGCCTCCCGCCATGACCGCCGCCCGCCCCCGTCCTGCCGGCGGGAGCCGTCTGCGCCCTTCTTGCCTCTCCCCGGAGCCAGCGGGGAGGTGGGCACCCGCTCTCCTCCTCCCCTGCGCAGCCGGGAACAGCCCCTCGCAGCGCTGCTCCCGCCGGGAGGGGCCGTCCCCGCGGTGCGGGCGCTACCCGTGTCTGTCCCCGGCTGGTGCGGGGGGCTGCCCGCTGAGCACCGCCGGCTGTGGGGAGCATCCCGGTGTGCCGCCCGGGGGAGAGGGGACCCTCTGCGGGGCAGCGGTGCCTTTTGTCTCGCTGCCCTGCGGCTTGCAGCCCCCAGCACCTGTGGCGCCGCGGGGAGAGCGGGGCGCGGGCGCGCTGTCCCCGCCGCGGCGGGGTCTCCGGGGCTTGCCGCCTCCTTCTTCTCCTTAGTTCTCGTTTCCTACCGTCTCCGCTGCCGGGGCCGGCTGAAGGGCCCTCCGCGATGCCCGAGAAGCTCTCCCCGTCCCGTGGCGGCCGGGTGCGGGGCTGGGGTCAGCGGTGAGCCCGGGGGTGCAGCCCGGCCCGGCCCGCGGGTGCGCGGACGATGCCGGCGCTGAACTTTCTCCCCTCCCGCCGCTGTGCAGGAGGAATGAGGAAGGGACGGTGCTGGCCTGCGGGGCTGTGCGTGTGTTTGTGCCTGCTCGCTAGGTTGGGCCGCGTTTGTAAGTGTTTCAGCATCCCTAAAGCCCCCCTTGTGTGTCGTTTTCTCTCTCTTAAACGCAGCTGCACGGTGTGTATCAGTCATTTGCAGTTTTGGTTTTTTCATTCCTTGCCACCCATCCTTTTTTGCTGGCCTTTTCCCTCCCTATTGAAACCCAAGTTTCCCATGAAATAGTATGGGAGTTTACCATGTTTGAAAAACATTTAATCTTCTCTCCATTTCAACCTAAATAGTCACAAGCCATTAAGCTTGGTTTCCAAAAACAGGTGGGAGAATTTAGTAAGAGTGAGTGTAACAACCTGAGAAATTGTGCACTGCTTTAATCTCCAGCAGTATAAAAGAGAGGGTTTTTTTTCAGAATATCTTTAGACTCTTGTTAGGTGCCTTGCATATTAGCTGTCATCTGTATATATTGGCATCATTTCACTAAAACATGGAATTTGGCAACCCTATTGTTTCTGCTTGAAAGAAACAGAAGAGATTGAGTAAGACTCTTACAAGTGAAGTATGTGAACAGAGCCACCTAGAGATACTTGCTGCAGCATTATCAGGCCTCCCTTGCCTACGGAATACATCGCACATTTCCAGATATTTGAAATGCTAATGTATTTCCTATCCTCACATCTCCTTCACAACTTACTGCACTCCTCCTAGCATCTCAGCACAAATCCTTTATAAAGTAGACTTGATGATTGTTATCAGTGTGCTAAGGGTTTACTTATAGAGGTCTATGTCAATAAGCTTGGTAAATATTTTGTTTAAGGTTATACTCTGATTTGTGAAAGGTCAGATTTTTCTGTAGAGCCCATTTAAGATGGTCTGAGGATTTGTAGGATCAGAAAGTGAGGTAATGACACTCTCAGTCCTTGAGTGCTGAAAACATATGGACATACCTACTTGGCCCAGTAAAGAAGCTGTGGAGCATTCTTGCTTGAACTGACTTCCAAATGAAGCTTAGACTTACCAGTGCTCTTAGAATGTGAGCTGTACATGTGGTGGTTGTAGCTCAGCTGTCCAAAGACAGACTAAGAAGTTGGCATATTTTTTTTCACCCAAATCCCTAGACTGATGTAGGACTTTGGAGCATGTAATAGCTGTCAATGTTTTGAGGATTAAAAACTGTTCTGTTGAATTACATATCTGGTTTTTTATCCCTTTTTTTTTTCCTTTCTTTAACAGAAAGTGACACCCACACTGAGAGTTATAAAAACTGAAAGAGGCATTGCACTGTTTATAGAAATTGATCAGTAAAGTTTCTCTGAGCTTTGCAGGTCTAGATTTTATGGGAATAGGGCGTGAAACAGAATGTGCTTTAATACTCAGAAGCTGAGGTACGGGACTGGTTAAGCTGAATGAATTGAGTAACATCTCTTAAAAAAAGTGTATGGTGCTTTCTTTCATTTCAGTTCAAATTTTATCAAAAGGAGGGAGTGTGGGCTTCATCACCAATGAGCAGCTTACTCATGAAGTCAAGTACAGAATGATTGCAGAGGATTTCACTGTGCTGCTGATTGTGTTTGCAAGCACTCATTTCAGGAGATACTGGCATCTATAAAATGTGCTCTTCATGCTGACATTGTACCCTCTTGCCTTTCTAGTTGAAAAAGGAACTTGTTGATATTAGAACACATTACTCTTACCACTACAACTTTTTAGGCTGTCTCTAAGATTTTGTTTAGAAGTAGTTGAAAGGTTTGTTTGATTTCAAAGACTATGGGGTTTATTTGCTTGTGTGGAGGAATGACAGAAAAGACATGACTGGAGGAAAATTAGCTGTATACACAGAAAAAAGGTTCAGGGGTTTTTTGAGTTATTGTTTCTTTTTTTTTTTTTATTCCAATAAAACTGAAACCCTGAAACTTTTGTCCAAGTTAAATGTATCATGTTCTGCCACAGTGTTTTCTTATAGGTGGGGGCTGTTGGACAAATAAATCCTACATCAGTAAATTGATAACTTTGTGGTTAATGTTATAATTTGTGTGATAGGGTCTGTATCAGAAAGTACATGTGTTGTAAACCCTTGTCAGTTTATGGTGGTAACATAAGAAGAGAAGCAGAGATTTACCCTGATCTCCAAGTTCTTCCTTAGCTCACTCTTCTCTAGGCTGTATAGCAGTAGTGAAGTAGAGTCATCTTCCTCCTTTATCTGTGCTTCCACACCTTCTTTTTACTGGAGCATTTGCACTTTATTCTTTTTACTGCATGTGCTCTGCCCTTGGACTACCCCATCTGCTAGCCTGCCCTTCTACGTGCTGTGTACTCTTTCGTTCGTAGGTGTTCTCTGGCTTTCACAAACTTGTTTAGTACCCAGCTGCCCCCACACAAATGTCAACAGAAGATTATTCTGAGCACTGCAGATACCCCTGGATAATGGTTTCTATACTCAGCTTCTTGCATGAAATTTCAAGGATTGCTTAATGATGCTGGCTTTTTTCTTCACTCTTAAGGCAAGAATCATGCACTTTAAAAGTATTCTTTCTAACCAGAATAATGCACTGGATGGCTTTTTAAACTCTTGGCCTCCTCAGGGCACTGTATTGAATGTGAGATGCTATTAAGGTTGGATCTGTTATCCAGGAGTGAGTGGCAGTTGACCAGTTCTGTTGCTGTGGGGTGATTTCCCATGGGAAGGGAAACATAAATGGTGTCATTACTTCTTCTTGACCTGACACCACGTGTCTGCACATCTGAAATCCAGTGATGAGAACTGATGCAAGGAGAAAAACACTTCCATTAGAAACCATCTCTCCTCCCTCACATGTAGCTGTCTGTGTGTTTCTTTTTACCATTGGGAACCTGTTCAGTATCTTTTGTGTTGCACTCTCACTTGCACTGGAGGCTGTTACCTGGTCAGAGTTTGCAGCTTGGTTGTAGGTGGAGGGAAGGCCACTTGCTCACTGTTGCCAAAACAGTCCTGACTCTTTTCTTCTGGATGACTCGTGACTTTAATGAAAGACAAACTGGTTGTAGGTGATGCTGTGTTCTTACAGAAAGAATTCAAGGAGAGAGTATTGACATTTAGGCAGTAGTGATGGTGCCTGCATAATAAGTTAATACATAGATGGCTCTCAGATGAAGCCAAAAAGCCAAATTTTTCTTAACTCTAAGGAACGATGGCTGACATTTTTAAAATCTGAGCCTTTGATTTTTAATTAGGGGCATCTTATGAAAGCTTAAAGGGCAGATATGAAAGATGGGTATTCAGTGGGACTGTCCAGAGTAGCAGGAATTAATGTTGCTTAATGCTGTTGAAAACGGTATTTTCTGATAAGTTGTGGGAGGGCAGGAGGAGAATGAACATGTGTAGAGTGTTCTTGACTTTCTGTAGTCTTAAGTGAGATAAAAGAAGAAGCAAATGGTAAGCTTCCTCCACTAAGAAAATCCTCATCCTGCAATGCAGATCTAAGATACCTTGCATTTTCTGTGATGTGAATCCACAGCAGTCAACATGTTGTCTGTTATAAATACTTCTTTCTAAAAATCTTCTTGATCTGATAAATTCCTCTGCTGCTGTGAAGACCATTACAAAGACTTGTGTGATGTATAAGAAAGTATGTAATGTTTAAGGATTAAATTAATCAACAACTCAAATATAACTCTTCAGATCTGTGAATTATTTTCAGATGAATGGCTTTTATATTATTTCTTTGCCTTCCTTTTGGTGTATCTGTTTTAATAATTGTTTTGGCTGCTATGGAAACACTTCAGGATAGGAATAGTAAATGTTCTTCAATACTGTTTTCTAATCTCTGATCTGCTATGTGTTGTATTCTTTTCTTATTGGGGTAGCATGAACATAGCAAAAATTGTTGTCTGGCCTCTGTGCTTACATAAAATATAAATGTTAAATTAACCCTTGAGCACTCATCTCAGTTTTATTGTTTAGTGTGTTTGACTTGATAAAGTTATATTTATAGAGAGAAGTGCAACTCATTTTTTCTTTCCTTCATATCACACATGACTTCCAAACAATGTTTCATGAATATTAGCTCTAGAGAAATGCACTAGTATGCATGTAGATACTTGGATTCAGGTTGTGCTCTGGAGTTTCCTAAGTAAGGTGTTACACACACATACACCCCCCTCTGACAGATATATTACATGGGTAATGGGATTTTTAAAATAAATTCTTTAAAGCTTTTATCACTTATAAAATCGGTAATATGCCTTCTTTATGCAGAAGTCATCTTTCAACAACATAAAATTGGAGTACTTTGCTGAAGAATGTTAAAAGCATATTTGCAACACTGGAAAGGGAAAGGCCTCTCACATTCATGAGCTCCTGTGAGCACCAGCACCAGTCATTTCCTTCATAAACTGATCAGGCTCTGTTGGTACAAGAGGCTGGATATTTTTGGTTCTTCAGTTCACATTGAAATGCCTTTTGAGTACCTTACAGCTCTGATTATGCAGCTGTAGCTAGAAGTCAATGTGTTGTCTGCTGGTAATAACCTTTAATTGTGTTATCCCTGATCCATATGCCTTGATGTATTGCTGCAGTATGACTGAAGGTGTGTGAAAGGCATTCATAGTAGAGTCACATACAGGATCAGGAACATGCACAGCCCCAGAGAGAGAGAAATGAGATGGGGTGTGCACACATGACTGCAGCCATGCTTCAGAAATGCATGATGTTAGGCTCTTGAGAGAGAAGAGGGAATTTTTTGGCCCTTGATGTGCTTGCCAAACATCCCCAATAAATCTACGGCAGATAAAAGAAACAAAGTAGAAAAGGGAGTACATAGAAAAAGGAGACAAAAAGCAGCATTTTGTTTTGGCATATGTAAGAGAAATTCTTCCTGTGAGTTCCATTAGTTATTAATGAAAACCAATACAATTTTTCAGTGTAATGCAGATAGGATGACAGGAGTGCTGCTGCAAAGAGTTGACAACCAGGGAGGGGGAGAAAGCCAGCGTTGACAGCAGTGTAATGCAAAAGCAAGAGCACCTGGTATTAATTCTGTGATGGGGAGCTTGTGTGTTTGTAGAGATAGGGAGAAGATAAGGTTGTTGTATACATTTGTTCAGAAGCCTTTTTGCACTGGACTAGAAGACAGCTATGCTTAGGAGAGTAACCATGTGAAATGTCATTATGGCTCTTGTTTATTAGCACAAAAATGCATTTCATAGCAGATGTTTTCACTGGGCTTATCTATCTGACAGGAAACCTTGGAGAAACTTTGAAGACCACCATGGATTTGAGGGGAGAGGGTCTATAAGAAGGGAACTTACAGAACAGTTTGACAATACAGGAACTTTTTGGTCAACAATGTACATGTAATTTGTTTTGGGATGTTGTTCCAGTGGTTCTGTTCTAGTCTGTAGTGCTGGGTGGCAAGCCTGTAGCTTCGGGCTCTTAGTAGGAGTCCTGAAGAGGAAAAAGAACATCTGGGCATGTAAAAAGTTCCTATGAGGTAAGAAATAGGAGCAAAGAGACTTTGGAAGTGCAGTACATGTGTAAGAGCAAGCAGAGGACTAGTTTTGTTTGAATTGCAGAAGATGGTACAGAAAGAAAAAAGCGGAAGAGACTATATAAATAACTGTATAACTATATATAAAGTAAGGGATGTATTGTTCATCTGTTTCTTTCCTGAAGCAGAAAGGGGACAGCTATCTTCTGCTTCTGTGTACATGCTTTGTCTTCATGCACTTCCTTGTACTCCTGTTTGTAGTGCCTCTGTAAATATCTTTTTTATGTAACTTTCTCTGAGAGGCCTTGTTTAGTGTCTCACCTACTTCAAGCATAAGTCCATTTTGCAGTTCAGGGCTTCTATTGTTAAATTCTCAACCATTTCAACTCTCCCTTTTCATTTGCAGTCTCTTCTTGAGCAGTTATCTGTACTTTTTCTGTGTTGATATGTATTACTAGCATGACACCTAATGAATTTTCTTCTTAATAAGAGAAGATTTATTTTAGTTTTGTGGGTTTTCCTTTACTTGACTCTGTTTTCCCAGTCTGTAAAAGTCTCTAGTCAGGAGCAGCTAGCTACACAAGCTGTGAGGGATCTCTTCTGGAAGGCACTTTAAAGAGCATTAGAGGTCTGCTTCCTTCTGCTTTGAAGCTTGAGCATAATTCTCCGTCCTTTTCCCTCTTACAAGTTCAGAAAATTTCTGTGTTTTCCGGCAGTTGTCAGAAATGTGAAATGCTTCTCAGTCCTGTTCCTTCCCCAGGAAAATTCAATTTCCATGCTGTGGCCATGAGTCTGTGGCCATTCAGCCAGCCTGACTCACTTAAGTGCCCTGCCTGCTGGGGCACAAATGGTGCAGGTTGAGGGCAGCTTGTTGTGAACATTTGTAGGAGTAACACCAGAGAAACACTGGTAGCTATCAGTGAAATAATGAATTCAAAGGTTAAACCTTCATACTTTAAAAGTATGGTTTCACATGGGGCAACAAAAAATGGGCTTGAAAACTCAAATGATGTGGACAGGAGGTGGAGAGAAGAAGGAGAACATACACATCATGGAGTTAATAACCTCTTTGCAAAGTAAATGGAAGGATAAGGATTACTACAAATAATTTCTTTTTTTGCTAGAAGGCTGAACTCAACAGCTGCTAGCAGTATGTACAGTGTTTCTGGGTTAGTATTTTAAATACTTGAGAAACAGGGGGCTTTTAGTACTTTTCCAATGTAGACAATGGTAAATGTTATTTTGATTTTTTTCTGCATTAGAAATAAAAGGGTTGGAGGGTAATGAAGTGTTTAGAGTGACCATCTGCTCTTCATTTGACTTACTATTTCCATTTATTTCTGTGCATCAATTTAAATGTGTCCTGGATCATTAGCTATATTGTGATGGGATTATTTTGAAATATTTGTTGAAGTTACAGACTCAGACTCCTGTTATGAAGCATGAAAAACATTAAGAGTTAATTTATGTTGGCTGTTTGGTTTTGATCTGTACAGATTCAGATTGTTTCCCTTCCTTGTTGTTATGGAACCACAGATAGTTTATCCAAACAAATACCAAATGTCTTTTTGTTCTCCCTTCCCTTTTTTTCTTAAGTATGCCAACAAACACATTGAATTTATTCTGTATTTCATTACCTTAATACATGTGGTAGGTACAGTTTGTATGATAAGAGACTGAAAATCCTAATAGAAGAGCCAGTTGAATGTTTGTCAAATATTACAAATAACTCTACACAAATAGGTGGAGAATGGTGGTACGTTCTTCTGAAGAACTTCACTTTATATGAACATAGCGGTATCAAATATACAGCTAGAAAAGCAGTGTTACCATTTATGGATTGTGACCTGTAATTAAATTATTCTAGACTGTAACATTATTTCAAAGGATAACTTATATGAGGATTAATTCTTTTGTAGCGCTTTGAAAATAATGCTTTCCTCAGTAGTTTTTTGTAGCACTAGTAATTGATTGTACGTATTATTTTCATTGGTAAGTTACGTATATATTTATATATATCTAAAATAAATGTAGACTTGAGAGGATTTTTGTAATTTAGCAGTCTTGACTGGGGAAACAGCTGTTTCTTTTTTGTCCTCAACTGAGACTTAAAAAGGATATTGCTTCCCATTTTCAAGTTTAAAGTTTCCTATTGTGTGCCTTTCACTATGTGAGGTTTTGTAGGTTATGTATTGGATGATAAACAATTTCAGTCATCTTTGTTAAGCTTTAAAATTATCCCAGGTTCTGAACAAATTCTCACTTTAATTTTGATAAATAATGTTAACAGGCTAACTGCATCACATCTCTCTTGATGGTATGAGATCCAAATGTTACCTGCTTTAACTGTGCAAGTGAAAGTTTTTCTGAGAAAAGAAGCTGTCCTATGAAATGTTTTCCTTCTTCTCCCTTGTTTCCATCCAGAATTGGCCAAATCTGTTTTCTGTCATTTAAACAAATCTCTTTCATTCCTTGTTAGTGGTTTCTGGATCTATGATAATGGTATGATTTTAAATTAAGAGCTTACATTTATGTAAAAAGACCAAACTCAAGAACTTCCATTTTTGTAAGCAGGTCTGAACACACCAGTGTTCAGTGCAATCATTGTGTTGCAATAAAGATCACTATTCAGTAGAGATGCTGATCCTCAGTGTGGAGGTTTTATATTCAAGCTACTTACTGAGTAGAAATTCTTCCCGAATAATGAACCTTCCATGAGTGCTTTGCTTTGAGAGATGATGAATGATGAGTCTGTTATCTCTTTGAATTAAGCAAATAAGTGAAGAGTGGTGGTATTCTTCAAAGTAGGTCGTATCGCTAGGAGGGTCAGCACCCTGCAAGTGTAAAGTCCAGTGAGCAGTATGCACTTTTCTCTCATTTTTCGGTCTTTCGATGCCGATGTAAATTGATGTAATTCAGACATGCTGCTGTAGTTCTGCGGAGGAACGAGCTGGTTTAACAGTGTAACAAAATAACTTTGTTGCTCAAAACACTTAATTTCCTTTCCTCCCTCTTCCTGCTGTTTCATGTTACCGGGTTTGATTTAGTTTCTTTCCCTGCTGTTCAGCAACGAAGAGAGGGTGGCAGGAAATGTTGTGCGTTGTGGCTGGCACCCCGTTTCCCTGAGGAGGAGCATTTCCAGCCCTGCTCCATCTCCAGTTGTCCCACGAGTCCTCTCTGCCCAGGGCACTCCGTGAGCTGGGGCTGGGAGCGTGGAGCTGGTGGCTCCACCTGTGCCCAGCATCCCTCTGGCACTGCTAATTCTGCATGCAGCTCTCAGCAGCACATTGCAGTTCTGTTCTTGGCTTCCAGTTAATTAGACGTTCATTTTGATGGGTTTTCTTTTTAATGGGGGAACTTGCTTACTAAGACAGCAGAGACCCCTGATTCCTTTTACAAAGCCCAGTGAGCCATTAAATGTTGACTGTAGCACTTTTCCCTTTCTCCTTTAAGCTGATTGCTTAAGCTGTTACCAGCCTGTATGTGTGCTCTGTCTCCCTTCATTCCCCCCTTCTCCTACAATGATATTTCACATTTGGCTTTTCTCTGTTCAATGAACTGTTTCAAAACTTATAAAATCAAACCCTCTCTTTTTAGATGTGAAAATCGGTGAGGCTTTGGGGCATCAAAACTCAAATTATTGCAAACAGTAGGCACTTGGAGAGGAATTTTTCTTTTAATTGAAGGGGTTTAGTTCATGAAAGGTGTATAATATATTTTGGGAGGTCAGTCTATGAGGAAATAATATTGATTATTCAATACTATTTAACAACATATTCTCAACATACACTATTCAACAATATATTCTCAACAACAAATATTTTATACAGTATTCTTAAACTTAGAGTGGAAAACAAGATGAGGTTATTTACCCAGTGCCATCATGTTTTCCCTTAAATTCTCTAAGCCATCCCCTCTTTTATTAATATTACCTTTTTTTTTCCTGTGTAAGACGTTAATGCATTATATGCATTAAAATTTATCCTACAGTAAAACTGTAGTGATGTGTCATTTCTGGCTTTAGAAAATAAAGATTTTTACTTTAAAGATGGAAAAAAATGAGGAAGGAGTTGGAGCATTTTTCTGTATATTAGCAAAAAAATAGGCCTAAGTTGATGACTACATTTCTTAGGAGGGAGTGGGAATAGAAAAATTCAGTGCTGTGAAACAAAAACAAGTGGAGTTTGTTTGCTGCTATTGAAATTTGCCAGCATATACTCTCATTTTACAGTTCATATGCTTGGATTTTGATGTATTTTCACATTAAACACCTAGCATATTTTGGTCTGTGATTTGATCATAAAATATGTTTTGTAAAAAAAAAAATAAATTCATCTGTTTCAGGAAGTGTTTTGCTTTAACAGCATTGTTATGGTCAGGAAAATGGACCATGATTTCATCCCCTACATGTTATTGTATTAACTACTGATAGAATGGTTTCTTCTTGAAGAATTTCATCTCTCTTTGACAGAGCAAAACGGATCATCTAATAGCATTTCCAGTATGATCAGAATCTTGAAAAATTTTCAAAGCAGAAAGATATGCTCTTTCATAAATAGAAAATACTGTTCATTCAAATTCAGTTTCAGAAAGCAGATTTTTCCCTGTGAAAGCTGCCAGTTTCTCAGCATTTGTGTAATGCCAGGAGGGGAGAACTTTCCCAGCTGTTTCAGTAAGCTGCATGCTGGAAACTTTCTAGGAAGAGAAAATAGTCTGAAGAACCTCTGTGTGACACCTCTGTGTGAGCTTGCTGTGACTTTCAGGAGCTGAGAGTGGGAGTGGGGAAGCTGCAGTGCAAATGCTGGCCTGAAGGATAGCCCTCAAAATGAACTTTTTTTCTTTTGCACTCTGTAAGGCACCTCTGAAATCAAAAGTTACTTCTTAATTTAAGGCAGATAGAGCTTTTACATAATAGCAAAATCTTCAGTAAGGTGTTTGGAATAGTTGTTTCTTTCAAGCTACAGGGCAAACAACTGGTTAGGTTGTGAGAGAGAGGGAAACATTTCAAGAATATGAATTCATCTTTATTGTAAATGCACTAACCTCATTAACAAGATAAGGCTGTCAAGACTGGGGCAGCATTAAATGACTTGTGGGAGCCAGCAAATACAGATCCTGTGACAAGCCTCAGGCCTGAGGAACTCTCCCTACAGACAGCAGCTCTCTGAGCAGCACTGCCTGCTTTCCTTGCACAGGTTTTGGATTAGACTCCAAGACCCTGTATACAGGAAGGAAGCTTTTCTCCCGGTTTTCCTTTTGAGTCTTAGAAAACTACATATTTTTTTGTAGTGGTTTCTTAAATGGTGCAGTCATCTGTCTGCACTGCAGAGCTGATACAGGTGAGGTAGAGGATGAAATTTGTTTCTGTTGTCTTGTGCATGATGTGAAAGTGCTCACTGGACACAGCAGATAGTTGACTGCCCCTGTGCTATCCACCTCCAGTTTGTGGTGCTGAAAAAATATCTCTGAAAGCAAAACATGAATTCAGTGCAGTTCTGGAGGGACAAAATGCGACCATTTCTTCTGCTTCCGAGACCGTTGTCTGCTTTGCTTGGAAAGTATCTTCTGTGAAATGCCAAACTTGGGTAATCTCTGCCTCTGCACAGGTGGTAGTGGAAGCTCCCTGAGAGGCAGACCAGGGCGTGGGAGGCTGGGTGTAGGGCTGATGTTCTAGGAGATTTGGGGGGGACCTTACTGCTCCACAGCTGCCTGAAAGGAGGGTGTAGACATGTGGGGGGTCAGTCTCTTCTTCCAGGAAACAAGTGATAGGACAAGAGGAAATGGCCTCAAGTTGTGCCAGGAGATGTTTAGGTTTGATGTTAGGAAACATTGCTTCGCTGAAAGGGTTGTCAAGCATTGTAATGGGCTGCCTGGGGCAGTGGTGGAATCACCATCCCAGGAAGTGCTCAAAGAATGTGTAGATGTGATGCTTAGATACGTGTTTCTGTGGTGGGCCTGGTAGCATTAGATTAGTGTTTGGACTTGATCTCAGAGGTCTTTTCCAACCTTAAGGACTCTGAGGTTCTAAAATGAAAATATATGCTTTGGAGTATACTTCTGTTTCTGTCTTGTACATGGATATAACCTGCAGTACTAATAAACTTGGGGTGGTTTTACATCCTTGGGTTATAAATGGGTTGTAAATGCGTTTGTAAATATAGATGGGTTATAAATGCAGAAATAGCACCATAGACAAGCCTGCAGCTTTGGTTTCAGATCTAAATGAATTTATGGTGTTACCTAAAGTGCCTTTTGTAAATCAAAAGCCATTGTGAGGCTGCTGGTTCCTGGTGGCAGTAAGAAATATAATTTATGTTTGAAGTAGCTAGGATTTATGATGCACATCTTCCTTTTGTGCTGGAATAGGAAGGGATACAGTGTTCTTAAGGCCTGAATAAATGAATACAAACTTACACATACTAACAGAACTTCTTGTTTTTACAAATAATTATTTTTCAAAGGGAATTATTAAAATGAAATCTTTGCAAAAAATCACTGATTATTGTTTCCTGCTTTTATTTCCACCCCGCTCACCCCAAAAACCGTCTACTTCACTGCCACTTCTGACCAAGCTACTGCATTTGCTAAGAAAGTTTATTTTGTGTTAGTGGTTAGCAGATGTTCCAACTGTCTTGGTTCCCATTTTTCCCTCCTTTTAACATCTTTTGTTATGGCTGTTAGGATGATGTTAAATGGAAGTCAACTGACTATTCTTCTAGGCATCATTTCTTCTATCACTCTTTATATTGGAGAGAGTTATATGGATGGCTTGTAAATAAATAGGATCTGAACTGTAGATTTGTTTCAGGTCAGAAAGGGTCATTGTGAACACTTAATCCGTTCCTCTTCCCTGATCAGTCTCTAGAACTTCTTCCAAGAATATGTTTTAAGCTTGTCACTTTTTTACCATCAGTGCTTTCCTTGGATCTCATTAGTTTATCTGTCTTTAAGAGTCTGTAATGAGGAGCAATTACTTATTCATGTTGCATGTGGACTTGTCAGTATAATAATTGGTCTTACATTGTATCTAATATTCTTATGGTCCGTTATCCCCTGTCTTGGTACTTGAGCAGGCAGGCAACAAAAAATCATGGACCTATGGGGAAAAATATTCTCCACATGCAGGTATGTGAAATTCATACACATGACACCTCTTACTCTTGTCTTTATTTACAGGTGCTTTTCAGGCTCAGGAGTATTGTTTATAGCTTTTTTCTGACTTTATGAATAATGTGCAGACATTTGAGCTGGGCACAGCAATGTTGTCTTATAATGGTTTGCTGAATGTTATATGAAATGGCATTGCTTCTCACCTAATGTTTCCTTGTTTGTTTTCTTGGCTGCAACGTTACACTGAGAGGTCACAATCCATTGTTTTTCTGTTGTTATACCAAGGTTCTTGCGGTGCTGCTGAAAGTCAGGGCACTGTCTTTGACCTAGTGTGTGAGTGAAACTCACGTTCCCCTCTGTGTGACTTGTGGTTTCACTGAATTCAGCTACAGTGGCTTGATGCAGTTCTGCTTGCCCAGGATTTGCAAATCAGTATGTGTAACCAACAAGACCCATCATCTCCTGCTACTGTGCCAGTTTTGTTCAGCAGGAGTAATTTTATTAGTTCCCTCCCAGGGAAAACTGGTGAGTGACTGTGAGCAGAACACTAGGGTTGCACTGACACTGCTTCTTTCTGGCTGCTTTCCTCCTTTCCCTTCGTGATTAATTTTTTTTTTAAATCTGCCTCTTGTGAACTACACACATCTATTTTAGGAATGCTTATGCTTGCTTCTGTCAGACTCATCAGCTGTGTTTTGAGGGTATGGGTGTTTAGTGGTCAGTTTAATCTGAAGCAGTTCTTGGCTTCTCATCCCATCATGGTGCTGCAGACAGACCTGTCCTTTCAGCTCTTGGTGGGGCAGTGCTGAAAGCCAGGTCAGGGATCAGACCTAGGGATGTTTCATTGTGGGAAGAGGAAAAACAAAACTTTTGCAGCATTGAATGTCAGAAATTTGTTAAAAGTATGGCATAAGTAAAGGGCCAAGCAGTAGACAGAGGGCACAGGAGCTCTTTAAAGTGGAAGTTCTGCAGCAGCCTGTGTTGAGTTGAGCCATGAGGCTCTAAGTAATCACTTTAGGAATGGATTGGTTCATGTGCTTGGTGCTCTCATGGCTTGGTCATGAGTGCCTCTGGTCTGTCCCACCAAAGTAAGACAGTTTAATGTGGAGTGGAGAAGAAATAAGTGCTTGGTGGCTTTGTCATGTTGTTCAGTGACAGAAATTGTGGCAAATAGCTCAGGCTAGATCTGCAAGAGCTCATCTGGTCCAAAGTCAGATATCTTGCAGAAATTCGTCTAAGGTTTTTTACTGCTGTAATCAAATAACAGTGTAGTTTTATGGAGGAGGAAGTCAGACTTGTTTTGTGAGACAATTTTCTTGAGATCACGATGAGTGGTATAATTTATGCTACTATTATCTAATCCATTGCTGACTGGACCCAGCTGTGTATAGTTTTTATTTTCAGAATCTAACAGGGAGCTAGAGTTGATAATAACAAAGCTGATACTGAATTTAGAAAGACACTAGGAATTTTAGAGAAAGTCACCTTTTGTCTAGGCTTTACCAGTGGAGTTTCAAATGGAACCAGGACTGAAAAGGTGGTTGTAGGGTCATTACTTGATCTGGATAGCCTGTGATGGAGTGCATCCCTTATCCCTTTAAGGCTGGCTGCAGGTGAGGTGGAAGGAAACTATGCTGTTCCTGATGAAAATGATTCTATTCTGCATTGAATAGAGCCTGGATTCCTAATCTATCAGGGATCCATAAAATTCAAGTGCTTTGAGTTTAATTGTAGATTTCTGTTTGTAGATATTCCAGAAATGAGTCTTGCTACTACAAGTTCAGTAATTCTTGATTGTGAATAAATGTCAATTAAATTTTATCTTTCCATTTCCAATACCTCAATTATTTTTAGTTTAGTCTCTATGAAAGTAGAAAGTAGACTATGGATGAATTTGACTTCATGTTACATTTTCCAAATTAACCTTTTAAGGTTTACTATTAAATTACTGCATTTATAGAAAGAATTGTTGTTTAAGAGCATGATCTAAATCAATGCTTTTAAGAAGCAGGTGGAAGATTGTCTTGAAAGAACAAATGGATGGCTCTGAATCATGCTGAAAGTGTTCCAGTGGAAAATATGCTTTTACTTCCAAGTACACAAGTTACATTAGAACGACATGTTTCTACTAGAATGACAACTATTTTAAACATTTGAATAAACATACCCTTTTTTTTTTTTTTGAGGGGAAAACCACAGGAAAAATAGTTTTGCTTCAGGATTTTCTTTCTTATGACTAAGTAGTTGTGGTTTTTTGATGGCTTGTGGGATAAATCCTGTTTTCAAAATGCTAAAGAAAACAGAGTTCCCAGGCCATCTGGTGCTTCTTTGTGTACATGCATGCCTGCATCCATTTACAGTCAGGGCTGTTGTGCTGCAGCTTCAGGGTGAGGGAGATCAACTTGGACCTGGAAAACTTAAAGCATGACGCTGACCAGAGCTGGGAAGTGTTGGTTTTAGTGTTCATGGGTGAAGGTTTCCAATTTAATATCTGATTTTTAAAAATTATTATTTATTTATTTTAAGGTGCAGGCATTTGCTACTCCTCTTGTGATACTCTCAAAGCATCTTTGGAGGTGTTATGCTGTCTGAGTAGTAGGGTGGCATTGGCTGTTATCCCCATCTGGACAGGAGACTTGAGGCTCTGATAAACTGCTGCAGAAAAGATTACCAGAGGCTGCCTAAGACGCTGTTGCCTTTAGCTGTCTCTCTCTGTGGCTAAACTGGCAGAAGGGCCTGCTGGATGACCAGGTATGAGTTCAAGCCATGAGAGACACTGAGCTGCAGTGGCTGAGATGAAGGTGTGTGTGTGGTGTTGTGCAGGGAATGGTGATCCCTAGCAGAGTCATGGGAGTGTGTGGGTTGGGTAGCCTACCAATGTGTTCAACAGCTTCAGTAAGGTTGCCCTGCCAGGCTTCTTGGTATGGTTCTGGATTGCTCCTTCTGCACTCACAGTATTCCTCTGTACAGATTTTTGTCTGGAAAGCCCCTGCAAACTATTGCCATTGTATTTTGGGAGTAAATGTTTGAGTTCTGTACTGGCCAAAAGAGGATCTGAAACACTGCTGGAGGGAGAAATTAGATTATGAAAGTCTGGATACTTAATACATATTCGGCAAATGCAAAGCCCCTTGACTATGTGAGACTGAGGAAACAAGTTTAGCTTAGTGCCTCTTTATCTGGACTTTGTTCCAGAAGCAGAATTTCACCTTACACAAATACTGGAAGCTGACTAAAGGTATTGCAGTGTTACAGTACAAAGTTCTTTTTGCTTTGACACTCTTTATTGAATTGAGGTGACTGTCTTGTGATAACCTTGTAGGGTAGAATATATGAGCTTTACTTGTGGAACACTCAATAAGCCTAAATTAAAAGCACCTCTTTTTGCATGAAAAGGGCAGTGTAGAATTTGGTTAAGAACAGTGATAAAGCATGGACAAAGCTGATAATTTGCTAAAATACAAATCTGTCTGTGCTACAGCTAATCTAGACAGATTACAGTTATTTATTAGTGAGTTGTTACACACTTGAAATCACAGAAAAACAGATATTTGTCATTAGCTATTCAAATTGCTGGATAAAATTTGTTTTGAAGTTCCCCCAGCCCAAGTACTTTAGATTGACAGGGTAGAAGAGGGAGGTTGGGAAGGCAGTTTCAAATTTGTTAAGACCTCTGATTTCTTTGAGATTTTTGTTAAACATGTCTGGTGATTCTGAGAGGGAGAGAGAACCCATTTGCCTGTTAAAAATGTATCAGAATAGAACTTGAGACTTTGAACATGTTGCCTGTTAGACTTCTTTTGTGATATAAGTTTATGACTTGTCTAAACACACAAATTTCGAGTTCACTGTCAGTGTAAAACAAAACCAGCTAAGTTTAAATACGATGCTGTTACGTTGTGCATCATCTAAAGTGCTCTAATACACTGTCTTTACAATTTTGCCAGTCACAATGAAATATATGAGTGCTTGTAAATTGGCAAACTTCTGTGAAATTGTTTTCAATTCATGGCTTTCTTAGTGTTGCCTCTAGTTTGTTTTTTTCTTTTTTTTTTCCGCGAGTTCCTGATCAGTACTTAAAAGATGTGGATGTTCTACTCTTTTGATATGTAAATATCTAAGAATCTGCCTGGTGATGACTGCAGCTTTCTCCCAACTTCATGCTGCTGATACCCAGGGCATCTATTTATCATGATAATCCTTTCCCATTTAATTCAACTGCCTTGGCCAATGTATCAAAAATTATATGTGAACGTGGCTGGTGCTGTAGCTGAATTTTTGTGTTACTGTGCCTTTAACTGAAATAACCTGTCTTCCCCGGTGATTGTCCTTCTCAGGCTGTTTCTGTGCACTTTGTTTCAGTCTCTGAATCTGAAATACTCTGTTCTGGTGTGCTGGGCTCATAGCATATTGTTTTCCAGCCTGGTGGACAGCATGTATACTTGCATAAGTGCTGTGGGTCATGAGTTAGTCAAGAGGGAACTATCTCCTCACTTCTGCAGGAGCCTACTCTTTTCTCTTGATGTTTTGTCTTGAACTTCATCTTTTGTTAGAAATGTTTCAAGGCTAGAACTTGTTTATTATGATATGAAGCGTGGTTTTGGTACTTGATGAGAGTGTGTTGAAGTCTTTACCACTTGCATGTTAACTTTATCTAGATTTTGAGGAACCTGTCTCTTTCAAAAAGTCAACCAGTGGTAGAAATCTCATTTCTTTGGAAGGCATACCTGGTGGCTATCATCTGTAAAAGTGTCTCTTAAGAATAAGGTGGAAGAGTGATGCTCCCAAACTCAGACTGAGGCAATTAGCAAAGTAGGACTACTGTATTTGTTTTGATTAGGAGAGGAGTAATGTAAACTGGCTGTTATGGAGACTTTGCAAAGGAAGTATTCCTCAGACAATCAAGTAGTAGAGACCTTTATGATGCTCTGAAGTTTGCTGCTTCAGTGGGTAGAATTTCTTTAACCTGTGGGAGAAGATTTGACAAGTTGTCCTGCTTAGGCCTTGTTGTGAATAAGACCATGTCTTGTAATGCAGTAGAGAATAACAGTTAAATGATGGGTTAAACTGATTTTTATAACCTTAGTGATATTTGGATTTAGTTAAATGGAATGTTAAGCATTAACACATGAAAAGATTATTGGCAAAATACTGAAGTTGGAAACCAAAGAGCTTATAGCAATCCATTCAAAGTGCATTTTTCTAAACAATGATGAACTCTTATATTTTTGTGTTAAAGGAGAAATTGCATTAACTATTGAAAACCTGTGTAATTTATCACAATTTGTTTATAACAAGAAGGAATGTAACAAACTATGCAACTCAGCATAATCATTCTTGTTTTTGACGTGCTGAATTTGCATGCTTATATAACAGTTTTGACAAAAATAACGTGTCTTCAGTTTGCTGCACATTTTTAAGGAGAAAAAAAAATCAACCTGAAATTGTCAAGTACATGTTTTCCCCCCACCTTTAATAAATTGAAAGAGTTTGCTAACTTGCATAAAAATAGGTGCAAATATAAGATTATGTGAGTTGAAAATGCTTGGGTTTTTTAAAATACATAAACACTTGGTATATTTGAATAAAATCTACTGCATTCCTCACTGATCTTATGCTCACAGAATGCACTAACTTGGTGGTTTTGCTCTAATAATGCTAAAGTGCACCTGGTTGTTCAAGAAAACTTCATTATGTATGCTTTGGAACGCTAATGATCTTTGTTTTGAGTAGCTGTGACTCATCTGGGGATGGGCTGTGGTGACAAACCAAACTCATGACACTTAACAATTTTTGGGTTTTGCTTCCTGAAGCTGTTGTGCTCTTCACATGAATTTTTGATGATTGTTGCCCGACTTCCCATCTTAATTGTATGTTGGTTCACTCTGCACTTGCTCTGGGCAAAGGAAACTCAAAGTACAGCTCTGAGACCCAAAGATCTAGCAAGTGATAGAAACTTAAAAATCAGTAGATAAATTAACTGGCAACAGTACTTGGCACAGTGTTGAGAAAAATGCCATCTTGATATAAAAGCAAACCTGAACCTGGGAAGATAAATAATGAGTTTATCAAGAAAAAAAATACCTGTTGCCTTTGTTCTTCCAGCTTTGAGGATGTACTTGTTAATTCAAGGAGAGAAGTGGAGGAATAAAGAAGCGGTTTGTGGGTAAAGTCAGACTTGTATTCATGAATAAAATGATTCTTTGATAGAATAGGGAAAGCGTGTCTGTTGTCATTAGGATAATCATCTTCTATGGTCTCGTAGTAGTCAAATGATTTCTGTTTATTACGGAGTTTCTGTTGTAGAGAGCCAAAGGATCTTTTCTTTGTATAAATTAGGTTGAACTGTCAGGCTTGCATTTTCCAGTGTTGGAATTTTTTTTTCCGTAAAATTTTCATGCTGATATAGTTTTTAAAATCAAGGTTAACATAAGGTTTCTGGAAACTAATGAGACTAAAGCCTCTGCTGTGGAAGGTGTGGTGTAAAGGTTGAGAACCTTGTGTTAATTTAAAACGCCACATGAATAAAAGAGCAGTGGAATAGAGAGGAAGGGCAAAGGCAGTAAGAATGTGACTTTGTTGCTGGCTGCGTCATGTGCACACCTTGAACTGCTCCAGATCACAAGCTCTCTTTGTTGGTAGTCATCACCTCTACATATCTGCCAGTGTCACAGAATGGAGAAGGACTCTTGCTTCCTGACTAAGCACACTGAATGTGCGTGCACTTGGCTGATAAGTGTAGGCAAGGTGCACATCTGGAACATACTCCAATCCTAATTCTTCTTGTGTCCTCCCTCCTGCGCACAATGCTGTTTATAGTAATAAATGTTTTACAAGCCCTTTGTGCAATTTAAAGGTCTAGCAAAGATGAAGTACAGATTATCATGTTATTTCGTTGAGAAACTGAGATGACTGTGCCATCTTTCTTCTGAAATTAAGAAATCTGGCAGCCTGAAATGAGCAAGAAATATTCAGTAGGGTGCAATATCTGAAAAAAGATCATTACTTAAAAAATACGGTTCTCCTGTAGTAATTTGGAAAAGTAGAGGAGCTTATCCAGCAAATACTAATCACTAAATGCTGTTATTTATGTTGTCCATTTAGCATGAGTGCCAATTTTCAGATAAAGGAAGTTGAAGGGAGCAGATTCAGGTCAACAGAGTTGGTATTATTCCTGATGTTTAAGGGATTATGTTCTTTTAGTTCATGTTATTAGAAGCTTTTTGCCAGAAAAATGCATGAAATATGAAAGGAATCAACAGTATGAGCTCTATTCAGTAGCTAAAACATCCTTGGCTACAATATTTATGTATTAAAGTTGAATGCTTGTCTACTTGGCATAGGTCTTCCAAAATAATTAACATGTATATATTGCTACATAGTAATTTAAACAAGAGTCATTTAAAAGGCTTCATTAAACCTAAAAAATGCCAGGCTTGAGGAAGCCATGTGTATGTGTGGTTGCTGGAGCGATTTGTCATTTGAATTGAGAATGAAGCCCCTATTGAAAGCAAATGAAGTAGGAAAGAACTGATCCAGCTGTATTGTAAATGAGCCTCAGAAATGAGTATAAGGCCAGTGTTCATTCATACTGAAAAATGTAAGCCTGTGACACTGGAAGGATGCTTAACTGTTGCAGGATGATTTTTTCCCTGTGGGTAGGATATAAGGAGGTGGGAGCCGGGGCAGGGGGAGGAAAGCACTGAAGGAAAAGTTGTAGTGTGTCCCCTTAATTAAGGGCTCTAAGCAAGCTGATATGGTGACATTCTATCAGTCTTGGTACCAAATGTGAATTGTCTTAGTACTTATTTAAATAGGGGCTTGTGCTCAAAGCATGTCACTGCTAATGTCAGTGAAATGTAGTAATTTGCAACTGGGTATTTTTACCTGCATGGATCCTTTTTTTTTTTATGAGGTACACTTTGGGCATACTGAGATTGTATTCTTTTTGTCCAGTAGCATAACACATATAGCCTATATATCCTTGCATTTCCCTCCTTGAAGCCATGTTCCAGGTCCTGTTTCATTCTAGGTCTTTGTCCCAGAGAGCCATTTGATGTCACAACACTGTACTCGAAACTCAGGAAGGCACAACTGCAGTTTTTTGCCAAGAACCAGAGTAAGATGAGTATTTCTCAGCTTATTGTGGTGCCAGCAAGCTGGGACCTGCTTATTCCAGTGCTCCACCCTTGTAAGGAGACAAGCAGGCAGTGCAAACAGTGATATCTCAATAGGCCTTTCACCTGCCCAGAACAAACACTGATCTGGTAGACACTCTTGGCAGGTGATATGTAACCAGCTATGATGAATTAGTCTTTCATAGTTCAGATTTGGTGTAGATCTGTTTTTCTATACAGAAAATATCATGCTTTGAGATAGGTGTCAAGCTTCAGACCGCCTTTTTTTTCTCTGTATTCTCTATGCTTGCTTCTTTCTGAGTATGGTTTGCAGGATGGGGATTTGAGAAAGCAGAGGTCAGTGCAAATCTAGAAGTCAGCAGCATTTAGATACCACTCAGATTCACTGTCTTCCATTTAAGAAACTGGTTTTTTAAAGAAAATAGGACTGCTCCATCATGTGCCAGAAACCTTTTGCAAGGTTTCTGCATTATTGATAAAAGTAGGTGGTTTTCACCTGAGCTCATCTCTTATATTTCATTTTTTAAAAGATTCTAGTGGTGTTTTATGTTAGCCCTAGTTCCTGTGTCTTCAGCAATTTTGTGTTTCTGGTGTTACAGCCTGTATCATAAACCATTTTTGAGCACTGCTAAGGTACTGTCTTCAGATGCTGATTCTTGAAGCTTACCCCCTGGAACAATTAAGTCTCAATACCTAGGTCAGCCCAGCTCTGTCTGCTTTAGTTAACTTGAGCTAAGGTGCTGCTGTGGTCCTCCTACCTACTTTTCCTACTCCAGTTGCTTAGCATGTTGGGTTTTTTCAGTTAAACTGGAATATTAGTTCTACTCACTTTTCCCAAAGTCACTACACCCGGAAGATCTTTAGGTCCATTAGTTTTGCTGGTGTGGAAAAAATTAGGATTTTGTTCCTGGTTTGCCCAAGGAGACCTCTAGCTAACAGAGATGCTCTTTTCCATTTCAAAAAGAAGTCCTGGCAGCTTCTGTCTGTGTGAAAAAGTGTATGTGTATTGGATGTCTGTAGGGTTGCTGCTTCATCCTGGGTGCTCATTTCCCTGAAATCATTCAGCAGGAGCCCAGTTCTTTTGTTCTTATTTAGGTGGCTAAAGGTAGCTAAGACTCAGATTCTTATCTTGCAGACTTTGAGGATTTACTTTTCTGTTGCCACAAGTGGGATGAGAGCAGGCAGAATGTGAGGGAATGAGGGAGAGATCTTACACAACCTGTGGTTTTTCAGACTCCTTGAGTCTTACTTGACTTGCATTCCTCCTCAGCCCCCATGGCTGATGATGAGATGAGACATTAGCCAGGAAAGTGGAACAGCAGAGCCTAAGCTGACTTTCTATAGAAACTATAGAAACTGCTCACATCTGGGGTTTTTGGGAAGTTCTAGACTCCATGCTCTGCACAGGTGAGCAGTCTCCCTGCACTGTGCCAGTTGGATACACTCTGAAAAGATTGAGGTACTTGCCTGGGAGATCTGGAATCTACAGGGATATGTTTTCTTTGTACAGACCCAGTTACTGAATCACAGAACTATTTAGGTTTGAAAAGAGCTTTAAAGAGAAATAATGCTGGAGAGCTTTTTCCTTTGTGCAAACTGGGACCATATTCTGGCCTTCCCAAGACCAAGAGAAGGAAGAGCAGGAGTTCAGAACAGAGGAATGTTTCTGGGCACTGAAATGAAAATCAGAGATTCATTCCCTTGTCTCCTGCCTGCCTTCTGATAAACATAGAAATTGCAGCTAAATTTCACAATACTAACCTCTGGTATATGCCTTTTCTTGTCATATTGTAATCTACTATTGTATGATAATTAGCCATCCAGAAGATAACAGAGGCACATAATGATTTTTATGCTAATTCTCCTGTAGACTTAATTTTATTTTCTGGTTAACGCTATAGTTACGGTACCTGTATAACATGCCATGAATAATATCTCCTAGGAAGAGGAAAAGAAGAAAATCAGCAGCACTATCCACACAAATTGATAATGTTGATTGCAGATGTCTTTACAACCCTGCCTGGTCATCACAGAAGACCTTTGGCAAGAACTTTTATAATTTTCCCAGTTACCATGCTTGCCTGTGATAGTGAGATAGGGTTCCAGAACCTGCATCTGTACTTCAGGGAAGATTTTCCTCTTTTTCAAGCTGATTTCTTGTGATGTTCTACTTCTGTTGTACTCTGTATTTTTGCTGTGCACTTGTAGAGTGATCTACTTAAGGGAGCTAATAGTACAAACACTTCTGTCCCTTTTTAATCTATTGCCATGTATATAAAATTTTGCTGAAAGCATCCAAAAATGTTTCTTTTTGTGAGTGCGTGCCTCAATGTTGTTGTGTGTTACAGGTATGTATGTCTTGTTGTTCAGTTGCTGAATGAAAAGGTAGAAGAATTAACATTCCCTTGGAGAGATAATCAGTTTTCTTGGAATAGCTGCTTAAATAAATGAGAGATTGTGTCTTACCCTCAAAGATGTAAGACCCACAATGAGAGATTGTGTCTTACCCTTCTACTCCTCAAAAAAAAGCTGAATTAACAGATGTCTTCAAAGCAGCCTTTAGGTATTCTGAATCTTAATTTAAACATGAATGAGGCTGGAATGTTGTTTGTTCTTGTGTATGTGTGTGCAATTTGAAAAAGACATTTATGCTACAGCTTTTACTAGTGGCATCTGTTTGGATTGTTCTCTTTTTCTAGTCTTAAATGACATATATGCCAAGAGGGATTGCTTATTGTTTTTACATAACTTCAAAGAAAACTCAAATTTGGATAATTTCTTGTTGTACTTCTCCTCCAAGATGTTAAGGAGTTACACTCTTAGAATAAAGGACCCTTAATCCTATTCCACAGAACCTTTACATGTCAGTTGATTTTCTGAGTATAGTAAATATTTTCCTGAAAGCTGATAACATTTTTAAAAAGAAAATAAAACCCGTGCTCTTTTTGTTGGGCTTGTTTTTTTTTTTGTTTGTTTGTTTTTTTTGGTTTTTTTTTTTTTTTTTTTTTTTTTTTTTTTTTTTTTTTTTTGTTGTTTTTTTGCTTTCATATATGAGAAAGGATTAATGAGACAATTAGAGCTGTAGGAACAATGACATTAAATATGTTTTTCCCAAAAACAAACTATGAGGGCGTGGACCACTTTTCTGGCAGTAAAGATGTGAAAAACCCAGATAGCAGAGAATTTCAAAGTTTCAGTAAGTTAAAGCATTTTGAGTATGTATAACCAGCCTAATTGCTTGCAATAAAGCTGCAGTGCTTCAGGTGAAAGCTGAACCTTCGTTCCTGGATTATCTGATGTGTATTATCAAGAAGTGTTCCTCATGTGTTGGAGGAAGTATGAACTCAGTGCTATTAAATAGCCTGGAATAAAGCAAGCTTCTACCAGTCATAGCTTGCTTGTTGCAGAGTGTAATACAGAGGAGAAACTTAGGTAGAATCATTACAAACCATCTCTCCATCTGAGTTTTGGGTGTTGAAATAGCTGACTGGTAACTGAGAGTTTGCTTCTGTACTTGGCAGCAGATACAAATGCACGATGACCCCAGGTAAAGGACACTCTTATTAGCAATATTATTGAGAACAAATGCAACTTTTTATAAACTATGTTTCTGGTGAAATTACTCGGACTTTGTGCATGCTTAATTTAAAGCAATATCATCCTCTGTGCATTGTTTACATCTCAAAACTTCACAGACAGCTGTTTAACAAATTGAAAAAACAAGAGACTAAAACAATAACAAAATCTAGGGAAGTCTGCCTCCCAGTGCTGAGTTATTTCTGTTACTTGCTGCCTTGATAATTTTCTTTTTTTAAGTTTATTTATTCTTTATTTGAACCTGAAGTATAGCTGAGGGTTATGTGCCTTGGAGGGTGGTGCTGTGTGCCTGAATTTCCCTTCATTTTAGTTGGGTGCACGCTCCTTTGGGCTGCTTTGTAAATACAAACCTCTGTGTATGCGTGTTTCTTCTTAATTTTGATGGCATTTGTTTTGTTCCGTTTGATCTTGGCATGCATATATATTAGCCCCTGGTAGAGATGAGTCACACCTGAGGCATGGTACATGTGCAGTGCTGTTTATCAAGCAGTAATTTCAGACTTCATTTACATATATTTCGTTTAGCTTGAAGGTGTGTGCACCTTGAAGAACAGGCTTGGCAAGATCTCGGAGTGTAAGTAGTAGCAAGGCAAATGTGATCTGTAAGGAGTTTATAGCTCTGAGTAGTTGTCAAAATGTTGCAGGGAACAGAAGAAAGATTTGGTAGAAGATGGAAAAATATGGAAGAATATAGGGAATATAGAGAGTGTAAATTACGACAGCTGGAAAACAGATTGCTTGAATCAGTCTTGAAAGGAAGGATATAAAGTCTTACTTTTCTATTCCGGTCCCTTAGCTAAGGCAAGTGCCAAGTGCTGCACCAAGGGAGAGACATGGAGAGAGTTGAATGAAGGAAGGGCTGCTAAAGTGATCCAGAGACTGGAGCGTTTCATAGGCAGAAAGGCTGAGAGAAAGGCTGAGATTTTTTAGCCTGTACAAGAGAAGTCTCGTGGCTGGGTGGGGAGACACACGGATGGCACACACAACTCACCAGTTGAGTTAAATACCTGAAGGGTGGGCGCAGAGATGGAGACAAGCTCTCTTCAGTGGCACCCAGTGACAGGAGCAAATGTAATGGGCACAAACTAAAACACAGGTTGTTCTTTTCCCTGAACATCAGGAAAAGTTTTTTTACTGTAAGTGACCCAGCATTGGAATAGGTTGTTCAGAAAGGTCATGGAGTCTCCATCCAGGGACAAAGAAGCAGTTTGGACACAGTCCAGGACAGAGTTCTATAGTTGGCCCTGTTTGAGCAGGGTAGCTGGACTAGACCTTCAGAGGCCACTTCCAACCTCAACTGTTCTGATTTCCGTTTCTAACATGGGCAGTTGTTAAATTAAAGAACAGATTTACTCTGAAGATATCGTGGACCTGGTACTGCAAAGTCACTTTGTCCCACAGAAATGCAAGTGATATTGTTCATTGCCCAGGATACTGGGGTGGAATTAAGTCTCTTTGGAGTATTTGTCAGTCTAGTTCTTGCAAATTGTCAAAGGCAGGAGATCCCACAACATCCTTGGGTATCTTGCTCCTTTGTTTTAGTGTTCTAACTGTTAAAACTTTTTCTAGTCCAAATAAGCTCCGCTGCAATTTCAAACTTTCCTGTTCCATACAGAACATCACTGATTTCTGTCCTCTTCATAAAACACTTGGGTGTATTGAAGGAGTGAATATGGAGACTCTTGTGCTTGGGTGGTGTTCTTAGATGGTAGCATTTTTGAGACAAACATCCAAACAGCCTTGTTTTTTGTTCTATATAAGCCACGTCTGCTAAAAGTATTGTCCTTGCAGTTCTCTCTTGGGTGCTTTCTCTTTTTCTGTCAGCAGTTTTAAACATGGTGCTCCAAACTGAGTATGGGATTCCAGTTGTGATTTGTTATTAGCACCGAGGAACTGTAATTGCTTTCCAGAGACCTCATTGATAACACTCCTGCTAGAAATCAGACCTGCTTCTTTGGGAAACAGTCTAGTATTGACTACATGGAGTTTTTAATCCACTGTGAGCACCCCATTCTCTCTGCTCTACTGCCTTCTTGATCTTGTCTTCTTTATATGGTATCTTATGTCTAATGGATTTTTTTTTAATGTTGAAACCTCTTTTGGTTGATGCTTTCTTTATTAGTGCTGCTTTGATTTTCTGAGTTTAATCTTAAAAAAAAATCTTGGTACATAATTGTTTATTTTGGACACTTTCACCTAGGTTATTTGACCTGTGTCTTGATAACATCTTTAAATTTTAAAAGCATACCTGTTCTATCATCCAAGCCAACAATTAAAACTGTTGGAAAGAATCACATCCAGGAAATAACCTAAAATGTCCATCTCCTGGTTATTTAGCTACTGTCTTGTGAGTACAATTGATCAAGGATATGAGTCCCCAAATAAGTGTACTTTAGATTACATTTCTCTAACTTTAGTAGTGTATTTAGGAAAATTTATGTTTTGAGAACACATTAAAATAGGCTGATACTTCACCTGTAGTTTTCCTTTCAATCTCTGGGTTAATTGCTCTGCTGGAATAGAGTGGGGAAGGTTTGCCATTACATAACATCTGTCTTAGTCCTCTTCTCAGATACATCTTCTGTACTTTGACTCTTAAGTAGGAGACCTGGATCCCTGTGGAAACCTTGGAAGTAATATATCCTGGAAAATATTTGAAATGCTGAGGGAAAGGAAGAAACCAACAAAGTAGTACAATGTCTTGTATGAACTTCTCCTGTGAAGAGAAGCCAAGTATTTTACATTGAAACCTGAAATACAGAGAATTTGCAAAAAACAGCTTTTTCTAACTGTAGAAAGAGGGCAATCCTCTCCTATTCTGATAGAGGCCACACACTGGAGAAAGTAGCACAGGAGTATTTGGCTTTTTATTTAAGTAGTAGGATTGAAGAAATTGTATATAAATAGGGTCCTAGCTTGTCAAAGCATTTGACTTCATACTATTTGCTATACTATTTTCTAGAGAAATCAACTACCCTCTAAGGTATATTGAGAAAACATACATAAATTTTAAAAATATTTCCCCAGGACCTGTGTTCTAAGTGAATGTGGTACCTGAATTGTGTATCAGAAGGATTTTTTCTTTGCTTTTTTATAATGTGAATTTGCTTGCTAGTAATTAGTAGAGATAGAATCCAATACTGTGGAAGAGCTTACTGAAACTGCTTTCTTGGAGTGGACTGTTTTATATTTTGGCAGTTTTTCCCTTTGTATTTATCTCACTGAGGCGCCACTGTGTTATGAGGATTTATTTTGGATATTGCTCTTTTCCATTTCAGTGGTAACTTTTCTCATATAATGATTGGTTATGAAAGCAGCTTTGCTTTTCTGGTATCATATGTTGACAAAAGAAAATAAAGAGATGACTTTTCCATTTTAAAAGTAGAGGTTTTGGAAAAAAATTGCATATGGAAAAGAGGCTGGCATCAGCAGTGCAAAGCTTCTTTCTGACTGCAGCCTGCTTGACAGTGGGGCTGTGCAGGTTCAGGGTCCCAGAGCAATCTGCACCTCTTTGAGGAGAAAGCCGCTGGCATTTTTGAGGCTTGTGTTGCTGAGTTATAGCTATACCTATAGATAGCATGTAGATCCCCCCATGTGTAACAGAGCAGAAAGATTGGCCCCTTCAGAAGTATAGGCACAGTAAAACAGGTGCTTCATGGCCTGTCTGCAAATCGAGATGCCTTGTGAGTTGCTCATTGTTATTTTGAAATCAGTCATTCCAGCCTTCTGCAGAAAAGGCTGTTTCTTCTTTCCAGCAGAAAATGCCATCTACCACAGAGATCTCTGAGCATTGTTCTATTGACTGCTGGTCAGTGCAGTATTTTTATCAGCCTTTCTACTCTTGTCAGAAAGGATCAGGGATTGAAAGAGTGCTCCCCCCTCTCTTAAGGGTGGAGAGATACTGTGGTCTGTGTTCTCATGGGTATTTTGTTGCAACATACTGACTGTTGCTTCTGCGCTTTTCAATACAGAAGTACTTTTAAAATGTTGTAAATACCTTCAGATGCCTTCTTCTATCAGTGAATATAGGTATTAATTCTGATCTTTTCACAGAAAAACCTCGAAGTATCTTAATGTTGAGAGGTGTTTTCCTTCCCTCATTGAGTTCAGTTTCTTTTCTTTGGTGTCATATTACATTTAGAGGCCATAATGAATTCTTATAAGGTGATACTTTGTAAGCTACTGAACTGTAAAAGCCTGAAGTTATAAAAACAGTTTCTACAGTGGAAGAAAAAATGATGTGGTACATAAAGGTGGAAAGTTGCTGTCCAAAATTTGTGTCTTCATAGGAACTTGAACAGAAAAATGTTTAGAACTAGAGGATATTCTTGTTGTTAGAGACCTTTCTAGATGCTTTTAGTTCATAGTCATGTGGGTTGTTCCAAGCTCTTACTCAAAGCAGAGTCAAAACTGAATTTAGACTTTTTATTTTAATTCAGACTGAGGGAATTGTCTTGTCTTGAAAACAGTGATGAACATGCTACAACTTCTCTGGGCAACCCTAAGGGGAAAGGTTTTTAGGACATCTAATTGAGACCTTTTCTGTTTGAGTTGTGTCTTGTTCTCCTACCATGCATCTCAGCGGTGACCCTGGCTCTATCTTTGCAGTTACTTCTGCTTAGCTATGGGATTGCTCTTCTGTTTTCCAAACCTTCTTTCCTCTGGCTGAACAATGCCAGCTCCTTCAGCCATTCTTCATGGGAAAGGTGGTCCTCTTTGCAGAACCCTCTCCAGTTATCAGTGTCATTCTTGTAACTTGTCCTAAAACTGGCTGCTTTCTCCCAGATGCGATCTAAGAAGCATCGAGCAAAGAGGAATAGTGAGTTCTTTCTGTCTACTTGTAGTGCTCCTGTTGCTACAGTCTGGTGTGTTTGCTCCTTGTTACCAGGGCATGCTCCTGGTTTGCCTGAGTGCCAGGTCCTTTCCAGCTGAGCTGCTCCCAACTGATCAGAGCCCAGCCTGTAGCACTGCAGGGGTTAGTCTGTTCCGAGCGCAGAACTTTGCATTTGCCCGTGTTTGAATTTCATGAGAAATGTTTCTCTTGGCCCATTCTGCCAGCCTGTCTAAGTTACTTTGAGTGGCTGCCCTGCACTTCAGTGTGACTAGACCCCACTGTGTTCCAAAATCTCAGTGAGGATGCATTCTGGTTGAGGAGCTCTGCTTTTAACTGTCCTTTAGGTACAGTATGGACTGATACCTACTGCCTTTGGAGCCAAATGACCCAGCCAGTGTTTCATCCACCTAGAGTCTGTGTTAACTATCAATACACCGACCTGGATTCAAGGGTGCTCTCAGTTATGATGTTGAAAGTTCTTTAGTCAAAGTGAGCAACTTTGATTGCTCCCTTCTTGTTCACAGATTTAGTCACATCATCATAGTGGTCAATTGTGTTGACCAAGCAGATTTATCCTTGGTAAATACGTGCTCGTGTTTTTCTCCATCATCTGCTTTGTGTGCCCTATAATATTGTGGTTAATGTTTTCTGAAAACAATTAGAGGTCTCCTGCCCATTGTCACCATAGAAGCTTTCAGCCATCCAGACATCTGCTAAGAAGGCCTCAAAACTTTGGGCAGATGATGTTGGAGGTTCCTAGAAGTTGTAGCTGATTAATTCCTAGCAGATAGGGCTAATGCTCTGTTTGCCCTGTTATACAACAAAGATGAAAGAGTCTGGTGGATTTTGAGTGATGATGAGATGACTGAGTTCAGAATTTGGAGAAGGCTGGAAAGCTGGGCAGTAAAATTAGGCCTGCGGACTGGACTGTTGCTTATATGAGAATTTGTTCAATTAGAATACTTTGGGAAGGTGTCTAATAAAGGACTTAGAAAAGGGAACTTAAAAATCCGAGCTGTTTAACAGCTCAAGAAAGCACCATCTCATTTTCTAGGAATATCAGAACTTTGAACAGAAAAGCCCACTTGACTGAACAAGAGACTTCTTTATGAACAAAACCACAGAAAAAGGACATGTAAGAAGTGGAAACATGGACCAGCAACAAGAGTATGAAAGCATTACTCAGGTATTTAAGGATGAAAAATGAAAGACCAAAGCCCGGCAGAGTTAGGGCAAATGAAGATTAGCAGGAAGGGTTTCTACATGTTTAGTAGTAGATAAGGAAAAATTATGAGAAAAGGCTAATCATATGCTCATCTGCAAAAAAAAAACTATGGAAAACTCTGAAAGTAATAGGCTAGTCAGCCTTATTTCCATGGCTGGAAGGATCATGGCTTGTTTCCACATCGTTAAAGTTTATAAATACATGCTCAAGGATTTACTGCTTAGTAGTGTGCATGTAACAAGAATGTGCTTACTCAATCTCATTGCCTTCTGTGGCAAAATGGCTCTCTGTATGAATGACAGAAGTGTCACCTTCTGAGGGTACTAAGGTTTTGAGTAATGGCACCAACTGCATTCACATTTAGACGTCTAAGGAAGTATGGGCTGGATGAACAAGCTGCTTGATGGGTTGAAAATCAGCTGGACTATTATCAACAGCTCAGCCTCCAGCTGGCAGCTGACTGAGTGCAGTACGCCAGGGGTTGGTTCTGAGGTCTGTATTTTTCAATGTGTAGTGATTTGGATGATGACATGTATTTGCAAATTACACTGAATTGGTGGGAGTGGCTGACATGACATATGGCAAAACATAAATCCCAAGGGATCCTGAGAGACTTAAGGCTTGGGCCATCAAAAGCTTCATGAAGCAGAACACGAAGTGGTGGACCTGATGCCTAACAATACCATGAATCAGTACAGCTGGGAAGTGATGAGCCAAGTGGCAGCTCTGCTCAAAAGAACCAGGGATTATGGTTGAAAGCAAGTTAAATATGAACCAGTAGTGTGCCATCATTGTCGATAAATCTGGTGCTGTGCTACATTAGGAGTATAGCCAGAAGATTATGGGAAATCATTGTTGCTCAGTCCTTGGCACTGAGGATCCTCTACTAAGAACATTCCTTTTGGGCCCACTGGAAACGTAAATGGCGGGAAACTGCAGATGTTTCAGTGGATTGTTGTCAGGGTGGTCTGCATGACCTGCAAGGGGAGTCTGAGGGGAGTGAGCCTTGTCTGGTGTAGAGTAAGCTAATAATAGTCTGCAACTATTTGAAGGGCAGTTACAAAGATGATGGAGCCAAGCTTGTCGTGGTAGACAGATGATGTAACAAGACCAAAGACCTGTTTTCAGCTTGAGAAGTGAACATTATGAAAACTTACTCCACTGGGAAGGTAGTGTAGCACTAGTGTGGGTTATCCAGAGAAGCCATGGGATCTCTCCCCATAGAAGTGTTCAGGAGCTAGGTGGATGAATATCCATCCATCCATCCATCCATCCATCCATCCATCCATCCATCCATCCATCCATCCATCCATCCATCCATCTATCCATCCATCTTGTGTTTAAATATGCAAGGCAAGGGATATGTTGAATCCTCCTGCCCTTTGATAGTTTTACATTATCTCATTTTGTTTTTCTTTTATTGGGAGTGTGTATGTATAGATGTTAAATCTCCCTGAATTCAGTGGAGATGCTTTAACATGCCCTAGCAGCAAGTTTCGTAGTTAATGAATGTACATCCAGTGTGTAGGGAAAGCGATGGGAAAAGAAAGAACAACAGTTGTGTCCCTTGAAACAAGAATGCTTTGTTCAGCATTGGCACCAGTGTCTCCTGGGCTTTTTCCTAGGGAAATGCCATAATATTTCAGACTTCAAGATTGCAGTCTGGCTTTTCTTCTTATCGAGGGAGTGGAAGTCTAGGCAGAGTTCTACTAGGCAAGCTTTGTTGGTTTTTATTTTTGTCTTTGCCATAAGGACGAGACATTCCCTCCTAGTAATGGAATTCTAATAGAGCTTCTGGGGAGCCCTTAGTATCCTTGTAGGCTTTATTGCTTCCAATCAGCCTCTTGACTGAGGGTTGAGAAATTGGGAGCTTAAGTGTGCCTGGGTATCTTCACATGTGCGCCCATGCACACATTTGACTACTTTGGGGAGCTGGGAATTTCTTGGAAGCAGTTTTCTCTTGAGCTCCTTGTACTTCACTAAATCAACATCTCTTCCACAAGGGCTTTCTCTGTCACTGATGGATGGCAATTCAAGTTCAGCATAGCAGGAAGCAAGAAACTGGAAAGCAGTAGAGAGCTTGAGAATTCTTAGATATGTTTAGTAACTCCCATCTGTGGCTTCAAGAGTTAGTAAAGACTAGGTGTATTCACACCAAAAGGCTGAGTTTACTCTGTGAGAATAAACATTGACTTGCTACAGCAACATAATCTAAGTCTGTGCTTAATATGTTTAATGTGAAATAATCCTCTATTCTCATTAGGACAGCACTGATTATCTCCCTACCTTCATCATAGTTGCTGCTTTCAGAAGTAGAATGCCATACCTCTACACTTGATGCTGTTGTCTGGAACTGACAGTAATTTTATAATAATCTTTAAATCTAGCTCTTCTGTAGTGAGCAGATGTGGTGAACTGGAAGCATGATATCTGAGAGAGTTGCTCATGAGTTTGTGTTTGAAAGCTGTAGCATGGTGGTGGGTTGTGTGAGAGCTGTGCTTCCTTTCTCCTAATTTGAGGCAGTGGCACTTCAGAGTTTGTTGCACAATTTTCTGGAGCTGTTTGTCTGGGCAATGTGTTGCTTGGGCAATCCTAGGCTGTTGGTGCAGGGCTTTCTGCCAAGTGATTGCCCAATTCTTTTCCCTCCTGTACCTTGATTCTTGCATTGCAGTCAGTTCTCCAGTACAATTATTTACACATGCAATAATTTTGTTGGTTTTGGAAAAAATGTTTGTAAATATTTTTTCTGCTTAACTTTTCTAATGTCATCCACTTACCCCTCTGGGCCCTCCAGTTTTGATTTTTACATTTGTTTTTGTAATTGAAGAAGTTCTTAAGTAGCTTGAGCTTAAAATAGCTGTGTTGAGCAAAAAGTAAACAGAATGTCCCCTTACAAGTCTTGTACCTGTGCAAGATGAGCATCCAGATCTTGTTAATGGTGCCCAACCAGGCATAATTATGGCAGGGTTGTGCTGGGCATTGCAGGGTCATGCAGCAAGATAAATTTATTACCTTAGGCTCAGTATGTATACCATCTAAAACAGAATGGGGTTTGTTGCTGTATTAATGCTGGTAATCTCTGAGATCCAGGCTAGTAGATGACCACCAGCTGGTCTCCTGTCTTTTTCTACATTGTCTCTTCTCAAGGTTGAATTTTTCAATTGTACCTCATACATTTCAAAATTTACATCTACTTCTGTGGTTCTTGTTCCCTTCTTTTTCATTTTATTGCTGTCTTCTCTTGACTCTTCAGTGCTACACATAGTTGCAGCCTTCACTTTTTTCAGTCCAAGTCTTTCTCCTCTGCTTCACTGCAACGACTTTGATCCTTTGGTTTCTGGATCAGTAGCACATGAGATGTTAGATGTGCACTCCTAGTATTGCATGCTTTCTTTGTCAGCTGACTGATCTGCCTACATGTTTAATACAGAAAAAACCACTCCTTTTGTATTAATATTGTGATACTATATGAACAAAAAATTACTTGACTCCACTAACCCCTACCCTGTCTGAAAACATCAAAATAAGATTTCATCTGTTTATAGACATGCTGCAAAAAGAATATAGGAACTATAGCTGGGCTGCTATGAAGTACAAAAATACAGATGCCATCTAAAGCTGTTGAGAAAAATTAAGATGTGATTTTAATGCATGATAAAAGTATGGTATGTGATGTCTGTTCCATTAGGTAGTGTTACATGTGCACCAGCTTGTTCTGACATGTAAATAAGGCAGTTCTGGTTTCCTTGTGAAGCTTTGTAAATAGTGCAGCATACCAGCTGATATCTTCCAAAGGGAGGAAAGATGTTTGCAGTTTTTGTAAATCCTCATGTCTAAGTATGAGGCAAATATTATGGGTGAAAAACACCGCTAAGTACATACAACACTGAGTTCTTTGTCATCTTGATGGGTTATGTTCAGAACTACTTGTAGTTGTTTGGGTTTGTTTTTTTTTTTAATTTCAGACAATGTCTTTGGTTTGCCTTTTAAGCCCTTTTTAGTCCTTGCTGAGTCAGTCTCACTATGCAGTGGAAAATGATATGTGTTTAACCTAGTTTTTAGTATTAAGACTTAACACCATAAGCAACTTAGCCATAGTAGTTCTAGCAGAGTTGTTCTGCTGTGGTTACCTTGCAGACTTCCTATTCTGAAATGGATGCTGAGCTTACTGAAGTGCAGAAGTTACTCTAGAACAAATTGCTTGTGTCACAACCTCTCCATGAGGGAAGTGGAGTGTCAAGTTACCTTATTGACCACGAAAGCATCCGCCAGTATCCAGATGGTAAACAAGCTGTAACTCATTCCTTCACCTGTGTATCCCTTCCAGGGTATTGAAGACAACTGGTGACTCTCTGGAAGATGATGTTTTCAAGCATTGACTGTGTTGGTTTAAAGCAAATTGGTTAGACATGTATATTTCTGAAAATTGTTTGATCTTCTGTCCTGGGAACCAGATATATTATGCCAATGGATTTTTTTTAAATGCTTGCTTTGAGTAGTTAGGCTTCCATTTTTCATGCAGTTATACTTAACTAAGTGGGTGCTTCACAGGAGAATAACAAAGATAATTGTTTGAGTTGGGTGCTTGTGCTTATGTTTTATCCTTGTGCTTCAAGCAAATCTTACAATTTAATACTCACCCTAGATCATGGTTTATCCTGAAAATTCAAAACAACCAGCAGCTTTAAGAGTGATGAAAACTAGAAGATAACTGGTACATAACTTGAGAAAATGCTTTGCTTCTAAATGCTGCATGTAAACAAAATGGCATTAATTCAGTATGAGTTACACACAACGTCAGGAAAGGCATGTTAGCAACAAACTGCCAATCTTATGTCTGTTCATTTGCAGGAGGCTTAAATTGGGGGGGGGGAAGTGGGAACATTTATGACTCACATGGATTGGGAGATAATAAATCTAAACCTGTGTTTACATTTAAAATAACATGAAGCTTTAAAAATGTTTCAAGCTGTTAAATAGTTGTCATATTGTAGTTTGTAAATTTTGTGTCTTCACTTTTGTGATTCACTGGGCAAGAAAGAATCACTGGGAGGGAGAGAACAGCGCAGGCTGAAGAAGGATGGTTTCCAACACATGAGATTTCACAGCCCCTGGATGTTGTGAAAATGAAGCTGGAAAGCATTTGGCGTTGCTTGCAGGCAGGTGTGTGCTCCCTGCTGATTCCCTGTGGTCCATGGAGTCTTGGCACTTCCCTTTGCGTGGAATGTCTGAGCAGAAAGGAGAGAGCACTCTCAAATTGAAATAAGATGTATTTTGTGGGTCAGCTGTGTTTCTATCAGTAAATATATTACATCTGTTAAAAGGCTGGCTTTTAATTCAACGCCCAGAGTTATTGAATAACAAGCGTGGAATCATTTCTTCCTCTGAAAATTGGGACTGGGGAGGGAAGATGAGAGAGACAGACAAAAGAGACAGCCTAGTTCTCAGGGACTGAGAAGGCCTTGTTGAGGATGTGAGTTCAGTGATATTGTCAGCAGAGAGAGTATTGCCTTTCAGTAACGATGAGTATGGCAGATTTAAGATAACCTTGTCTTGAGCTAGTACAGCAAGACTCTCTACACTCCCCCTGAAACCTGGCAATTTTGAATTTCATACTGATGGCCCAGTAATCTGTATGTGATTTGTGAGAAGCCTACATACCGAGGTCAGGACAGTGGAGTCTGCAAAAGGGCATAAACATATGTATTGGATGTGTACAGCAGGGTTTGGTAGCAGGGAGGCTGCAGGGATGGCTTCTGTGAGAGGATGCAGCAGCTGGCCTCATGTCAGGTGGAGCCAGTTCCAGCAAGTTTCAAGATGGAGCTGCCACTGGCTAAATCTGAGTCCATCAGCAATGGTAGAGCACCTCTGTGATAACATATTTAAGAAGGTGAAAAAAAGCCCTGCACAGTAGCTGTGAGAAGAGTGAAAAAACTGTGAAAGAAGCAGCCCTGCAGAGACACCAAGGTCAGTGGAGGAGGAGGGACAGGAGGTGCTTCAGGTGCCGCAGCACAAATGCCCTGCAGCCTGTGGTGAAGGGCAGGTGGAGGCAGGCCCATGGACCTCTTGCAGCCCATGGAGGCCCACGGCGGAGCAGAGATCCACCTTCAGTCCATGGAGGAACCAAAGGAGGAGCAGATGGATGTCCAAAGGAGACTGTGCCCCTGTGGAGAGAGGAGCCCATGCTGGAGTAGCATGTCCCTGAAAGACACTGCTCTATGGAATGATCCCATGCTGCAGTCCTGAATAACTGTAGACTGTGAGAAGATTGCACTCTGGAGAAGTCAGTGAAGGACTGTATCCCATAGGGTTGGACCCTGAAACAGGGGCAGGAAGGAGCAGTGAAGAGATACTACCCATTTTCATTCAGTGAGGGAGGAGATAGAAGAGTCTGGGGTGAAATCGAGCTGGGAAGACAGTGGGGGAGAAAGTTTGTTTAGTTCTGATTTTGTCTTACTATCCTGCTGTTATTAATTGGCAATGAGCTAAGTTAATCTTCTTCAAGTTGAATTTGTTTTGTCCGTCACAGTAGTGATCTTTTTGTATTTCTGTCAACCTGACAGGATATATGATTCAGCCTCGTAACACTGTTGTAGCTCTTTCCTGATCTCTGGCTTGGCAGTGTCTATTGCCTTCACACAGGTCACCTGCACACCTCAGCTTGGTGTCTTCTGAAAAGTGATGTGTTCCATCTCTTCCTCCGTATGGTAGATGCAGGTGTTGAATGAGATAGGTTCCGGGATAGATGCCTGAGGGAATTCCCATGACAGCATGTCTCCAGGTGGTGTTCAAACCACTGCCCACTTCCCTTTGAAACCAGTGATATAGACATCAATAATCAACCTATCTAGGCTGTAGTACCCCAGTGTGGATGTGGGGATGTTGTGGGAGACCATGCTGAAAACCCAACAATTGAGATAAACAACTTTTGTTGGTCTCTCATCCAAGATGATAAAAAGGCATAATTAAAGATCTTCAGTGTGTATGATTGCTGAGTGAGCATTCAGCTTATCACTCTCTTCATCTAAATTGCTTGTTTTCCCCCAACATATGGTATTTTCTATACAGGGAGATGAAAGACAAGTCTCTCTTAGTCTACAGACTCTCTGGCTGTATCAACAGTCATATGTGCTTTGTTGCTCAGCCTGAATAAACTTCACAACATGCTGTCTTTCAGAACCAGCACAGCTGAACAAGTGAGGTGACACTTGTTCTTCCTGCATCATTGGTGTGGTGTTGTATTTGGTTGTGCTTAAAGGCTCTGCTGGCTACACACTTAGGACTTTGAAGTCATCTGAGTTGCTGGTGTCATATAAAAGCTGTCAGGCAGCTTTTAGAAGTTGTCCCTACAGCCAAAGTTTGGCTTGCAGAACTTTGCTCTAACAGAAGAACCCAAGTTTGCTCTTGACTCTGTCCAAGTCTGTAAGTGTGGTAATGAGAAACATTGTTCATATTAATAATGTCTCCAGGACAGTGATGGATTCCCCAACATTGGACACTTTTAAGATTGTCTTGGACAGAGTACTGGGCCATCTTGTCTAGACTGTGCTTTTGCCAAGGAAGGTTGGACCTTGAGGTGACTTTTGAGGTCTACGATTAGTCGTAGAAAACAGAATTACGGTAGCAAAATATGATCCTGCAGTGACTTAGTGACTTTTCAGACTGTCACAGTGTTTGGTATTAATGCTGCTGGTTTAAGTTCTGTTGCATATTTAATTGAAGTATTGCAAGTTTGTGGGAGTTCTCTGCTCTTGCGTTCACTTTCATTGTGAAATAAAATTCTTCTGAGACAAAGGGACTGTTACCAATTTTGTTTGCTTTATAAAGGAAGGTTTTTGTTATTGTCTGAAAAGAACTGGTGGTACAGTCTTTGCTGGAGCCATCAAAGAATGCTTTCATTTTTAAATAGATCGTTATCCCTCCAACTAAAACCTATTCTGTGAAGTGGCTTTGTGTTGCAGTGGACTTTTGGACATGGACTTTGATGTATTCATACTATAAGGCCTTAGTGACATTTTTTTCCCTGAAATAAAAAAAAAAAAAAAAGAAAAAAAAGGTTTAAAGTTTCACTTAAAAATCAAGTTGTTACTTTAGACACCTGAGGTGGTAGCAGTTCAACCATGTGTGACTGGACAATTTGGGGTGTTAGGTCTCATCTGTCTTGAGATTCAGACTCTAAGAAAAAAAAAAATTGCAGAAGTTGTCAAGCGTAGCAAAACTTCTGTTGAGGTAAAATGCCCAGGTGAAAAGAGCCAGCCACAAGGAATGCCCCATTAGCCTGTCACAGTAACTGGGAGTGTCACCAGTGTAATGAGTTCTACTGAATCTCTGGCAGTCCCTGCAGCAACAGCAAAATTTCCTCATATTTGTGTGGTGGTCTGAATTAAACATGCAAGCTCCTATTGAGATGTTGTTAATACACATGTATAATAAGCCAGCTGAAAAGCTGATACTGTATTTTTTTAACTCCTTTATGGAGCTTGGGTTTAATTTCCATGAGAGTTTTTTTGATTATTTTATTTCCCCTTGATGTGCAAATGTCTGGAATTCATTTCATGGCTTGGAGCAGGCAGGGTAGCCAACCCTGAAAGCAAAGGACAAAACTCAAACCTTCCTGCAAACTACTAAAAGCTGCAGCTTGCTGCAAATGGATTTTCAAATCAAACCATATGTGGGGCAGCTTTCTAGCTATTGCAAGTCTTTCTGTACTCTCTGGAATGTATGTACATGTATCTTTGATCATGTGTTTTCACCTGTATTTTTGCCTTAAAATTTCTGAAGGCTGTCTTTTAAAGTACATCCAGAGGAAGTGCAGGCACACAACACTCCCTCCAAATAGGCAGCAAAAACTGCAGGATAAACTGCAGCATGCAGGGAACCTGACAAGGAAGAAGCCTGACACTTGTGCAGATTAGTGGCTCTTCTTTTCTCTCTTCTTCAAAAACCTCACTTTTTCAGAATCTGATGAATACTTTGCTTTTCGGCATACTGACTCTGGGGTCAGAGGTTTTGTTAATAATGAGAGCTTTTCTCTTCTCAGCCTCTTACCTGACAGGATTGGATGTTCTGTTGGTTGGCATGAAATATTAACAAATCATTTTTAGCTAAAACCCAGTGTTTCTGGTCCTCATATTAACACTCAGAACTTCTACATTTATTCAGTAACCCCTCCCCCCCAGATACAAGTCCTTGTTCATCTTTTAGAATGAAGATAAACAGAATGTTGTGCTGCCATTCCTGTTTCAGTACAATAAGGTGTTCACTTGTCCTTCAGATCTGAATATTTCTAAGAGAGCAAGAAGTTAAATTCTATAGCATGATGAGAATTTATCTTCTCACGTAATTCCTTTGCCGCAGTGAGAAGATGAGAGTGCTAAACTTAGTTATAATAAACCTAGGTCTGCCATTGGCTTTACTGAGCAGTAGCATCATCTGAGAGAGGTGTTTTCTATTACCTTAAACTGCTGTTTATTCTTTTTTGTAATTGTTCTAATGAAGCTTTTTTTAGTAAGAACCACATGGCTTTTCCTCCTCCATATTCTGTCTTTCTTGAAAGTAAATGTAATTTGTAGTGATTGTCTTTAATTGCATATACTTGTCTAATTATGTTTGTGTTTAAAAATAATTATGTCTTCCTGGCTGTCCACTAAATGAAATACTTTCACTGGCAAACTTCCCTGGTCCTCCTCTGTGTTTAAATCTGCCAATTATAAACCTGCAGTTTAAGAGGGTTTACTGATTTTTCTGAATCTCTGTATTTCTGGTTCTCTTCAGAGAGAAGCAAGTAATTGGGGTTGATTCTTTGGAGAGGTCTTATCCCATGACTTAGTGTATGAAAGAACAAAGAGCAAAGAGTACTGAAGTCAGTTGGCTGTCTGAATAAATAACTTCAAAAAGAGTTTCTTTGCATTTTTAAATCCATAGAGCTTCTGAGGAAAAGACCACATTAGATCTTTGTCCTCAAGTTCCAAACTCTCTTTTTGGTCACTGCTTCTGTTTTGCATCTTTGAACTTCTTTTACTGGCTGTAACTGTCAGGGTAATTGAAAATAAATATGATTTATATGGAAGGTTTAGCACATTATAAGGTAATTAATATAGGTAATTAAGGCTAATGCTAGCATGTATATGGAATTAATTTTGTGCTATGAAAAGGGCAACAAATAGTGTATGTTATTCAAGTTCAAAAAAAGACATAGAAATAATTGACTGTAAATTATTTGGGCATTAACAGGGTACAGTTTTATGTTGGAGGAGAGGAGTGGTTCTAAGGAACTTTTTGTTTTATCCAGACATAAATAAAAGTAAATTCATGCAGCATACATGATGTGATACTACTAAAGGAATCTGCACCTTTTTGCTTTTGCAGCTCAGCAGGTGGTGGTGGGGATTCTGGTCTATGCACCCAAAAGCGACGATCTATAAGGCGTTGTGTAAGATAATTCCTAGAGCAGCTGTCCTAGGTTTTGCCTTCCAGCCACAGCACAGCTTTGTGGCCTCCTCCTTGCCTGAATACCAGTGTTAGGGAGCAGCTTTTGGCATCCCAGGCCCATGCCAGGCTGTGCTGTGTGGTTGTTGGTGTGGGGAGGGGGTTGGAAAGCGCTGTTAGCTTGAATTAGTAGTGATGTTTAACTGATGTAACTTCCCCCTGTAGCCAGTTCTTCACAAGGCATTCAGCTGCCCTGACAGACCTCTTGGGTAGGAGTCAGGAACAGAACCTGTGACTTGCCTGGCTGGGAGAGTGGGAGCCCTGCAGCCTTAATTTATGTCAAATACAACTACTTGTGTTGCTTGTGTATCTGACTGGCCATTACTGCTGGTCTGAGCTACATTTATGCTGAAGCAAAGTTGCCAGTAGAGCCTTATTGGTAAACTGCTTTATTGTAGACAGTCATAAATGTGTCCTATTTAAAAACAAGTTTAAAAAATTGGAAATAGTTGAGTCAGGCACCCATACATGTGAATTGTATATGAAGGATCTGTCTATATGGAAAATTCTGTTTATATAATTGCATCTGTTTAAAATTATTTCTACTCCTGGAGCATTCAAATGCAGGTGTATAAGAAAGCAAAGATGTCATTTGAAACTTAGGTACTGCATTAGCATAAGAAAGTGCAGAGTCTTTGCTAAACTCTCCTGGGATTCTCTTCTGAAAGCACTTGCCTATTTCTGCTTGTTCTTTTTAATGTCATCTTATGCCAGCGTTCCATGTTATTTCTCAAATACAGGTTAAATTCATTATTGTAATTCCTCCAAAAGTTTTAAATCTGACTCTTTCCCTAACTATAAACTATAGCTCTCCAGCAAAATGGCACCTCTATCCCATTGTGATTTGTGCAGGAGGGCAAGGGAAGCCTAAAACATAACATTGTGTTGTGTTTGATGGCATCACTCAAAGAGGTGGCTTCCACTTCAATGCCCGTAGCTTAGCTTCATCAAATAATACCTCTTCCTCTGGGAATGCAGAACTGCAGAATGAAAATTTATTTTGAGTGAAATCATGTAGGTTAAGGAGTCTCATCATAGGTTTTTGTTCTCCTTACCCCAGCTACTTCGTGTTTCCTCCACTTTGTGTTTGAGGGGCGTGTAATATTTCAAATGGGTCAGGAGAGGGAGCTGGCATTCTAGGGGTGAAAAAGAATCTTCTTTACATACAAGTAACCCTTTTTTAAATTGTGCCTCTGAGTGTATAATTGTGGTGGGGTAACCTGTCTGTTCCTGAAATAACAGTAGTCCAGACCGACTTCCAGAACACAAAGTTGCAAGTAAGGATTTTTTTTTTACTGCTTTGTTCTGTGGCTGATGGTTGCTTTTATCTGTTGCCTGAGGATCCCATTTAGAAGTGCTGACAGTGCTTTTCTCTTGGGAAGAGGGCTGTGTTGCCAGTAGTACATGTAGGTGATAGGGACAATGAGCAGAACCTCACCCTCCCTTGAGTCCAATAAAATAAAAATGTCACTGCTGGTAATAATGTTGACAATAGTAATTGCACGTGTAGGGCACCCACCGTGGTGGTACCTGCCTGCCCTTCACGTGACTTTTGGAGAGATTAAAGGCTTTTCAAAGGCAGCATGCTTTAGATGACTGATGGAAATGTGAAATTGCCCTGCATAAGGGTTTCCCCACTGCAGTGGGTTAGCCTTAGCCATCAGCCAGGCTCCTACCCAGCCCCCCCATTCAGTCTGCAGGATGGGGGTAGAAAATATGGAGGAAAAAAATGGGAACTAAAAAGCCCGTGGGTTTTTAAATCTGACTCTTTCCCTAACTCAGATCTACTCCTTCACTCCTGACTTCTGTACCCCCCACCACCAGTGGTCAGTAGGTCTGCTGTGGAGATGACTGAAACCAGCCTGGGACAGCCCCATCTTCTCTGAGAAAAAACTAAGCAAGTAGTGAAATTATCCCTTCCAGATAATGTAGGTCTTGAGACGTGGTAGTTTCTTGCTCCTTTTTTCAGCAACTAAACAGGCTTCTGATCCTCTGGGTATACTGCTATAATCAGTTTTTGAAGGGCTGTACTGTAAAAGTCAGCTAGTGAAAGTGCCCATTTTGGAAACAACTGTGCAAAAACAGCTTTCAGAAAAAGTTGGTATTGTTCAGATCATTTTATAAGTTTGGTTTACTTGTCCAGTTGAGGAAGAGACAAAATGTGACTGGGAGGTGGGGAAGGAAGTGTCTGGAAGCAGGGATGTGTGAAGTGGCAAAGGAAACCCTATACTCCCTCTACAAATCTCACCTGACTTTCCTGGATCTGCTTTATGTTTGAGTTACTGTACATAGAAATCTCTCCACTGGGTTACTTGGAATGGCTTTGGACTCTTTAGAGATTGTTTGCATCTAAGGTAATTAATTCCCTCTCTGCTCTATTGTCTGTATATTCTCTATAATGCTGTGCTGCCAAGTCAATCTTTGATTCACCCTAATGAGTTTGTACTTTATGAATAATGAAAAATCTTTCTTCCTATTGCAGAGCTTGAAAATAGCATATTATCCTTCCCCACCCTTAGTTCTTAGTAGTTCGGGTTTCTTGGTTATGTTTCCTTGGTTTATTTGGTTTTATTTTTTTGTTCTTGGGCCATTTTTAAATTTGTTTTATTTTTATTGACAAGTGACTGCCATGATGTAAAAAGTAGAAAGCACAAGCCAGTACAAGAGACTTTTCCAATGTCACACTAGCATGGTAAATGTACTGTGATCTGACTAGAAGCCCAGTGCCATTTGGGTTTATGTAGAGACTTGGTATGTATAAAATACGGCGATCTATTTATTTGTCCTTGTTCAGGCTTCTCCTCCAGTGAATGCTGATTCTTCTTCTCGGTAGATGGTGGAGAGATGAAAGTCTGGCTGCTGTTAAGAAATGCTGCTGTGCAGCAATAGTGAGATTTACTATACCCACTGCTAGGGTTTTTTTGTCCTTAATGACAGTCTGCGGATTCTCAGTGGCATGTTGGCTGCAGGAACCCAGCTCATTTTCACTGTCGGCCAACCTGCCCACATGGAGAATATTCTTACGTGGTTGTGTGCTTATCTGAGGTTCCCTCTATCCCCTTGATAGACTTTTATCTATCCCTTGATAGACTTTTCCTCTTGTGAGACTTTTATCTTAGGCTTAGAGAGTAATTTGAAGGAAGCAGCTTGGTTTGTTGGTTTGGTTTATTTTTTGTGGGAGTTTTGGGATCTTTTTGCTTTAGTGTTTCGTCATTTTTCAAGGAGTTCTTTAACTTTGCTTCTAAGCCACTTCTGCTCAGGAAATAGCAATTTTTTAGTTTGGGGCCTTGACAGAAATGACCGGGAGCAAAATGTTTGTTCTTTCAATACTATAAAAAGTAAATACCGTTCATGGGATGTTTTTGTCTGCTGGTGAAGGGCTGAGGGCTTGGTGGTGTGTGTATGCATTTGGCACTTTTTGTTGGTTTGAGTTTTTTATGCAGGGGTAAGTTAAGGGGATTTTGACTCTTTATTTTCAGCTAATTTCTCAAAGGAACTAAAATGAATTTTGTTCTCCTTCAGATAAAAGTTCACATGCGTCATCACTTGCATTTTCTTCTGGGCACATTCAGCAAAGCAAAGCTGCTTGTTTCTATGGTCTGTACTACATTTAAACATCATTTGCATGCAGTAGCAGGCTCTGAAGCAGTACTGGTGTTATTGCCATGACAGGGTGAGAGGCTTAATGGTTATTTGAACAGTGTCACATTTTCAGGTGAGCTTGTAGCCAGAACTGAAAATTTAAGTCAGTGGTTGGCTGGTAAGAAAATAACCTGACATCTTCACTGGAGCTTGAGCAAGTTAGCCAGCCTCATGGAAGTGTGATGTGTTAGTAGATAACTTGCCTTTCTTCAATTAGCACTGATTTTATGAGAATATGGTAGTATTTGCATGATTTCAAGCACAAAAAAATGCAACTCTTTGCCCACTTATTTGAATCTGCTCATTAGGCCAGCAGAGGAGGGTGGGACAGGCACCAAGGTCACGGCTGGTTTGCAGCGTGCCCTCTGCCAGAGTTCCTCTCTGCACGGCAGTGTGCAAACTGGAATTGGAAAACAAGCGGCCGACTTGGACACTGCTGCCTGTAGCAGCAGAGCTGGGTGGATAACAGGGTTTTCAGGGCAGCTTTTGCAAGCCCAGCCATGGCCTCCAACATGGACTTGGTTGAAGCTGTTAGATACCCTTGATTTATAAGAATATAGAAGAGTTGCATTTTTGTGCTTAAAATTAGGCAACTACTGCTTGATTTCAGTACAGCTGAGTGTGTTTGAGCAACTGAGGGCTTGACTATCCAGAAGAAAGCATGTTAAAGGAGAGATGATAACTGAGCACCAGAAGTCAAGGCTAATTAGAAGCACAGATGGCTTTTATGCATGTATAGCCTGTCTGTAACACTTGGAGACAGCACTGCCAGTGACTGCTAAAAGGCAAAGCGAATTCTCACTGCTAAGCAGTATGGCCAACAGATAAAGCCTTGAGTTTGAAAATGAGCTTCGGCTTTGAAAATTGAGTTAATAACAGTTCCGGTGTAAGAAGACTAAGCAGGACATACTGTGCTACTCTGTTTTAAGGAGATGCCAAGGAGAGGAAATGCTGGTGCCATTAGAGCAGGGCAGTATCAGGCCTGTGGAGGTGAGACTTGTGAGACTAAAGGCACACAAAGGTGCCTTTAAGAATTTACTAGAAGCTCAGACCTGGAGTCACTGATGATGAGACCATAGCAGCCCACTCTGAAAAATATTTAACATATTGCAGAATACATAATCTTGTGCTTTCTTTCAAAACAGAAACTAAATCTGCCCTATCTACCCAACTGCTGTTGCTACTCACTGTACAGTTTGGGATGCATCGGCTTTGATCGGAAAGTAAATTGGCTTTGACTTTTCTCTTGGCAATAGCTTATTTCCCTTAATTTTGGTTTTCATTTTGCCAGCTGGCAGACTATTTCATGTACCTCTTGGCCTATTTGACAGGTTGTTTTCCCAAGCGGTGCTTCAACTATTTCTGAAATCTGTTAATAGTTTGTTTGTAGCCCTGTAGTCTGAGCTCTCTAATATCACTCAAGAATTTCAGCCTCTCCTCTTGGGTTCAAGTAACTGCACTTGAGCTTGGGGAAAGTCTGAGCAGAAGCTCTCCAGCTTGGCTTGTATGTGCTCTGAGAGTGATCAATGGCATCCTTGCCACTCTATCTGAACTAAAACGGGACTTTTCTGGCTTGTACGTGCACTTTTCGTGCCCTTTGGCAAAAACCTTTTAAAAAGCTCTGGAATAGCTAAAATCAACACTAATCAGCTTGTTTAGACAGGGCCAGTTGATGTAAAATGTCCCTGGCTGATCAATTTTCTCTTTCCTTCATGTCTACCAGAAGCACATTAAAACTTCTTGCCTATTTCCATGTCAAGTCTCAAGGAATTTCTAATTAGGGAAGTTAATCTTTGTTTTGTCATGTTTTAGTTGACAAGAATTTCCATAGATTCCCTGAGACTGGGAACTCTCTGGCAGCCAAAAATGTAGCCTACTTGAAATGTGGGCCATGCAGCTCTCACTGCTGTTGTGCAAGGTGCTTTATACCCATCCCAATTGGAGTCCTTGTAGGATTTGCAGCGAGTCCTCATTTAACATAAGAATTCTTTCTGAATGTGATTTATGATCCCAAGGAAGATGATATGGGGGTTTATTTGAGAATGGCTTTAATGAAACAGAGTGGACAAAACTCACATAACTGTTAGGTGGAACAGGGACAACTGACATGAGAAACTTCATTTTTTTTCCCTTTCTCTCAGCGACTGCTTATTATCAGGGAGTTCCCAGTCTGCAAGTGGAATTCAGTCTTTGTGTTTCATCAAGTGCCTCACACTAATTCAGTTTTGCCTTAGGTTGCAGCTGTAGTTTTGTTTGTAAGCTGAACATTTCATGCCCACCCTCCCAGTGCTTGTCTCTGAGGTTTCATGGTGCTCACACAAGTTCCCCTGAGTTCCAAGGAACGCTCCACCAGAAACTGGCTGTGCTTTAATTGATGTTTCAAAACAAAAGAAAAAACCCCAAACAAAAACTCACAAACCAAAAAGAAAACCCTATCAAAACAGAAAGCAAAGACAAAACCTCCCCCCCTCAAGAAACCCCAAAACCAAAAACAAACAAACTAAAAAAGCCAAGACAAGGTTTTGCAACTTTTCTTACATCAGTGTTCCCAATTATAGTAACTTCCATAACAACAAAATAGTAACTCTATAAAATAGTATATGCATAGTGTTTGTTGCCATGTACTTCATTTTGTGAGATGTAAGTTATGCAGGCCATTTACATCTGATACCTCTGAACCATCTGTCTAGCAAGGTATGACTGTAAAATATTTTTAGGTTATGGTTGGGGTTTTTTAGTTGTATCTTCAGAAAATAAGCACAAGTCAAAGATCTGTAGAGAGAGTGTGATCTATTAAATTCCAGATTATTAGATTAACTATGAAAATTTTACTGTACAAAATCATTTCCTTGTCTCTATGTGGTACCAGATTTTCAAAGGGGAAACATTTTTTTAGCTACTGTTTTATCTAGAAGGAGGGGAGAAGAAAAAGACAGTGAAAATCGAAATTTTATTGTAATACAGACACTTTTTGCTTTAGAGACCACTATCATACATATGTAATGCCTAAGGAAAAAGACTTATACTTTGACTCTTCCACCCATTTCATTCAGTGCACGTTAATTTATCAGTCCACAATCTGACCCTGGATTGTCAGTGATGAGGCAGAATAAAGAAGAACAGGTCATCCTTTACTGCTAGTAGAGGAAAGGAATTAGTCGGTTTTATTTCCTCCTGCAGTGCAACATCTCAAAGAAAGTTTTTTGTCAGCAATTTGTTGGCTGCAGCAGCTTTATCATTTAAGTGGTACAAGGTGCTGGGAAAGCTCATTTAGTGACAAGTTAAACATTACAATCTCCTGTAAGCTGTGTATGTAATATTGCATTTTATGGTCTAGCTGTGCAGTGCAGAGCTATTCTGCATGTAACCCATGTTAAACATTAACTACTGCTTGGGTACAGAAGGTGGAGTGTGCTCTCTCTGGTTTCTATTGGGTGTGTGGCAGTGGAAGATAAATATATACTGGTAGTTAATGCCATAAAGCAAGCAACTGTGAGCAGAGTAGGGCATCGGGTGCATTTTTCCTACGTTTTGAATTTTTCATGTTCTGCTGTTTCTCTTTTTATTGCTTTTGAGGGTTTTCTACTCCCTCACTTAGGCAAAATCTGTTTAAATTTTGTTGTGCTTTGGTTTGGCTTCTTTAACAAGTGCTGATTTTACTCCATATGAGAAAATATGTTCTGGATACTTTTTGTTCAGTTTATAACAATTATTGTAAAATTAAAGATGATGAATTCTTAGCAATATACTGTTTTAAGAAGCCATTGTATTCTCATCTGCCTTTTAATAGAATGTTGAACTTTGGTTAAGAATGTCTATTATCCACCTCTTGCCCCCCTCAAAATAATGAAACAGTATCTTACAATGACAATTTAACATTGGTATTAAGCTTTTATGCAGCTTGTTTTAATGGAGTTCCTAATTCTGCTCTTGAAATTTGATATTATTCAATTTCTATGCTTTTGTTTGTTAAAAAAAAGGCAACAAAAAACACGACTCAGAATTTGCTACCTCTACCTGACCTTGCTTGACCTTCTTGGGAAAATAGAGGTGCAACTTGTCATCTTGTCTATTGCTGAAGAAAACTGATTTTAGACAGCTTAGACCCCTGAACAGGAGTTCTGCATGTTATGATTGATGCTGCCTTTATGCAGAAGACGGAACTAAAGGAACTGAATTCTTAATTCTGTCAATTTTGCTACATTTTGGGGTAACATGGAAATGCCCTAATATGTTAGTTTTAAAAAATAAAAATTGAAAAAAAAAATCCTAAAGTTGTAAGAGGGACAGCAGTCCCAAAAGTGGATCCTGATCAGTACTTCCCTGTATAAAGTACAGCTGTAGGTTCAGTCTCTTTCTCTGGGTTATGATTGTCTCATGTATTTTTGGCCAAGGGGTGTTTTTTGCTCAAGAACTTCAAAATTTTCTTCCCCAAGTAACTCAACAAGATTTGCATGAAAAATTGGTTTGTTATTGCCTTTTCCTTCTGCCCACCTGTAATCTTCAAACTTCGGTTTTCTAGTGTTGAAGATGGAATATCTGAATTCTTGCCTGAACCTCAAAACAAGTTCCCAGGCCAATGCAGCCTACTTTTAAGATCTGCTGAGTTTTCTACCCTTATCTGTAGGCTATAGTTGGGGGTTTTAGTTGTTAACTTTTATTTCCATGCCTGCGCGTTTCAGATGGCATGCCAAGTAAGATTTACAGCTTTTTTGGCCCTTGTTTGGTTTGTTTTTTTGGGGTGGTTTTTTTTTTTTTTTCATTTAAAGGCTGTAAATATGATGGCAATTGGCAACATAACTGAAATCTTATCAAATCCCATTAATTTTCTTCACAGTGCTCTTTGAATATTCAGGCTATCCAGAATTAATTTATTTTGCAGCTTCAGTGGTGGTGTGGCACTGCGTGACTGCAGTTGCTGTTGATAGCCAGCAGAATTCAGGCTGTGTGTTAAGCAAGCTTTTCCTGGAGAATATGATTTCCTGGGGTACAAAATTATGGCTCTGTGACTTTGGACACTTGTAGGGCATAAGCCTTGCCTTTCTCTTGTACATTTTTAATTGTGATGAACTTTGAAAGTTTTCTTTGAGAGTGAAATCTGATGCTGTTGGAATAGCTGCAGACAAGAACAGCATGTCACACTATTTCCTGAGGAAAATAAAAAGAAATGTCAATGTAATTCTTCAGAATAAATAGAATTGCTCTTTTGATATTATTTTTCTTTGTGTATCTCTTCTTACACGTTTGAACTTGAAAAGAAACACACCCAAACAAACCCACACTGACCAGTTTTTAAAAAAAGTTCTTTTTTCTGTTACAGAAAAATGCAAAGGGACAGGAGTTGTTTGACCAGATTGTGTATCATTTGGACCTTGTAGAAACGGATTACTTTGGCCTGCAATTCATGGATGCTTCCCAAATTACAGTGAGTATAACTTAAGTTGATTTTTATGTTTTGTGGTAGTTTGTGTTGCCTATTATAACTTTATTGCTGGTGAAGTTCTATGGAGAGCTGTCAGTGCTGCTGAAACAAGTGATGCCATGTTTGGTTCTTGCACATAAAGCTACATCCTCTAAACAGGTCCTGTGTCATTTTATATGACTTGCACGTCACTTGATTGCACACAAGTTAAAAAAACAATGAATGCAGGTAAAGAAAAACGTGCTTTATGGTTAGTAGACTTATGGTATTCAAAATGTTTTGCAAGCAAAAATTTCTTGTAAATTTTCTCTCTTGTTCTGTGCACACATTGTGTTGCTTTGTAGGTTTAGGTTCATTTGCAGATGCAAAAAGTTTTAGCTAAAAGTTCTCCTTCTCTTCCTTATATAAGGACCTCCATTATCTACACGTAAAATAAATAAATAAATCTGAAATACTTATATATCTAAATGGATATATTAATAGGATAGGGTTGAAAGACTACAGCATCATGGTTACACTGTATTGACATATATTTAACCTTTTCCTTTGTCTGTTCACTCTGTGTGAACAGGAAGTTTGACAAAAACCTGCACTGTGGATAGAAAATACGTGTATTTGGAAAATAAGTGTTTCTTTTAGTGCTTTCTGGTCAGTTCGTAAATGTTTTTTTCCATGAAGCAACAGAAGGTGTCTTCTCTGGGATAATACAATAAAATAATGGGAAAATTAGCTGCAATATTGACGTCCTGAGATGTGTAGGTTCTAAGTTGCTCATCCCAGAATTCTCAGCTTTTTTCTCTAACAAGCTTGGGTCAAAGGATGGCTCAGTGATAAAGCAGCTGCATTATCATCTGTGTTTTACCAGTTACTTTAAACAACAAACAGGAAACCTCTCCAGGTACTGTAATGACTTGGTACTGGAAGAAGGGAATCTGTGGGTTTGAGGAGAAGCACTATTAATCTATTTAATAATCTATTTAAACATCCTGATTTCTAAATTTTTAAAGTTTCTATCACTGAAAACCGATATTTTGAGTTAAGTATGTCCATAATGGGGGGGGGGTTGGGATTTTTAGGTGGTTTTAGTGTGTGTGTGTTTCTGATAAAATTTCTAATGCATAAGTTGTGTGTACTTTTATGATGGATCTGATTATAAGGACACAGCTAATAGCTCAGAGCCTGCTTATAATGCGAAAACCACATTATATATCTATAATTTTATATATAGATGTATGTATATGTATATATATATGTATATATATAATATATTTATATCATTATATTGTCACTGATTGCCAAATCATCCAACTGGCAATTTGATAGCTAGGAATAGTTACCTAGCAAGGAGTTCCATAATGTTTTGAAAGAGGGGAAGCAGAAAGGGAGAGTGAAATATCCTTTCTCAGCAAGAATGAGGGCAGATCAGCCAAAAGCCAGGCTGAGGAAGCTGGGAAGACTCACTTTCTTGTATGTTTGCAAAACTGAAGGGCTTTTTTGGCTGGTAAGAAAGATGCAGATGTGAGTAGCTGTGTCTTCTGTATGCAGCTCTGTCACTGGTGTTGAGGGCAGAATGTGCCCTCACGTGCAAGTTTTAGCTTTGTTTGTGTGCTATTTCTTTGTTCTGCTAAGGAGGGAAGTACATGATGCATCTACAGTTACAAGAGGGGGATATGAGGGCTGTGAACAGCTGCTAGGGGGGTCTAAAAAAAGCCAACTCTGGTTGCAGGGCTCTGGTGGTAGTGTTGTAATTTCCTGAATTAAGAGGAGTGTTGAGGGCAAAGTTCTTTACCTTCACTGAAGTGCAAGGCCAAACGCTCTTACTTGGCTCTTGGTTCTTTTTTTTGGTCTGGCTTAAGCTGGGCAGAGAGTAGAGGTTAGAGAACTCCAAGGCACAAGCTTTTAGCTTGCCCAGCACTCTGTGCCAAAAGGTTCCATGCTTTAACAGCCTTCCTTGGTCTGTTCTGAACTTGTGACCTGCTCTTTTCGTTTGCACAGCAATTAATGCACAGCCTCCATGGGCTTCTGCTTAGTGCCAGCCCAGACACACAATGCCAAGTGGGGGACTGGGAGATTAAAGTTGTGTAAACCCCTTTGAGGCTCTAAGCCTTTGTCTTTAGTATGCATTGTTAAGGGCTAAACATCTTTAAGCCACCATTACAAGTAAGAGAGCACAAAATAGTCTTTGAATATTGGAGATTGCTTCTCTGTGCTCCAAGGCCAGCAGCTTTTGAGTGTACTGTGTTTCCTGCAGTTCTGTAACTTTGCCAAAGAGTTGGGACAAGCAGTCTTGATAGCTGTGATTTAGAAAACAAAATCGTGATTAGAGTTTATCTGCTTTGAAAGAGAAAAAACTTTAATTGTTTGAACAGCTTATTTTTAATACAACCCCCTATAAAGCTGTAAAAAGCAAGATGTCAGCAGTAATGCAGAAAATACTGTAATGCCTATTCAATGAACTCTGCATTAGTTTGTGTGTTGTGCTCTTTGAAGATATCCATCAGAAGAATGTAAAAGGATGCAGAAGGGTAGAAGGATGTAGATAATAATCTAATAGTTTATTCTAAAACAAATCTCAGAGTGCTGTTGTATTTTGAGTTACTTGCTATTAACTCTATAAGTAGAAATATCCTAATACAAGAAAACCATTTCTTAGTCTAGCTGTAATGCTTGGGGTGATTGAAGGGTGTCACTCTGATATTGAAGGGTCTCTGCAGTGGTTTAGAGAAAAAGCTTATTGGGTTTTTATTTAGTTTTACTATAGTCTGTGTTTTCTAGTGAAGCAGGGGGCCTTGAAAGCTTTAGCTGAGGCTTGGAATGGCAACAATAAAATCTTGGGAGACCATACTATTGAAGTTCAGTTGCCATGAGGAAGTATTTAATTGATCTTTGTAGAAACTGGTTGTTGTCTGTGCTTGGCTTGGGTATTTGACACTTACTTTTGGCTGTTGGTAGCTAATGTTTATTCATTTTCTATCCAGGAGTGTTCTTTCTTTGTCTCTCATTCTAAGTCATCTTAATTTAAAAAAAAAAAAAGGCTTTCTGTGGTTAACGGCTCCTTGTGAGCTCTGTATTTTATAGGGTCTCTCAAGATTTAGATATCTCCATTTCTACAGTTGCATTCTTTGTTCCAATTTTGTCCTGTGATGGTAAAACATGGATACCCTCCCAGCCCCTCCTGTGTTTTACATGAATTCATAACTGAAGGATTGGCCACGTTTATTAGCTTTGAATTTGCTTGCTTCCATCATGATTTTGTTTCTGTTCACAAGAACAATTACAGAGTAATTGAGGGGGAAGAATTTTTAAGATAAATCTTTGAATTCTTTTTCTTTAAGTTTGTACAGATGAGTTGCTGCCATCCCTGGGAATGGATGGAAGCAAAAGAATCCAAATGCCCCTTTTCTCCCATGTGTCTCTTCCAGTGATCCTCTAAGTCATTTAAGTCCTTTGTGTCTGAGCTCTAATGTCACAAAGACCCCTTAGCTCAAAGAAGGTCTGTATGGAGCAGCCTTTCCCAGCTGTGCTCTGCAGCCAGTTGAACCATTTTGAGAATGTGTGGTTGCCCCCAGTGTATCTGGCACGCTGGGGAGCACTGGATTTACACTGTGTGTACAGCAAGACTGATGTGTGAGGACACCCTGTGCCTCCTGCAGGTGTTGCCCATGGCTGTGGTGGGGACCAGGGTTCCCTGGGAAGATGAGTGCCAGGAGCAATCTGCAGAGAATTGTTCTGGTAAACCATGTTTGCATCTGAACTTCTCAGTATTGACCAATTTCTAAATTGGGTTTTGATGCTAGAGCTGAGAAGACAATGGAGGGAGGACATGGACAAGATTGTGTAGAAGTGAAATAAGCTTTCATGAAAGCAATTGCTCCAAGTAAAAAAACAGGAGGGAGTAAACATGGCCAGAAGTGTGTTGCCCAAAGTGGGCCTGACCAGCAGCAGTGTGTCAGGATGCACTGATTCTGGCACTGAGATCCTCACCTCTAGGAAAGGCAGCCTTCTGGCCAGGTTTTTCTGGGAGAGGCAGGATCATTTATGACTCACAAGTGCTGAGGGGCAGGCAGGAAGCAAGATGGACAGCAAATAATATAACTGCCTTTGTTTCCTTTACACTTAGAGCTAGATTCCTGGATGTTTCAGCAGGTATTGGGTCAGGGACTTGTAGAGCCTTGGTTCATTACGACTGCAGCTGCTGTATCTATCTGAATTTTCTTTTAAGGGCTCATTGATCAGGTTTTTTCAGCTGCTGCTTTTGATGTTACTGCTGTAACTTCTTAAGATGTGAGGGATGTGGAAAAATGAGCAGTTCAAACCAGTCAATTAGCCTCATAGTGTGATATCTGGGAATCTTTTTCCTTTTGTATTTCTTAATACTTTAACAAAGTGTTCACGAAGCAGAAGAAAACAGGGACAAGCCTTATTTTCAATACACTGGATGTGGGAAAGAAGGGAGACTGGTAAATATTTTGATAATGCTAAGTGTTTCCTTTTTTGCTACTGTTAAAAACATACTATTTTCCCCATGAATAAGCTGTGACATTCCCCTGTGACTCAGTTTCCCCACCCTGAATCTCTCTTGTTCCTCTGGATGATGAGCACTTTGGGACTGTGGTTGTTGCAGGACGTGTGTCTGTGGATTGTAGCCAAGAGCAAAAAATACCAGTCACAAATGGTGGGTCCCAAAAGCTGTAGAACATCCTGTAGCACTCGATGCATCAGTTCCTAACAGGGGCAGTGACAGGAATGCCAGTTCAGTAACTGGACAGAGGCAGTGTGGCTGACTCCACAGCGATGCAGAACACCTGATGAATGTGGAGCACTTCCAGCTGTGGCTGTCCAAGTCTGTATTGTGGTTTGTGAACACTTGGTGGAAGACTCCAAAAAACTATCAAATTCCAGTCTTTAGTCTTCCAGTAGCACCTGCTGTTTTGGGAGGGCATTTTTCTGACACAGACTTGAGAAGCAGATGTACAGGGCAGGTGGTTGTGATGCTGTCTGTCAGTGATGCTTCTGCACCTCTCTCCTGAGTGTAAAGAATTCTCTCCCAGACAGCAAACAGTTTGTGCTGGTTTTTTTTTTTTTTTCCTTTGTGTGTGGCCGGAGCACAAGCTGAAGTAGTTTCTCAGTTTTCTTCCAGAGATTTAGTCAGGTTTGTTGCCTACTTGCTACAAAGCCCTTCAGCTTGTTTTTGAATGTTTGGAAATAGGCATAAAAATTAAAAGTAAATTGCTAGAATTGATCAGGAGTGGTATCGGCTTTCATTGCCTGTAAAGTAAATCTAATGAGAAATATACTAGACTAGGCAAGTTTTTTATATAATTTTTATATAATTCTGTGGTTCTGCCAAGTCTGCAAAGAAAATATTCCTTGGTTATCACATGGATATCAATTAGGATAGGGTAATGGTCTTGAAGGATGTCCCTATATCTCTCTATTATTCTTGGTTAATTTATCTGGTCTGCAGTTAAACCACATCATTTATCAGGATGCTTCTGAGATGGCTCTGTGCTGACTCAGACTGGGACAGGCCAGACTTCCATGACTGCCACACAATATGTGGAGGTCTCAGGGCTGATAAAGACCCATTAAAGCCTACCAGTGCCCTCACAGCTCTGGAATTACCATCTGTGGCCTTGTACTTCCCAAGATCACAATCTCGAGTTTTATCCCAGCTCCATCTGCCCTTCTGCTGCTGGACAGCTTTGTTTGCACCCTGCATTGCCTGCAGTGTCTCAGTGTGTCTGACTTGTGGAAGGTGGCAGCCCTTCTTCTCAGGCAGGAGAGAACTTGGCATGGGAGCTGCAGGATGGTGCCAGTTGAAGGGGGCTGCAGGAAGGCATCTGGTCTGACTTGTTCAGGCCAGAGACAACTTAGAAAACTGATAAAACTTTGCACCTGGATCGGGTTGGTCCTTGCATCTCCAGCGGTGTTGATGTGGTGCTGTACACTGTGCTGGGGCCCTGTTCAACAAGATGCTGACAGCAATGTCCAAAGAGGGTCTAAGTCAAAACTGGCCAGCTGGGACTGAAACTCCTGTAAGATCCTGCTGGTATTTTGTGAAAAGTTGGTCTCATCTGAGCCCAAACGCAAACTGTTCACCTCATTAATCCCAGCTTAGTTTTATAATGTGAATGCTATTTGAGTAGAAGTGCATTCCCTTTTTTCTTTTTTTCCTTCAAGTTGGGTAGGTGAGATTGTAGAGTGGCATCCTGAAAAATGCCTGCAGGTCTTGTCTGTTGAAAGGAGTGTCTCTATCCAAGCTCCTCATAGCAGCTGCAGTTGTATCTGGTTTCCTGGGGCTTTGTTCAGTCATGTTTGATACCCTCAGGGACTGTGGCTCCACAGTCCCTCTGGGCACCTGTGCTTTGTCTGAACAGCCTCATGGTGACAGTCTTTGTCTAGCTGGGATTTTTGAGTCTGGTGCCACTCATCCTTCTGCCATGGAATACTTCTGAGAAGTGTTGATCATCTTCTCTACAGCCTTTCATTAGGCAGCTGAAGTCACCAGTCAGGTGAGCCTTCATTTTCAAGAGAAACATAACTTTCTAGGAGGGGTAGAGAAACATGAGAGCAATAGCTCATTGTTTTAATTTGTGAACTCTTGGGAGATTATACTGTTTCTAAGGATATGTTTGTTTTCTCCCTGAGTTTCTACATGACCTCAGTTCTGATTTGGTTTTCTGTTACTATCATCATAATGTTGAAAGACATTCAACAAAATGCAAAAGAAAAGAGGGCTTTTGCTCCTTTGCTCCCTTTTAAATCTGTAAAGGTAGAAAAATCCCCAAACTGTAGTTTGGGGGGTAGAATTTTTATTGGCTTGATTTTTTGGTGATTCCTTCTCCATGTGATACATACATTTTTGACTTCTCTGCTTTAGAAGGTTGTGTGAGTAAAGGCAGGCAGCTTGGTAGGATTCAGGTGCCTGGGAAACCAAAAGGCAGAAGACAGTTGAAGGAATAGTTGACTTCTGGTTTCAAAGGTGCTGGCTTTTGTTAGCTCACCTTCTTTTCTGAACTTGATCATTGAGCATGATTCTCTCTCTTGTACCTCCAGGCACAACTTGAGAATGCATTAAACTGATATTTTTCTGAGGGAATGTCTAAAACTTCCAGTAAAAATGGGCTTCCTCTCAGTGATAGTTAAACATATAAATAAGCATAAGGGAGAACAGTCTATTCAAGATGTTCTTCATGCATTTTAAACGAGCAAAGAAAGCAAACCAAAAAGGGTCAAATGCAATTTTTTTCCTTTTCTTTTTTTGCTGAGATTAAAGAGCTATAAATGGAAGTTAATCTAGCATTTGACCTTCCAATTCACCTGACAAAATTAAAGGAGGGACCACAGTGGTCTCTGCAGCTGATGATGGGAAGTGGAGAGGTAGGTGCTGAGCTCTCCTCCCTGGTATCCAATGAAAGGATTCATGGGAATAGTTCAAAGCTCTGTCAGGGGAGGTTCAGACTGGACATCAGGAAGCATTTCTTTGCCAAGGGGGTTGTCAAACACTGGAACAGACTTTCTAGAGAGGTAATTGGTGTCCCAAGCCTGTCAGTCTTGGACAATACCCTTAACATGAAGTGATCAGGCAGTGGGACTATATGGTCATTTTAGGTCCCTTCCAGCTGAACTACTTGTTCTGTTCTAGCATAATCATAAAATTCTGATTACTGCAGTTTGATCAGGTTTGGGTTTTTCTTCCCTTACTATGAGTAAAGTAGCTTAGACACTGTCTTCCTATCATAACAGACTCCTAAAGCAATTAATCCCTTTCCTCCTCCTTGTTCTGCACTGATATTTCCAAGTCCAAACAGGATGTGGGGATTATGGTGGTGTATGGTTGAAATGTCTTGGTCCTACACTGTGAGATCCAGAGCTAAATGTCTTTGGTGAGTCCAGATCCTGAAATGGTCTCTGGTTTTAGCCAGAGCACAAGATAGGCAGAGCTACAGTCTTAGGTGCTGAGAGAAGAGCAAGGCTCCTCTGGTTTTATTCAGCTTCCTAGTGAGACTTCAGAATTCATTGCTTTCACTTCCCTCTAATTGAGTCAGCAAGCAGTATGTAGCCAAGCCCAAACCTATTTTAGGCTTTAGCTAGAATGCTTTGATTTTTTTCAGTTCAGAGGGACATTTGGAAAGCTGGTGTGGTACACAGTGTGAAGAAGCCCTCTGACATTATCTGAGGCAAAGAAGTGTTAAAATTCAGCCTGATTTTCACAGAAATTGCACAAAATATCTGAATTTGAAACGAGTTGGTTCATAAATCTGCATGAAAATTTCCAGGCCTGGGAGCTCTGGGCCAATAATACTGTCAGTCCATGCCTTACCTCCGTCTTTGTATTTATGACCCGTGTGGTGGCACATCACACACTTGATGTGTAGTGCAGGATGGGGGTAAAACAGCAGCTCAGTGTTGCTTCTGAAGAAAGGGGACTTGAAAACGCTTGCTGTGCTTTATCTCCTGGAGCTGTCTGCCTCTGGCTGCTTAGGTACAGAGAGATGATAGTTTCATGTCTCAGCTATAGTCTCAGTTAATGATCTGCACAAGTAGTTCCTGGAGCCTTGTTAGGTATTTTTTTAGCCATTATTTGAAGTATTTGCCCTTGCAAATAATCAGTTTGAAACTTACTCTTATTTGAGCTTTAATGTACCTTAAAGACCACATGCCAAGAAAGGAACTATCAGCTGTTTTTTCATTGGGAATTATACTTCAGGTTGTGCAGTGCTTTTTCCAGAACATGGTACTAACAGGAGTTTTTGGCATGTATTATAGATGTTTTTTACATGAAGCTAAACTTTTCATTTAATGCATTAATTATATTTCTCTTTGAGTGGCTTTTCTTTAGCCAAAATAAATATTGAATAAAAAGACATTTTCATAGCTAGGTATTTGAAGAATAAAAAATTAATCTGCCCTGGAGCTGCGAAAGTAACAGACTTACATAATTTCAGTTACAAAAAAAAAGGCAAAGTTTAAATGTTAATTTTTTTTGCTTATTAAAACTTTGAGATTTCAGAAAGCTGTAATTTTTCATAAGAGAGCAAAGTAGAGACAAAGTAAATTACTTGCAACTCTAAGGAATGTTTTATATGAGCTGCTGTAATGTTTTATTTCCATCTGGTAGATATTTCTACCAGATTAGGGATTGTAAGAATGGATTTCTTGGCAGCCTCAGAGAGTCTTGCAAATCTCCTGCAAATAAAATCACCTTTAGAATCATTGTTCCATTTCTCTTTCTACTTCTTGTGAGATTTATTTACCTTAAGGGTCATTAGCTGTCAGACTTTTGATCTGTACATATCTATACCTGTGATAAATTTTTGCTTTGGTTTAGAACATACTTAGTAAATAAACACCGGTATTACTAGAAAACAAATAATTTTGCACATTTTTTTAGCTGTAGTACATGGTGTTTGTGTATCAATAAGTAGTCATTGAGGGATTATCCTTTTTCTGAAAACATTAATGCTTTAATGGGAGAGAAGGAAGAGGTTTTTTTCATAAGATTTTTTTTCATAGTACCTAGTTTATGATTTTAAAATGTATATAAAGATAGCAAAACATTTATTTCAAAAAAATCCAAAACTCTCTTACCACTTTATATGACAGAAGCATTTACATGAAGTTGCTTCAAATAAGATTGCAGCCTTCTGTAGGACATTGAGCAGAGACTTGTCAAAGATTTAAGCTAAATTTATACCAGATTGTGTTTATTGCTGCCTTTCCGTAGATGCAACTTACACTGACAAGAAAGTATGTAAACTTTGCTGGGAATCATATGTTTTTGTCATCATTGTTGCACTATTCCAGATCTTCTGCCTTAGTTTAAAAAGGAAGGGGTGGGGTATACATCAGTGTTTCCCAAAGGCTTTTAATGGGGTTGTCTCCATCCTTATCTTGAAAAAATATGGTTATGGAGCAGTGGAAGGCTGTGGAGGGTCTCCATCAAACAGAGGTTTAAAGGAGGCTGAAACTCAGGGGTTTGGGGCAAAAGGGGGCCTTCCTTACACACCACTGCTTTGTGGCCTTGGATTTTGAAGTTTCTTCTCTGGAAGAGTGGCTGCCCTGGTAGTACTGATGAATTTAAAAATCAAGCTTTCCCATGTGGAAGAAGGGAAGGTATTAAATGTGCCAATAAACACTTTCACCAATATGCAGAAGTTTAGAAAATAAATAAGGCAATATTTCCTTATAAGAGATTTATATTGGTTAAATTTTGTTGTAATCAGTTTATGGAGTCAAGAAAATCTTGAAATGGAACTGCTTTTAAGTGTGGATTTTCTTTTTTTAGCACTGGTTGGACCATTCAAAATTCATTAAGAAGCAAATAAAAAGTAAGTACTATGTCTCTGCCTGTTTATTTTGTTACTTCCTAGAAAATTTGAATTTAGTGTATTATAACATGATAGATAATGTTTAAATGTGGCCTTTAATGGAATAAATATTCCTTAGAAAATAGTTTTAATTGAATGGGTAATTGGCTGACTATATTATGTCTAAAGATAAGAGTACTTATTAAGCAGTAGCCCAGCCTTCAGAAGCCCTTGTTAAACCTGTGCTGTTTGTCTAAGGCAGAGTAGGTTGCCAGGTAATTTCAGTCTGATCTGTGAAATTAGGTTGCCTGGACATAGATCGTGGTTCCTGTCACTGCTTCTGATCCAGAACAGACATCCTGCAATTTCTTTCAGAGGGTGAATGGAAAATACTTCGTTGTGTAATGGTTAATTTTTAATTTATTTTTCCAGATTATTATTTTAGAAGTAAAACTAGCAGAAATACCTGCTGTTTTGTCAAATGTAGTTTTGAAATAGCTGCTGTTTCATCAAAGGTAGTTTTGGGTGGAGGGGTTGGGTTGGGGGACTGAGTTTTCTGTGAAAATTGTCTCAGGCAGGGAAGTAGCTCCTGGATTTTTGATAATCTGTTTGCAGGCTTGGGTACAGTACAGCATTGGCATTAACATGTTTTATTACAGTTGCAATTGGCAACAGTCATGGGCCGTGCAGACATGGCTTCTGTGAGATTAAAATGTGTTTCTCAAGAAAACTGTTGACCCCCTTGGAGGACCTGACAGAGATAGATCGTGATTGCTTCCGTGGTGCTTTGCCTTTCTTTTTGATGAGTACCCAAGTCTCTAGCTGATTTTTGTAAACAGTGGAGTTCTTCAAAGGCCTTTAGGATAGTTTGCTGTCACCCCATGGTGTGTGGGTGTCAGCCTGCTAGAATCCATGGTGAAGATAGCTGCTAAGGGTAGGGTTTTTGCTGTTTGGTTTTCTCCCTCCTTTTCATCACCTCACAGACTGCTTTACTTGAGGTGACTAGCTGATTTGCAGCTGCACTTTCTCTAATAGCTTTGTCCTGGAAAATCTGTGATTCTGTACCACCTTCAGCCAGTTTAGTTGCATGTCTTTTTCTGTTTTTAATGTGTGAAGGGCCTGTTTTAAAAAGAATTTGGCTAATCCTGGCTCTGAGGAATGCTGAAGAGGGAAGCAATTTGTTAGGTGTTGTAAAGGTCTGTCTCACAACAGGTTACTTTCCTTTACCTTGCATTCAGCAGATGCTTTGTGAAGAGTTCCTCTTTCATGATGGATGTTGCTCACTGCTGTCTTTTTCAAGTCAGTACCTCACCTGTGCAGACCTCACCAGTGGTGCCACACTGTGAGCTCAGGGTGCTGTAACCTGACTTACAGGACATGTAATGGAGAAAGCATCAAAGCTCTAATTATCTGACTTTTAGCTGCTTATCAGTTAGTAGAAGGTGGCAGGCACGTGTTTACTTCTGGTGTTACAGAAGACCTTAGAAAAGCGAGGAAAAGTAATTTTTCCATCAGTTCATACATCAGCAGGCAGTTGGTCAGATGATGAGGGTTAGGCAGATAAGGATGCATTGGTCACAGTTTCATGGTAGCTGGATAACTTCCTGTTACCTGTGTTACATGGAAAGTCCAATGTAGCATTCACCTTTGACATTAGAAAACGCAATTCTTGCAACCCCATGGAATTTTTTAGCTTTCTGTGTTCATGGGTGCCTTCCAGAGTCTTCTCCAGCACTTTTCAGTCTATTTATCTTACCTTCTCTCATTCAGGTATTTAAATCGAAAGCTGATCTGTTGGGTAGGGTTTGGTTTTTTTTTTTGAGAAGTGTTTGTGCCTGGTAAGAAGGAGCATCACCCTCTCCTTCCCTCTTCCTTCCATTTCCCCCTGGGCCCAACAAAAGGGAGTGTACCTGGAACTTGCTGTCATTCACAGCATGCTGTGAGGCACCCCTCTTTGGACAAAAAAGTGTTTGCCAAGTTGACTACTGACTTGATAAATTTGAATTAATGAGTATCAAAAAGTATGATAATCATGTATTTTTTAATTTATTGCATGGATTTTTAAAATAAAAAAACTTAAAATATTTTCTTTGAGGAAAAATGTAATTGATTTTGAGTTTCTTGGGTTGGGGGGTGGTGTGGCGGCTGTTCTGCCTTAGTAGGACTGCAACGAGTATAAACCTTTTTTCCCCATTTAAAATCTCTGCATGTGCAGTTGGACCTCCGTACACGTTGCATTTTCGAATTAAGTACTACTCATCAGAACCGAACAACCTTCACGAAGAGTTTACAAGGTAGGAACTGTGCATGCCTGGCGGGGGATTTAAGACATCTAAGGCACGTGGGGGTACTGCAAGCAGGTGATTTGAGCTTTCTTACTAAGAGTGGTCATTTTGTCTGCCTTCTGAGGTGTTTTCCTAATGTCAGAGAAACATCATGTTGTTTTATTTGCTGCCAGAAAGCATTCATGGGCCTCTCCAAGCGTGTTGGTGTGTAGGAGATGCTGTGTTTTGGTGCTTTGAAGTTGGCAAAGAAAGGCAGCGTTGGGTGGGGAGAGCTGCAGCTGGGAGACACCTGCTCTTGATAACTGCTGTCCTCTCAGAGGGTTTTCCATGGTGTCCTGCTAAACTGCCAGTGCCCTGCTTTGTTCCTCCTGCCCTGAGATTTTGGGGTGATTTAATAAAGGTACCAAGGGTAGGGAATTGTGGGAATAGCCGGCTTGAGCTCTGGGTTAACAGCTGTTGGAATCACATCTGCTTCCCGTGGTTCCCTGTGAAGCAAAAGCCTGCGTTGTATAAAGTCACTCTACAAATATCTGGAAGGCTTTTGTTTCAACCTGCTGGGCTGTGTTCTGTGGACCTGTACCTTGCTGGGTCTGTAGCACCTTGGTTCAGAGCATATTCTGAAAGCTGGGAAAGGAGCAGCTTGTAGGAAAGGGTTTACTTAGCTTTTGTATCTGCTTACTTTGTGTCTTCTCTGTATAGTCATCTATCTTAATGTTATTTTATCTTTTCTTTTCTTCTGCCTCTCACCGTAGGGCACTTTCTGTGTCTTCCAATTTGCTTGGCAATAATCAGTGTACTCCTAATCAGCCTAAGGTGTTTAAAGATGGTTGATTGTTGTAGTTCATGTGCATGTGATGTTTACATTAAACTTAGGCCTGCAGGCAAGTGATTACTGTCTGCTTTGCTGTCTGCTGTGCCGACCATGGATTTTTTCACTGCCTGAGACAAGATTAAAGGGCTAATTGTCACCAACTCATATGGACATAGGGTCTTTAATATCCATTATCAATTTAGTCCAGCAGTGATAATTCAATAAAGGGCATATTCCTATAGAATGTATAATTAACTTACAAAAATCCCTGCCACTTATGTAGCTGAGTATAATATCTTCAGAGAATCTAAAAATCTGGATGATTCATGGACATCTCTAATGAGAAAATGCAGTTAAATTAGTAGGAATAATGTGTGTTTTCTGGAAATTGATGCAAGTCTTTATACATCAGGGTGCATGTCTGACAAGTATTACATTTCCCCTGTGGTCAAATTATTGCATTACTGTCTACCACAAGATTTCTTGCTTAATGCTCTGAAGCATATGATCCTAGTCACTGTGAGATTGGGTTTCTGAGCTATGTGATCATTGCTGTGATCGAGTAAGACATTTTGTCTGAAAGTATTAACCTCTGATGCCTTGTGATCTAATTATTGCTGAAAGGTGACATTTCAGAAGACTGTTTTAATTAGAAAAACACTTTAGTCAGCTAAATATTCCATGTTATGAACAATTTCTTTTAATTATAAGCTTGACAGAAGACCTCTGTGAAACTGTGTAAGAAAAAAATTGGGGCCCTTTTTTTTGTTTTGTTTTTTGGTTGGGGAAAGTAATTTTGAATTTAAGAATTTTATAGTTCTTAGATTTTTTAATTCTTTTAATTTATGGAGGTTTTTTTTAAGAGTCTTTATGCTAGTTGGATCATATTTTCCATGTAGCATGTTGAGTGAAAAGTGAAGATTAATAACTATATACTCAAAATCATTCCAAGTAGAAGAAAAATCATCATTAACAGTAACTATGAACTTTCCACGTAAGGGGTGCTCAGAATTCCTTCTGGAGATCTGCTTTCTTGTAAACTTCAATTCATAGTGGAGCTACAAACATCATTCTCATAATTAACACAGTATTGGGTAGCATTAAAACCCTTCACCTGCTCTGTCTTTTTTTCAGTTTAAAAACACAGTTGAAATACAGCGCATTTTGGAAGACATCTTCTGTCACTTGTGTGTGACCTGATGAGTTAGTTTAGTTAGAAGAACAACAGAGGAACACGTCTGTACATGTGTGTGGTGGAGAATTTTCTGAGGTGTCTTGCTGATTTGGAGTAGAAATAATTGAGCTGCCGGTGTTGGTCAGGCTGTGCACAGAAAAGGAGCAAGGGTGAGCCACACCTGCCAGAGTGGGGCTGCAGCGCTGCACAAGCCCTCTGAAACTGCTAGGTGCACTGCCCAGAGTCTTCCTGCAAATCTAGAAGAGTTCATGGGATTGTGAATCATCTGAGCTGTCAGTAGGAAGTGTACTCTTCTACCCTTAATCTACACATGCAAATACCTGGATTTGATTGGCAGTCAGGTGTTAGCCAAGGATGTGAATCAGAGATGTACCAAAGAGCTACCATGGCTTAATCTGATTCTGCTCTAGTGTTGTAATGAGAAATCTTAATCTTCCTTTTCATTTCTGTTTCCCTGTCTGATTCCACTATTTGTCCTTCACCACGTTCACTGCACATCCTCTGTGGTTAAAAAAAACCATTTTGTCTTTCTAGCATCCTTTGTAAAGACAGGAGAGGTTTATATATGCATTGACTGGGTTCTCAGGAGTGCTTCATGCTTTCTTCTCTTGAGTCACTCAGCTTTGCAAGCCTCACCCCATAGTGTCCAGAGCAGTGCAGAGCCTGTCTCTGCCTTCCTGTCCTCTACACACCCTTTGTATGAAACAGGGCACTTTTGCATGCCTCAGAGCCCAGCTCTGAGTGGTGTCAGTGAAGCATGTCTAGAACTGAAGATTAGCAAAGCAACAGCTTAAAATACTATGACAGTTTGAAGGCTGTAAATTCTTACTTGGCATATTAAATAAATGTGTGAGCACTATGCAAGTCTTTTATACAGAACTTCTCTGCTGTATTTAAGTGAAATTTTGGTATGAACCTTTCCTTTTGCCCAATTTGGACTTTTTCCATGTTCTGTATTTGTGTTTGAGAAGGCAGCCCTGAAGCCTACATGCCTTTATCTGTGTTTTGTTTCTAGATACTGTAATTTGATTCCTGCCTGAATTAGGTAAGACCTGAGTTTAGGAGAACACTAGAGTGTTAGTAACATTTAGGTTATTGTGGTGTATGCTCAGATAGAGCGCATCCTAAACAGCAAGACTTTGGACAATGTCCTGAACACAACCGTGGACAAAAAAATGTTCTTCTCTTTGATTTTAGTGAAAGCTGTGGGAGCTTTGAAGCTTGTAGGGCGTATCTGTGTGATCCCAAAGGTCCTTTTTTTGTACAAAGCAAGTTATTCAAATTGATGTTACTACTCAATGAATTGGGTTATTCTTCCAGCTAGTGGAACTAGAAGGATGCCACTGTAATTAATTTTGACTTTCTAAATATTTCATTTCTCAGGTACCTGTTTGTATTACAGCTCCGGCAAGACATTCTTTCAGGGAAGTAAGTACCTTTTTACACTTGCAGCTGTAATGTAAAGAATTTATATTAGTTCATCTCCTAGTGCATTTTGTTTTTCTTTAGAATACAGACATATAGGACTTTGTGTGTATCATGACTGTATTACTGACAAACAGAATGGGTAAAGATTTTGATGGATTGATCAGGTGACAGAAATGTTTGAAGAGAGTGAAAACTGTCCTGGGTTTTATGCCTTGAAAATGTAACATGGGCTTGCCACATTATTTCACTGCGGTGGATGAAGTAGAGGATGAGAAAGTTGAAGTGCAACACTTTGTGTTCAGGTCAACTCTGAAAAAAATTTTTTTTTTTATGGTCTTATCATGATCAATATTCATTCACACCTGCATTATTTTTTTTTAAATTACAGAAACAAAAAACCTCAAATCCATAAATACAGTGTTAAAGTAAAAATGGTTCCTTAGTTGATTGTGTTTTCTCTGTTAGTTCAAACTTGTTTTATGGTGAATTGTATCATGTTTAACGCTAATCAGAATGTACCAACTGAGAAAATAATAATATACAAGTAACAATTAATTGTAGATGTTTCATAGCATTAGTAGTTTGTGGAAGTTAATGTTTCTAGTTTTTGTATCAGGCTTTTTTTTAGCTTTATTGCAAGAGGAATTCACTGACAAGAGATGTGATTTTTATAGTTTCATTTTTTGTTTTGTTTTTAAGACTGAAATGCCCATACGAAACTGCTGTTGAACTAGCAGCTCTGTGTCTTCAAGGTATGCAATCTCTTGAAACTGGTTTGTCCTAATTTATTAAAAAATTTACCTACTTGTTTCTTTTCCTTTGTTACGAATGTATTCTCACTGATCATATATAAATGCCATTCTTTTACCTAAGGAGAAGAATTTTAGGGAGATCACTTTCTTCACTTGCCTCTGTTCATAACTTCTGAACTACATTAGCCAATATCAGCACACTTGATATGGGCAGGGATACTCTAAAGTGTGGCTAGACAAAAGTTTCATGGAAACCCAGGGCTGATCCAGGGAAGAAGGACCCAAAATAGCTTCCTACTGAGGGAGAAGCTGTGGTGCTTGCACAAGTGTTACCACTTGAGCCTGAAGAGCCAGCTGGCCCTTCACACAGTTTGTGGGAGGTGGGTGCTTGTGAATTTGGGCTTCCTGTTGCCTGAACAGTGCCTGGAGAGGAAGCATCCATGGTGGGTGACTCAGGAGGAGGTTACAGGGCAGGAGGCAGGGAGTGGCAGGTACTGGAGAGGAGAGAATTACATGGGAGGGTAAGAACTAAGATCACTTCTGTGGCAGGAGCACAGATTTCACTATGTAAAAGCAATTCCAGTACACTGGGTTTCATTACATTACTGTTGTAGGACAATGTGGCTTTTTTGTTGCTGCAAGCATCTTAATACAAATATTTGTTCCATTTTGAGCAATTTGTTTTGCAGATGGGGAGGAAATTTTTGTAATGAAGCTTAAATCAAGTTCATTTTTTCTAAAAGAAAGTGGAGTAAATTGGACTATTCTATTTCAGCAGCAACATTAATTGAAATGAAAAATTCTCTTCCTGTTTCACTGGTCGTTGGGCTGTGGCACACAGGGAGCTTAGGCAGAGTTGTTCAGTTTAATGCAGCAGTGGAAGTAACTCAGTGATTCCAGATAGACTTGTCAGGCAAAACTGGGAATTCAGTTCCAAGAAGCAACAGGTGTAAATCTTGAAGCAGTGGATTGTTTTACTGCACCAGTTGGCACAGCTGTGATTGTCAGGTGTGCCAAGAGCTGTTGCAGGCAGACTCAGTTTGTCTTTCTGAGGTGGAGGAAATGCAGAGCCCAAATTTGATTTGTTGCTTACATTTCCACAGATAGAAACTCCGGTAACCTCACATCTGGTCCAAGCAAGGAGGACCAGGCAAAGAATAATAGGTTGATGCCTCAATATTTTGGGTAGTAACTGACACCTGTAATTACTGTGTAAATGCAATACAATAGCTGTCCATCATGTTTATGATGTGTCCAGCTATCCAGTCAGCCTTCATTCCCTGCCTTCTCTCTCAGTTAAGTAGTAGAGAAATCTCCCATGTTTTTCCTAGATGGTTGGCAGCACATCAAACTTCACATCCTTACCTTTTTCTCTCCCCTTGAAGTCCTCCTTGCTAATGTGTTTGCTATGGCTCCCTCTTGTATACTGGAGACTGGACTGCCAGTAATTCTTAATAATATCTGTGTTAAATAGGCTTCAAGCTTTGATGAAACAGACACAGAGCTGAGATATCTGTATGTCCTTTTCTTTAACAGAGATAAGAATACTATAACTCACTATGGAAGATTACTGTTGAGAGAAAAAAAAATGTTTGTGAGACAGTAGTTAAAAATGAAGACCAATGAACTCAATCTGTTTATTATCCTCAGGACTGCTAAATGTTTCAGCAAAGCTCAAGTTCTCAAAATCACCTAGTAGGTGTTATCAGACAACAGATTGGATTTTGAATGTGTCTACTGATGGATCCTGTTAGGTATTTTTGAAGTCTGGCTGTGAATAAAATTTTTGCAGCTGTTAAGTGTAAAAGCGCCCTGAAGGAATAAAACTGTTTTCTTCAAGGGATTTAGTTTCCCTCTATGCTTTTTCATTTTTATTTTTATTTTGGTAGTAGTAGTAAGTGTAGCAAACAGTTAAGAAAGGCTGACTGACAAAGGCCTGGTTGGGAATCACATTATATGTCAGGTGACACGTGGTATTGCTGAAGAGCGTATTTTCCACTGATGCTTGCCACACAGTCCTGAGGCAGTGACGCTGCAGCCTCTTAGTACAGCTGAGAGGCTCCAGGAGCAAAGCTGTCCCAGACACAAGGCAATTAAGGGTATCAGGCACTGAAATGCTCAGCACTTGCTTCTCCTGCTGAGCTCAGTGGAGTTGGGAAGTGTTCTGCTCCTAGAAAAACACCAGAGCCTAGGCATATAAGTAGAAAGTGACACCTTAATTATGTTAATGTTTCAGCATTTTTTCCCTTAGAAATTACTTAATCTGAATATTACACCACCACTGTGATTTTAAAAACCACACAGCTTTATCACTGGTTTAATGAGACTAGGTATTCTCTTCGTGTTTTGACATGAACAGAAACATAACTCCTAGATTTGTCCTAAACCGGGACAAATAACAATGCATGCGATAGAATGGGAAGTGTTAGTGAGTGAAAAGTATGCAATGAGAGGAAGTTTCAAAGTAACCTCTTCTAAAACAGAAGATGCATTGATGGTTGTTTTTAATAGAAACTTTATTTCCTATAAGTGCTTTAAAATCCAGAGAAGCAGCTTTAGTTGAGCTGGTTCAGTCGTAACATTCCTGAATGCCAGAATTCTGTGCACAACTTTACTCTCCTCCTGCAAATGCATTTATCTGACTTCTGCTGTAAAATCTGGTTTGAATTTACTGGGGCCTGGAGTGAGAGGATGGGGTGTTAACTTAAAACCTTGACACAAGTGCATTCTGCAGCATGCTTAGGCACTTGCAAACTATCCTTGTCTTGGTAGGGGTAATGGAATTAAGTATTTCTGGTCATCCCAAGATCTTCATATTTTAATTTCTCAATTAATTGATTTCAGCTGAGCTGGGAGAGTGTGAGCACCCTGAGCACACACCAGAGCTCGTGTCTGAATTCAGGTTTGCACCAAATCAGACGGAAGCAATGGAATTTGACATTTTTCAGAAATGGAAAGAGTGCAGGTAGAGTACCTGTGTGGGAGTGGGGTCTCTAGCAACAGGTTTTCTTCTCTTCCGAAGCCAAATCATTTCAACAGGCATGAAATAGGGATTATATTTGTCAGTGGGAAAGTATTGTAAAAAGGTTTTGAGACCTTTTCTTCCCTAGAAATGACAGGCAGTAATTAAGGGAAGTTTGGTGGGGTGAGTTTTAATTTTTTAATGTTTTTTTCTTTAGATTATTTTGCAATAGTTTAAGGAGCCGGGTCTTTTTCCTGTTTATGTTGGAAAAAAATCTCTTTCTCTTTCTCCCCTTCTTTCATTCAAACATAAATTTTGTGTTCAAGGTGGTAGCAAACTCCTTTTCCTGTCTTTTGTTAATAAATATGGTACATTTCAGTGATGCTTTGTTACCTGAACTTTCATCCGTATTGGCCATTTTAAACCTTATTGCATTTTCAGTCCTCTATTTTGTATTCATTTGGAGGGAAGAGGGTAAAAACAAAGCTAAGTTTAAATACCATTTAGTGTCATTAAGACTGAGGACACAAAGAAAAGGGTTAGGGGAATAAATCTGAAAGCATTTAAAGCAGACAAAATTTTTTTACCACGAAGTATGAATTTTATGTTTATAGGGGAAAGAGCCCGGCGCAGGCTGAATTGTGCTACCTGAACAAAGCTAAATGGCTAGAAATGTATGGTGTAGATATGCATGTAGTTAAGGTAAGATCATGTGATGTTTTATTTTATTGGTGTGAGGTCCCTGCCCTGGTGTGGGTCAGTCCCTGAGGAGTGTCCTTGTTATGGTCTGGGTTGTCCCGTGGGCCATGGTCCCCCAGAAGTCATTCCCACCTGCAGCACTCCTCCCAAGAGTGCTTGTCTGTGCTCCCACAGCATCCCTTTCCACATGCCTTTCCCTATATCCCTCAGTTTCTTCCTGCTGTGTGTCCTTCCCCTGGCAGGAGCTGCCTGCTCCTAAACAGGTGAGGTGTGGGATCCCCTGGATACAGCCTTGGTGTGGGTCCATCTCCATGGATCTCAGAGCCGCTGTGAGCAGCACATGGCCTCCTCCCACAAGGGGCACCCTGCAGCCTCCTGGTGCCAAAATATGACACTTTGCAGCCAATACAGATGCATATTCTTCTGCTTCTGTAATGTTAAAAAAATATGGCAATCTTGTTGTTTAGTTTGAGACCGATGGATTTTGCAATACTACTGTATTAAGACTCACACTGCTCATGGGAGATTGATTATTCTGTACTTGCTTGCAGGGAAGAGATGGTTGTGAATATGCTCTTGGACTGACACCAACAGGCATATTGATCTTTGAAGGAGCCAACAAAATAGGCTTATTCTTTTGGTAATCTGTTTTTGTGTTATATTCCTTTTTGTTAAAATGTTAAAATCTTTCTCCTTTGCATAATGGGATCTTGTCTGTATTTTGTAATTTGTAATTTGATCTACGGAGTTTAAAATCTGAAGGCTAAATCTGAAGGTAGATTGGCCTGGTTAGAAGTCTGAAGGCTAAATCTGAAGGTAGATTGGCCTGGTTAGAAGTACCACTTTCAAATGTGAAGTAGTTGTTGAAATAAAATTATTTTAATATTCTTTTAATTCTTTTCTTTTTGATTCTTGTGTTTAGGCCTAAAATCACAAAAATGGACTTTAAAAAGAGCAAACTAACGCTCGTGGTTGTAGAAGATGATGAACAGGTAACTTCTTTCCCTTATTTGGGCCTGATCCAACAAAGTGTGGTGTGTGCTCAGGCTGGTAAGAAACAAGGGAGAAGGCTCAGCACACTGTTGGCCCAGGCTGTGTTTCTCCTACCAAGGACAATAACTAATATCATGCATGCCAACTTCCAAAGCTTTTGTTTCTGCATTTAGGGCAGAGAGCAAGAGCACACATTTGTTTTCCGGTTAGACAGTGCCAAAACGTGCAAACATTTGTGGAAGTGTGCAGTGGAGCACCATGCTTTCTTCAGATTGCGAGCCCCAGCAAATAGTAAATCTAGTAGATCCGACTTCATAAGGCTGGGATCACGCTTCAGATTCAGGTATTTAGTGAAGTAACAGCAATATATTTACCTTTATACAAAGGAGCAGGTACAGCTTCCCACAGAAGGCATTAGTTTACTTTGTTTATTTCTGTATTTTAAGTGGGAGGACAGAATATCAAGCAACACACGGGACAAGATTACGCAGAACTAGTACATTTGAAAGAAGGCCCAGCAAGAGATACCCTTCTCGGAGGCACTCCACTTATAAGGGTAAGTGTTTTTAGACATCTGTGCACTGAATCGGTCATGCAGGTGTCCCATTAAATCCTATAAATGCTTCATTACAGTCATGACATCTGTGCCACATTATAAAAAGAAGAGTATGTCAGATCACCTAAAAAATCAGAACGTGCATGGAGTTTTTGTTTTTTGACAGAGTTCGTTGTTTCCATCTTCTGTTTTTAATCTCTATCCACAATTAATTCTTCCACCCCCATCTATGGAGGCGGTACCTATGGTTTCTTTTGTTGCTCTATTGAGGAAAGAAAAGCTGCAGAAAACCCAGTAAGGGAAAGCATGTAATGTTTTTTTTGAAGAATTGCTTGTGTCATGTGGGGTGGAGCAGTGTCTAAAAGCCTGGACTACAACTTGCTTATCTAGCCAGACAATTTTAGGGTTATTTAGCAGTCTCCTTAGGCAGTTGTTGTGGCTTTCCTGACTCTTAATGACATGTTATGCATCTATCCAGATTCTGACCTTAACTAGCTTGCCCTGGGAATTGAGATGTGCTGAATTTAAATGGAATGACAAGGAATTAATTTCCCTTGTGGTTTTGTAATTTGTCCTTAAAAACCTGAGCTTTTTGTTCCATGTAGAAAAACCTAGGAAGGAGCACTGCAAGATAACCCTCTCCAAATTGTGTATTACTTGAGCCTGCAGGTATAGTTGCCTTCTGGAGCAAGGCTGCTATACACAGCAGGGTGAGATGACTTTCCTGTAGAATGTCTTTGCACTTGTTTGCATTCCCAGAATATAAACCACAGTTCCATGAGCAGCCCTTGTGGTATTAGGAGGACATTTTTATGTCTCATTTACAGTGGGAGGAGAAAGGGTGACAAGTATGCATGCTTTCTAGAGGCTGTAACTTTTTCCACTGCTTCCTTCCTTAGTACGTGGAAGGAGTTTAACCGAAATGCAAATTTAATAAATCTGTGAGATTCGGTTATGTGAGGCATGAGAGTCAACTATATAGTGTGGGTTATTTTATAATTGGGAGAATGAATTCTTTAAATTTTATTCTTGCCATAAGAGGCTCTGACAGACCTGCAGGTTTTGGCTTGAGTCTCAGTGCTTCTATACTTATGTCTGGGAGACAGAGGGAGAAGAGAGAAAGCGTGGCTTATGCTTAATTATGTTCTCTGTCCATTGCAGCCAGTCAGAACTTCTTTCACACCCCAGTGATCTCCTTCTAGAGAGCTCAACAGCATGTTGGTTAAGTTAATGCAAAGACTCCCTGTAGATTATCTTTCATGCATTTTTTGGCCCTGTACCTAAATGCAGCTCACAAGGGTTGGATTCTCTCCCAGAGAATTGCTTTTGAGACTTCTGCAGTCTGTCATTAACTTCCTGCATTCGGCAGTCAGTTGGATTTTCGCTTTCTCACTGAGTTTTTCAGTTCTCTTGAAGCACACGGTCATGAAGAAGAGGTGATACACCCCAGTTACTCAGCTGCCACCTTCACCATTCTTTCCAGCCTGTCCAAAGCACAGGCCAAGACCTTGTTCCTCAGGTTTACTCAGTACCTCCCAGGATTCCCAACTGATGGGCTATTTTGGAAACCATTGTTCCCTGTCATAAGACACAGGCCATTACCAGCTTTATGAATACTCTGGTTTCTATAAGATAGTGAAAATTTCTGCAAGGGGTAGTTTCTGATTTCCAATGGACTTGATGGTATTGGCATGGTACTACAGTAAGGTGAGAAGAAAAGTCTTCCAGTTGTGCAGAACATACTCTGCCAAAGGTCCTGTTATTGCATTTGGGAAGAATATGCTTGTCTGGTGTCACCTCTAAAGGGGTTTCACTCTTGCAGGACCAGGAGGAGATTTGTATCTTACTCATACATTATGATGTCACACAGGATTGATAGAATGCACAGGGCTGAACTTGAAATTCAGACATTTCTGTGCAAATATGTCTGTATGGGGATTCACTTTAGCCATAGTGTAATAGCCCAACAACAACAGTTGCAAAATGGCTGATATTCCACTTGTCTTAAGATTTTGTTTCTTTCTTTTTAAGCAAACAATCCTGTGAAAGCAGCACAGCTGTGGTAAGTGACTGTCCAAGTTTGCTCTACCTCTCAAGTTGCTTTTCTCAGGCTAAAAGGATTCTGAAGACAATATCTGATTTAGGATTTATAGAAATAGATCCTCTCGTGTGGGATGAATTGCTTTGGCATGTCTCATTATGCATTGCCAGATTCTTCTTGGGGCCTGCCTGCTTCCATTGTTTAATCTATTTTTATTATTATTTTCATATATTAAATCAGACTCAAGTAAAACATACTTCCTTTTTGCTCACTGCTCTTATGCTAGCTTATCAAGCATAATTTGTTCACGTTTTTTAAATCTAAAGTGAAGAAAAAAAATTTACAACCCTCTTTCCCCTCTTTCACATGTTAATTGCTGTGGTGTATATCTTGAATAAAATAATGTCCTTAGGAATATGGATTTTACTTCTCTGTAGTACTTCCCTGAACTAAAAAACACTGTGATGTAGATGTATTGATTACATAAAATTTTTTTTTTTTCTCTCTTAGTGCTAAAAATACTCCTGAAGTCCTTAACTACCAGGTAAGAGCATACCAGTTACAGAGGAAAATGTGGTCATTTTCATATTTTGTGGTAAATATTTTTGCTTTTTATAATTTATACAGCTGTTTTGCTCCCCTTTTCTTACTCTGGAGTGAGAATTTCTGATGTGTCAGAAATAACCAGCACCACACTGGGGTTAAGGCGTTTTCTCTTTTTCCCCCGTGTTCTTGGATGCTCTGCAAGCTGAGTACACTCCATTTGCCATCTACTTTCCCTTCCTTCCCTTTCTTTCTGTGAAAGTTAAAGCCTTTGGGACTGTGAATGTGATGGGCCCCAGGAGACTGCGCTATGAGCAAGCTTTTGTCTAGAGCAGCCTCTCACAGTGGATGATCGTGACAATTTCCAAGTTGCAATTACCTCCCTCATCACAATACTTACAGAGATCACTGCTGGTCAAATGCTTGTTGGGGTTTTTTTTATATACTCCAGGGAAAACATTACCTGGTTTTCATCTGTGCTACTGACAGTCAGTGGGTACTGAGAAAAAGCAAGCTTCCAAACTCTGTATGTGTGTGAGAACTTAGTCTTAACACTTTTTATTAAAACTCTTGCCAGTGATTTTCTTTTACTATTTCTCTTCAAGATCTTGTGGATATGAGAAGGAAGTGCTGTCACCAAAGATAGGAGACCTTCTGAAGCCTGCTCTTATAACCTTTCTTACTCTCCACCTTTGATCACAGTTGACGTTTTTTTGATGTGCTTTCTACGAGAAGCACTAGATGTGCCAGGTTGTCTGTCAAACAGGAGAGCAATTTTCTTTGCACTGTGTGGTGAGCATGTCCTAATGAGCAGGCTCATCACCAAGAGTCTTCACATATGTGCTCAGTGACATGGCAGAAGGTTGGAAGCATTAGGGTCTCGAGGGTTTTCCAGGAACGTATTCCTCATGACCCCAGGAAAATAAAAGTTAAAACTTAATAGAAAGCTCTAATATGATTTCATTAACCAGTTTCAATGTTTCCATTTGCAGCCACAGTATCATCCTAATATACATCCTGCTCAGCCACACTGGCATCCACACACACCTGTGAATGTAAGGTAAGCAATCTCCCCTTTGTGAAAAAAAGGTGATTACTACTTACTTTATGTTACTCAGTATGAAGCTTTGGTGGCCGTATTGGGCAGTTCTCTGCACATGAAAAGCAAACACAAGTTAGAAGTATGGGATATAGAGACAGTATTAAATAACTTCTAAGTTTGCTTTAGAATATGATTTTTTTTTCTAGTTGATTTCTAATTCAAAATTCAAAATAGAATGTTAGTGATCTCCTGTAGGGCGTATGTTGGATAGGGAGCTGCTCTGCAGCTTAATTGGAAATAGATCAGTATTTGTTTGCATTTCATTTCCTAAGACAGAGAAGAAACTCATTTTAGTGTAAAGTTAAGTCATTAATAATTATATTCAGAGGAGCACTGTTTTAATCTTTTGCAAAAATGTATATGGAAAAATGACAAGTACATGGAACAATTTATCAAGAATTACAGATAATGAATAAAATTACAGCACTATGTTTTTGAGAACTGTTTCTCAAAAATATTCCTGCATGTGCTGTTGTGGTATCTTCTCGCATACTTTTTTGTTTGTAGCTAGTGATGAGAGATGTTGAGTGAAAAGAAATTTTGAAAGAAATTCAGTCCAATTAAAACCCACTTGGTGGAATGCACGGTGAAGGCATGCACCTGCTGGTGGATATGTGTCTACACATGTACACATGATAAAAACCAGCCACTTTTTTGTCCTAAAAAAAGTAACTTTTTTAGATGACTCAGTTTTTTAGACAAATAATTACTGTCTTCAGTGAAAAATACCAATACCCTAATCTTTGTTTCTCCTTATCTAATATTTATATTCTCATATCACAACAGGTAGACTTTGGTTTTAATGTGGGCAGGCTGAGCTTAGGATGAGGCTGAGCTTAAAATGAATGAAAAGACAATTTGGTGTGAGTTTGAATCTGAGAATGCAGGAAAAAGGCTGATATGTTATTAGAAATACTAGGCAGAGAAGCAGACTGGCATTGTCATCTCAATTCCTAGTGCATAGCAGTAAAGCAAATACTAAATTTGTGTCAGAAACAGGAGACTTGAAATTGTGCAATGAACTTAGCCTGTATTTCAGGCTCAGGAGTCTTCCTGATTTAGGGTTTCTTTATCCAGTTTATTAGGAGCACTTTAAAATGTACAGTTTCACATTATGAAAGAGTGGCTGCCAAGAGAGCCTAATGATTTTATAAATCATTTGAGGTTTTGCTGAAATTTTTCTAAAGATTTCATCACTTACGATACCAGTCTGTGACATTTTAAAGCCAAATAGTTCACCCTGGAGCAGAGTGATATTGAAATAAGCACAATAATGTATTGTAGTGTGTGTAGACAACCTCTCCCCTCAGCCCTTCCACTGCCTGGGCAAAGACTAAGGTCAGTGAAATATGAACAATGGCTTTTTTATAGCAAGGCTTGTAAGGCTGAAAAAAACCCAACCCATACTTAAAAGTTCAGTCATAGGAGCTTGGTAGAAAAGGTGCTCAGAATTTTTGTCCCATTCAGGTAAAAGCATTTAAATGTGCGGTTAAAGTGGAAGTTTCAAGTTATTCTAACTTTGAGTCAAAGTGAAAGAACTGGACATTTAAGATCTTGGATAGCTTGATTTGAAAAACTTTGCAAACTACAGATGCATAAAATTCCTTCTGCTGGGCATGAAAGTCTGGAATGGGCATGGGCTGAAATGAAATGACCTGTGTAATACATGTTATATATGGAGCTTTTGTTGAATAATTTGTGAAACAGTATGTGGAATTGTGTCTCAGTTTTCTTAGTAAAATTCCTTCACTGAAATTGTTTGCAGTTAGCGTAATATCTAACCTTCTGAGAAGAAAAATCCAATTAACAGCTGTCATTATATAACTTCAGAATATATATTAAAAAAAAAGTGAAATCTAAACCTTGCCTGTGTTTCTGCTACTATAAAAAAAATTACTAGAATCATAGAATGTCTTGGGTTAGAAGAGACCTTAAAAGATCACCTGGTTCCAACCCCCTGCCATGACCAGGGACACCTTCCACTAGACCAGGTGGCCCAAAGCCCCATCCAACCTGGCTTTGAACACTTCCAGGGATGGAGCATCCACAGCTTCTCTGTGCAACCTGTTTCAGTGCCTCACCACCCTCACAGAAAAGAATTTCTTCCGTATATATAATAATTGCAGCTTCAATTTGGTAATAAGGTAATGTTAAATGTTGTGGTTTCCTACATAGTGTTCAAAATTGTTGTTTTATTTATTCTCCACTCCGCTGCAATGATTCAGGGGATGCTGTAGGAATGGTTGAAGTTAGTATATGTTAGTGTAATTAGTATATATGAAGCAGCAGTAAGTAATGAACAAGAAAGGAAAAAGATATTTCCCTTGTAGTACTTTTGCAAGTCTCAGAGAATTACCTGTACTAACTGTAGACTGGGGGTGTTATTAAGAAAATTCAACTCTGTAAATTACAGGCTGCTTTAGTGTTAATTAACTGCACCAGTGCCAAAGGAATGGCAACTACAGAAGAGCAATTTTTATTCATAATAGGATTGCCTTTCTTAACCCTTTGCACTTTAAGGATGTACTTTCATGAGCTCAACGTTTTTTTGCATGATGTTTTATTTTACTCGTTTGTTGTACAAATTTAGTTTTCCTGTAGCCTCTTCCTCCTTCCTGTCCACCCCCCTCCCCCCCCAAATCCTCCCGCACCCTTTGGAATTCTGGAGCATTGATGCACTACTACTTGTCTATAACGTTGCAAACAGAGAGGGTTTTTGATGATTGAGCTCTGATTGAAAGCCTTTTGAAATCAGCTAAAAGTGTCCCAGTTGCTTCAGCAGCTTCAGCCTCAGACCGATGGGTCTGTCCCGGTTTCCTTCCCGTGCTGTAGCTCCATGTGCATGCTTAGCACTTGTGGGATGAGCTCATGTTACTGTGTAGCACTCCTAAGTTGGCTTCCATTCCTCACTAACCAATAACTGTGCAAATGGTACAGGCCACCCTATCATGATGACAGGCCCTATTGGAAACCCCCCACAAGTGGAGAGGACAGCAATTTACGGTATATCCAGGAACAGAACCAGAAGAATTTAGGAGGAGTCCAAAGCATGGTGTACCAAGATAAACTCATGACGACTCTCTGAAAAAGAGCCATCTTCATTTCACCTGCCATCTTAGACATCATTGCATTCCATGGCCCTTGTCTGTCTGCAGTATGTTCAAAGTGTATTGTTCATAAAGTGTGTGTCTTTGTATGTACATCCATCCTTGTTTAGTGTTCGTGGACGTTCTTGGGAAAAGTGTTGTCCATATCTTTGTTAAAAAAAAAAAAAACCCAAACCAAAAATCTTGAAAAACCTTTTTTTAATTTTGGTAAGAATTTTCAGTGCCCTAAGACCAGAAGTATTTCTGGGGGTTTTCATTCTACCCTAGTTTCAAATCTCTGACCCTCTGCCTGCTGTTGAAGATCAGACATTTGTGCCTTAGTTATTTTTTATTACCTTGTTTCTTTTGAGTCAAATTAAGAGCTTGAGAACATTATTTTTTAGTGGCATGCAAATAGGAGATTGGAAGGAGGAAAAAACAGAATTCATACTGGCAATCAAATTGGCTTGTGGGCCACCAACAAAGGGAGCTACTGAGGCAGTCATAGGTTTGGATGTAATTTTTTCTAATTTTTGTGTTCTGCAGAAGAAAATAGAGGTGCTTAGATGAGTATAGGGAAAGAACACAGTAATAAATTTCACAGAGTATTTTTTTTTTTTTTTTTACTTAGTGCTTATATTGGATAGCTTTCCCCAAAACCATACCTGCTGCTATAAAGGCAAGAATGTTAAAAATTAATCCTTGCTAAAAGGGTGCTGCTGTCATCTTATTTTTAAATGTGATTATGGAAGTGAATTTTATAATTACATGGAACTACCTACTGATAACTTTTCTCTGAGTGGGTTCAAAAACACAACATATGATCAGTGCATTAAAAAATGAGGACATTCCAGTGGAATAGCTCTATTTTTTTAAAGTTAGACATTTGTGAAGTTGAATGTATATTTTACAGACTTAGGACTTTGAATTGGACTGGCTGGTATTTTGATCACTTGCAGACTTTTTTGTTATCTTTAAACCAAATATCAAAGTGCCATCTTCACTTGTGCATTTGTTTTAGTTAGGCCTTACATCTGTGGTCTCTCTGAAGTTGTTGGAATGAATGAATCTTCATTTGGGATGTTTTCAAAATGAAGTAGTTTTTAACTTGATTTTGATAAATACACATTTATAAATTACTATAAAGAATTTTTTCAGAGCAAATTTGATTGTTTATAACTTTTTGTGAAATACATTTGTTTACAAATGCTATCTTTTATTATTTGTTTTGATCTTTCCTGTATGTGCTAAGTACAAATAAAAAATGTCAATCTTGTTGATCTGGTTATGATGCATTATTTATTTTTGAAAGATTTTGGGGAAGGGTGGGTAGATATGCTTGTAACTGATTTCCCCTGTAGTTACTAATGCTGTGGTGGATCATTGTTTCCAGTACAATCTGTAGAGAGGGGTAGACAATAAAGCAATTGTGCACTGAGACGTGAAAATGCCAGAGTTAAGCCTAAGGTGTGTAATCACAGAGGCTGACTTCGGTTTCCCCAGACTAGTCTTCCTCTATTTCAACAGCATTTTATTTAAGAAAGGAAGAAAGAGAAACTTTGATGGAGCCACTGAAACAAAAGTCTAGTTTAGCTGCGGCTCTGAAAGCACTCTGGATGAGGCTTTTTGAATACTCACATAAAAGTGTGAGGCAATGGTGCTTTATTATTTACACACCTACATTCATAATATTGTTTCATTCTTGTCATATAAACTTGTCAGCTTCCATGTGGTTTGTTGCCAGTGTTCCACCTCATCCTTGTTGTTGTGTGTGGTTTGGTTTGTTGCTGAAGGTGCACTGAATGAGGGATCCATTCCCTGCCAGACTGCAAGAAAAGACAGCTCAAGGCCCAGCTGGTCCTGTAAGTGTTAAAAAGCCTCAGGCACATTGGTGAAGAACAACCTGTGGGCCTTGTGTGTTCTGCAGCTTGTGTGTGTCACCTCGAGGGAAGCACTTGTCATTCTGCTTCTCTGGAGAAGGAGCCCACACATTCTGCACTCCCTTTCCACTTGTTCATCCCTCATCCTCCCTGCTGTCTGCAGAAATCTGAACCAGCCAAGTCACGGAGCGATCAGCTAGGTAAGAAGAGATCCCTCTCTCTGCCCTTCCTTCCTCTAGACATAGTTGGCTTCCTGTAGCAAATGGGCTGGGATGCAGCTGGCAAGAGGGAGCATATCTGCCTGATTCCTCTCTGACCCCAGTACTGCTCTCACCTGTGCAGCTTACACCACCTGAACAAAGGTGGATGTGGGTGGTATCTGTCTGAACAGGGTAGTATAAAAGAGTTACTTTAAATATTAAAAAGCACATTGGCATTTTTCCCCCAAAAAATTTGTTTTTAACAAATAATAGAGGTCTTTTGATGCTAATATTACAATTTTTCCTTTGCTGCTAAGATTACAATTTTTTGTTTGAAGCAACACAAAACTGTGCACTGCAGCTGAAACCAGATTACATGTAGAGAGGAGAGAGGGAAGTGGAAAATGTTTGGTCAAGTTTGTTACATGCAGCAGCAGTTTTTGTTTAAAATATTGCAAAAGCTCTGTCAAAAAAATTCAATACTACCTCTCAATTTTGTGCTGCTTCAGGAATCCTCTGGTAGTTTATAGGCACAAACTCAATATAGGAACTTGATGGCCATGGTATGCGAGTGTTTATACACTGAATGACTGAATTACTTTACCTAGGAGTTCCTCATGAGGAAATGCTGGACAGTTTTTACCAAAGAGCACATTACACAGCCATTTTAAGTCAACACATTTTAAATGTGTTCTAAATATGCACAGGGAAGTTTTGTTTCTTTTTAAAAAGCCTTGAAGATTGCTTAAAGGAGGTAACACCTTCTTAATCCAAATTAAACGTGTTCTCAGAGGTACCCATTGGACTGCATGTGCAAACTTTCTCCACCCTGTTCTGAAGTGTGTTTGTTGTCTGAAACCTTCTTTTTACAAGTCCAGCATACACTTAGAAACTTCTGTAGTTTGCTTACAGGTGATAAACGCTATCCTTTCATCAACTTGGGGGGGCATGGAGGGGAAGCGTGAGTATAGCAATAGGCATTGGAGAAATTGCACTGATCTGAAGTCCGACATGGAATCACGTCTTCTGTGTGCTGGAGAATTAATTGATACAACCTAGCTGAGGGTATCTTTTGATCATCTCTCTGCACACCTTCCTCCTGTGCTTAACAAAGCAGGTTTTCCCTAGCAGGGCTCAGGCCTGGCTCTACACTCTGTGTATTTGCATTTGCAGGGGGATTACCTTGTAATAACTGTAATCCCATGTCCTCTCCCCCAGGAGAACTGCCGGGGGAATTGAAAAGTTCGTGACTCTGTGACACCACATCTGTAACACAAGCTGAAATATATTGCTTTTCAGCCCCAGCCAGGCCCTGGCATGCAAACTAATGACTAATATTGAATACTGAAAGATGATACCTGAAATACAATACTGAAACTGTTATCACTTTGAATATATTGTTTTAGTGTGGGCTTTTTCATCAAACTTTCATTTTCAGCTATTTTTCTCTAGTTGATGTGAGTCACAGGCAGAGTGAACAAAGGGATCAGGTTTTATAATGCATTTCTAAAGATGGCAGTCAGGGGTTCGCATACTTAAAGGAAAGAATTAAGTCCTTCTGGACCCTGTTATCATTGAACCCATGTGCAAACTGACCAAGAGGAGGATTGTTTTCTCACGTTGTGGATGGCAACAAGGCATATATTATGGCCTGGTGATATAAAATGTGATTTTCTATTCCTCTGAATGAGCTCTGCAGAAGATGTGTCTTCAGCTTGCAAAAGAAAGAGTGTCAGAGCTTGCAAGTAATTTTGAAAATGGAACTTGAGGTGCTGGCGAGGAATGAGCTGGGGAACATCAAAAGCAGCAGGGGAAAAATGAAACCGAGTATATCACCTGCTTCTCAGGCATCAAAGTTGGTGAGATGGGGCTCTCTGAGAGAGGAGACAGTTCAGCACTGCAATAATTTCTTTTCAGAGGAGGAGCCTTTTCAGTTTGTGTATCAAGCAGGCAGGCTTCTACCTGCCTCAAAGGAGAGAAGTTTTGATGCACATCCATCTAACCTGACACTCCAGGTCTCTGGAAAGACTGTTGGCTATGAGAGGTTTTCCTATTACTCTGCAACAGAGAACGAAGGAAAAGAGACTTGTAGGGCAAATGCTGTCATTGCAGCATTTCTAATGGCAGCTAAAGAGACTGCTGGTGCCAGAGCTGCTACAGACCAGCATTAATAGACATAAATTAGGAAATTTAATTTTTTTAATTGCCCTCAGACTCTGTGTGTTGTGTTTTGGAATGGTACTGATCCACCAGGACCCTGCCTTCTTTTGTTAAGACAGAAGTTTCATGTGCTAGCCATGAAATCTTGAGAGCCAGCTTGAACTAACAATCTGCACCTTAACCAAACTTTTTCTGCATTGTGAGGATGGAGGTTTTGAACTGTTTCAGGATAAATAATTTTTTCCTATGTTACAGTCAAACTGCACATGTTTAGAAAATCACAATGCTCTTATGCTGCTTCCAAATTTTAGTGTTGAAGAGCCTGCAGGAAAACCAGTCCTTCCCAGGAGGCACATAGAAGGATGCACCTTTTGGAAAAAAACAATCCTAGTCAAATCAGATCAGAAAAACATATAACAAGGTGGGCCACACCTTTCTGTCTACCTCCTGCAGTACATGGCAAAGCAGTGTGTGGTGATCATGAAGACATTGTTTGGCTTTCCTTGTTTTCTACCTACTGTTGTACCTTGAAGTGACTGGCCAAAGAGTTTCACTTCCTCAGTGTATATGCTGTGGCCTTTGTTACCACTGTATCACCAAAAGAAACCACAACAAACAAACAAAAAACCCAAAAAAAACCTCCAACAGATAATTCAGTTGGAGTTCTTCCACTGGTATGAATCATTTCCAGTAATGAAGCTACAGAGTAAATGCTGTTCTCAAGCACTTACTAATGACTGTTTCATGACTGTGCTTTAAAGCAAAACAACTTTTTTTTCACAGAGCTGACTTCACAAGTGTTAATCTGAATTTAATTGTAAAGTTCACGTGTCAGGCCTCCCTGTGTGCTGTCCCCTGCAGATATGAGTATCTTGCTATGGAAAGTGCAAGCATGTCCATAATAACTTGCATATTGCTTTTAATTTAGGCATGTAATATACTTTCAGTTTTGAGCAGGAAGAAGAGCTGTTAAAAAAAAAACAAACAAAAAAAAACCCCACCTTTATCTTCCATCCAGCTTTTTCTAAAGATTATATTCTTCCCCTTCAGTTAGAATCTTGGCAGACTTGGAACACAGATTGGTGGAGATAAGAAGTTCTACCAGCCTGACCCAATGTTACTTCTTTGTTTTGTGTTTTTTTTGCCTAATAGCTAAGGTATGTGGTATACTCCTTTGGGTTTGGTGGCACCTTATCTTCTATGATCTGTTGCCTGCATCTCTTTAGAAGCAATCTAGTTTGTCACTTAGCAGAAGAAGCATTTATGATAACTGCCGTAATCATCACGCCCTTTCAGAACTAAGGAATCTGCCAATTAGAAATTAAGATAAATGTTGAACTGTGGCTATGGGAATCAGTGGAAGTGCCCATAGGGTTCTGTTTTCAAATTGCCACCACAATTATATTTCCACCATGAATGTACTATCTTTGTAATGTGCTTGATTTTTTTCTTTTTTATTTTCATATTTCTCTTTATTTTCCTCTTCTTCTTCCCTTTCCTGTTCATTTTCCTTTCATAGCACTAGTAGTATGACCTTTATCTTTAAAACTATCAAACTAGCAAAATCTGCAGCTCATCATACAAAAGATGATGTTTTGGATTACACAAGAACAGATGTTTCATACAGGAACAGCTTGGAAAATCTCTAGTTCCTGGCTTACCAATGTCTTGTGTTGATGGATTATAAAAAACACTATTTCTTTTTTTTTAACTGAGGCAGTGAAAAACATCTTTGACTTTCCGAGTCACAACAAAAATTAAAGAATTAGCCACACCTAATTAGAAGTAGGAAGTACTGATCTAATGCAATTAAACTCCGGATAAGAAACTAATTATTTATAAGTTACTTTTTCCTCCCTGAACCCATAATACTCTCTGCTGGAGTTATAATCACCGTAGCTTACCTGCCATTACAAATTTCTGCAATTTTGTCTTCCTTAGAGAAGTAGAAATACAAATCATTAATGAATCTCCAGTGCTCTCTAAATTGTGTAATTGCAGAGTAATGAACTCAGTACCTAAACAGATGTCAGAGTAGCTGTTTCTTTTCATCTCCAGGGGCCAAGGCCCTGAATATGCCCCTTGCCTTGCTGGCAAGCAGCAGAGCCAGCATCACGGTGCCTCCAAGGCAACTCTTCCTCATCAGTAGGAATATAGGAGTCAAACAGGAAGGAAGAGCTCACAAAAAAAATGGGTCAGGCAGACAAAAAGCTCAAGTAGAGGGTTTAGGAGAAGCAGAGTTTTACAGTGTTATGTGCAAAAGAAAGGAGCTAGAAAATGAAAAGCAATGGATTCTGCTAGAAACTGTGAATGGAGAAGACGAATGAAAGCGGCAAGGGAGCTCTGTGATTTCAGCATCTGTGTCTTCAGTACCTGGGGTTTTCTGAATCAGTAGCAAAGCTTATTTGAAGGAACTTGAATGTAAAATTGGATGCTGCTTCTGCATCAAAATTTTGAGCCCAGGAGGCCTTTGTTTGTTATTACTCATTTTCAGTTTCAGTGGTTGCATTTAATATTTGTGTCTCATTCTCAATTTCTGACTTAAAAAAAACCAATTGTGGAAATGGCTTTAAAGGTAAAGCCATAGTAAAATGGAGTTTTCTACTGTAAGTCAGATGAGTTGCCCAAGTATTGAAGTGAGAACCTGCCCAGAGATAGGGCAGAGGTTGCAAGTATGTAATTAAGAGAGGCCTTGCTGTGCTGAGTGATTGATTTTGTACTACTTTTACCTGTTAATATGGTCTTTTAAAAAGGGAAAAAATCTATAACCTAAGAAGAAGTCATCTGTGTGGCAATGGAGTTGGTCATGTTCACGCTGGACTTTAAATATATGGCAAATTACTGAAAGTTCATAAAATAGCATATTTTTGTAAAGCATTAGCAGAATTCAGAATCAGAATCATTTAGAAGCATGAAAATTACACAATTTGGTTAATTTATTTTCAAGCAAGTTTTTTTTCCCAAGGAATTCAGCTTAGTAAGGACGGAGACAGACAAGAGATTTTGTAAGATGGGAGCATATTGTTAAGGGAAGATAAATCCAGTGGATTGGCTTCAAGGCTAAAGGGATTACACCTTTCTAATCTGCCAGATGCACGGCTGCTGTAGTTCCTGGCTTTACAGCCCAGGATGAGATGCTGAGCATTCATTCCAGAGACGTAAATGCTCACTGAGCACCCGCTCAGCTGCCGTGCAGAGGAGCAGAGGAGGTGAAGGGCAGTACCTTGAGCAGCACCTGCACACACAAACAGCAGCTCATAAATGTGGGGCAGCACAAAGAGCTCCATTCTCAATGTATACACCTCCACAGAAAACAGGACTACAATTGAGAAGATGCTCTGGACTGTGGTGATCAGAGCTTCACCAGCCAAGCTGACTGACCAGCAGCTTGCTTACATGGGGCTGGTCACTTTTCTCACCTTTCTCATGTGCATCCTGAATGAAATTCATCCTGCACATGAATTCACCTCTTTCCTTTCTCTTGTCTCCTCACAGTTACCCCTGCTTTTTCCTTGCATTGCTCCTGGTTTTGCTAAGTCCATACTCAAATGTCTCAAGGCTACCGCAGTAGTTTGGACCTTACACAGAGTTACTGATATAGTTTTCTAGACAGTGCAGGCCTTGCAAGGATGTTCTGACCCAAGAGATCCCAATACTCCCCCTTCAAACTTTGTGATGTTTGGCCATTGCTCATGTATTCCTACAATAAGTACCTCTGAATTCCAGCAATCCTTCTAGGCATGCTCTATAGCATTTTTAGCTGCTTCTGCCTTAATCTTTTATGTCCAGCAACTTCTGTTGCATCCTGTGATTTCTCATGTTCCCCTCTCTTAGCTAAGCCTCAGGCCTGTGCCTGCTTCTCTCTGCATCCTTTGGCAGCAGTGTGATACTGAGCACAGTGGAGATGAGACAGGGATGTGCTTAGCTCACAGGACCCGAGTTATTTAATGAGTTAAGTGGTGGGAAAAGCTGCACCACGGCTAGCAATCTGAGATCAGGCTGCAGGCTACCTCAGAGGCCACAGCTCCTTGCTTGGCTTTGCTCCTGTTTTAACCTGAGCTAGCTTGCTTGAATTAGCCACCCCAAGTTGTTTTATTTCTTAAGGACAAGAATACATTGCCTCTGTCTGAAAGGGGAAGGCAATAGACTTGAGGGAGGATCTTGTTGGTCTTAGAAAATTTTATGTCTGCTTTTCAGCGTTTTCTCATCTACAAGGACATCTGGGACAATGAATTTTTTTTTGACAGTTGATTAAATATCATTAGCTATTGTTAGTGTTAATTAAAAGCATTTGTAAATGAAGAAAAGCATGCTTAGTTCCCCAGTGGGCATATTTTGCATGACAGTTTTGCAAGACAGTATTTTTTTAATGATCTTTATGCGGATAAGGTGAAATCTATGAGGACAATGTCTTTATTGAGTCAAGATTTCTTCCTTGGTATTTTATTAGAACATGCTTTGCTGCGGGCTTTACTCTTGTGGAGAATTCCAAATTAGTCTTGCTTCAAAACTTAGTTCAACATCTTGTATCCTACAGCAGGCTTCTGTCACCATTTATTAATATATTTTTTCCCTATTATAATTTTCTCTTTAATTTCAAGGTTGTCTAGGAGAAGGCTGCTGGCTGCCTGCTCTGCTTTCTGAGGTGTCCCTAGGATTGGACGGGGACTGTGGATCATCCCTGGCAGCAGAGAAAGAACTCTGCAACACAATTTTCAATGCCTTCCCTGAAGGAAGCAAATGGGCCAGCTGTGATGTCCTGGTGTCAGAGCAGAGCATAGAAGTGTAACTGCACTGTTAGCTTTAGTTACACTTCAGAATTCAGGAAGCCAGTTCTGGCCAGCAGAGAGATCTTGGTTATATGGTGCAGGGAGAAAAACCAACATAGGTTTGGGGTTTGTGATCCCAGTTTTCCTTGACTTAGGAATACTCATCGCTTTTATACCTCCAAGTCCTTGGCTGCAAAATGAAAGTTCACCCTCTCTCCTGTTACTGCAGTTGTCCTGCTGTGGTCTATGTTCTCTTCTCATGTAATGCTGGCTCAAATCTTTTGCTTCAGTCTAATCGCCCTGGCCATTATGTGATACTCACACGTACTGCATTCTTCCTATTCTCTGATTTCCTTGTCTTTCCTCTCCACAGGGACATTTTCAGAGAATGCAAAATTCCTTCTCTCTCTGTGCCACTTGCCATGCTTTAGCAAAACAAGTGGTGTGTGACATTCTAAATATGATTAAAGGAAGTTTAGTGGTTTATTTGGCTTGGTTTTTTGTTGTTTTTTTTTTTTTTTAATTGCTTTTGAAGCATGGGCAGGGAATTAACCCAGAGTCTACTCTCCTTTCTCCCAAAAAAGGGAGATACTAAACCCAAAAATGAATGTTTGGCTTAGCGTAGCTGTTAAGTCTCCTCCCTCTGGCTGCCACACTGAAGTTTCACATGCATAGGCTGCTTTCATTACATACACATTAACACACATATATGTTCACAGCCACTCTGCAACGCTTCCTCTGGCTGCCATTTGGGAGCACATCTAAAGCCCATTTTGATGTTGGAGAAGGTATTGTAATGATATGGCAACGGGTGATACATCTCCCAGCACATTCAGTATGACGCTGGCAGTGTTTTTGCTGCCAAAACCTGTGCAAATCACCACCAGGCTTTCTCTAAGCTACAGATGGGGGAGGATTGAGAGAGGTTCTGAAGATGTTTGTGGGAAGTTTGAGGATTTTTAAATACTGGAAAATTGCAGTGCTTTGGTGCAGGAGGACTGTTCAAAGCAAATAGAGGTGGGTATGGTAATTATTGAAGGTTAATTATCACAACCAGACCTAGAAGCCTGGGATGTTTTAAACCACTGTTCAGCTATGGTAGGGAAGGTCTAAAGCCTTAGAGTCATCCACAAGGCATGATAGTTTGAGCCTGATTTCTGCTATTGCCCCTCCAGCCTCCCTATGGAGAGGAGAGAATAAAGCCCCACCATTTGCTCTCCAAGTGTAATTTCAGACAGGTGGAGGATGCCTAGAGGAAGAGTGGGGAAAGAGGGGCATGGGCAGGGTGCAGGAGTAAGCCTGCTCTGGGACACAGGTGGAAGGTGTTTCTGCAGGGCTACACAGCTATGTTCTACAGGAGACTGAGGCTGGTAGCTGGGAGGATAGCATGGAAAGGCAATTATGGTTTTTAAAAAATCCTCTTGTCACTCACAGGTTACACCAAAATGGGAGTCCTTGCGTGCCACGCCTGTCATGGATGAAAGAAAAGTCCTGATTAGGACTTTTAGCATTGATTTTAGTACATCAGAAAGATTGGGGCACAGCTCAGGAGGGATGTTTGTGCTGTTCAATAGGAGTAATGTGTCACAGCTGAGGTTGCGGGGCTGGAAACCTGGCCAGTTTAGGAAAAGATCTGATGTTCTTGAGGATCATATGTTAAACATGAGTCAGCAATCCCAGGTATTTAGAAAAATGTCATGTTCCAGTGTATAAACAGGAGTAGATCCTGTAGGACATGGCAAGCAACCCTTCCTCTTTGTTTGCAAGGCTTCAGCTGGAATGGGGTGTCCAGTTCTTAGCACCACATGTTGGAAGCAGAGCAGGGGGCAGCTGGGTGGACAGGGATGGCAAGATGACTCAGAGCTGTATGGAATGTGCAACCTGTGAGAGGCAACTGAGGAACTCAGCTCTTCAGATCATGAGGAGAGGTGTAAAGGGCCATTTTCAAAAACACAGGCTTCTGTAGCAAGAAACAACCTTCTTACTGTGTCTGTGATGGATGGGAGATAAAATAGTGGCTTAAATTGCAGTAAAGGAGACAGAGTAAACAAAGAAATAAGTGTAGACATGCTGAGACACTGAAATCGATTGCACAGGAGGGTCATGGAGTCTCTCCCAGTGAAGGTGTTGGAGATTCAGTTCAGGTAACACAGGCCCATGTACTTTGGTTTTGAAGGCCTTCAAAACCTTTTGTGTTCCCCATTTTCCTGTGTCCTCTTAACACTTGTGTGTGTGAATTCTATGCTAGAGACATGGTTGGTAAAGCAGTAGGTGACTGGAGAGCAGGAGATCTAAGAATGTCAGCTGAAAATAGCTTTTTGGGTAAAGTGTGAGGAGCGTAAAACTGAGACAGGACTAGTAATGTAGATGAAAATTGTAAAATAGAAAAGGAAATTAGTAGAGATGTATTATTTGCTTTGTTACTCAATGTGCTGCCTTTTTGGTCAGAAGGAATTAATGTGAATTTGAGGCTAAAGGCAGCACCAACCTTCTTGTGAACACTGAGTGACTTTTTCGAAAGTTCAGTCTGCAGAAACTGAATTCTCAGGAGCGCTTTTTCCTGAGTGAGGTACAAAGAAGAAAGAAATGTTTGCTTCCTTTGCACACTTGCCTGTAGGGCCCTGCCTCATTTTCCTTGAAGCACAGGAGCTGACTGTATAGGAAACAGCTGGAGCTTGTTGAGAAAGCCACAAAAGTAAACAACAGCAGAGAAAGAGGAAACCTGCAGGACAGACAATTGATTTTTAAAAAGTAAACCAAAGGTATGACATTGGCATACTAGGATGGCCAGAAGGCGGGTGGAAGAAAAAGAATGAAAACTACTGCCTGTCCACATGATGCACATAGTCTGAGAGCATTACTTGATTTCTGGGGAGCAAGTATTAATTCCTGGAGGTCAGGAGTATGAACACTTTGGAATATATCAAAAAAAGGTCAAAAAGTTGATTCGCTGAAAGCAGTGATTTATTTACATCAATAGATTGGGAAGGAAACGTAAGCATGTTTTCTATTCAGGTAAGCCAGATGGCAGCAAGCAATTGAAAGCAAAGTTAATGACAAAAGGATGCATTAAGTGGAAAAGTGTCAAGTCTCTATATTTAAGACAGTGGAAGAACAGAAAAGTGAAAAACGTGTGATATGGGATAATAATAATGATGTCACCTTGTAGAAACTACAGTAAGATACCTAATATCCCCCTAAAATATTATGAGAGAGTACACAGAAAAGGGATTTGGACTACTTATGATATTTTGGTTTGGATACTGTCAGCTTTTCCAGTCGGCAGGCTCTAGGGCTCCTGCAAGGCCTTTTGTTTCTGATTGTTCAGTAACTCCTGGGTAGTGAGGGTATCTGTGCAAATGCCCAACCTCATCTGCATTGGAAGTGCAAGAGTTGGCTGACCCTGAGATGAGTTTGCCTCACCATCTGCCAGTTGCTGTCAGCCCTGGAAGAGAGCAGATGACCACACGCTCTTACATGGGCCGGCAGTTTGAGCGTGGGATTTCACATCAGAGCACGCTGTTGGGCTAGTGACACCCCAGCTGGAGCTTTGTGACCTACTGTCCTCAAGGATTTCAGTGCACAGCTGAACATCAGCTTTGCTGGGCTAGCTCTTTACTTCTTTGATGTAATGGCCTACCTGCATTTTACATGTTGTTCTCCCTTCTGGACAGTCAAAATATACACCTGGAGAATTTGGTGCACATTTTTCCTCATGCCAGGGCCAATTCAGTTGGCTCTTTCAGTTGTTCAGCTCCTTCTCATTTCATTGTGGAAGATACCATAGCAGTATGAGGAGTCAGTGTAAGCATTTGGTGTGATTAATTTTGAAAAGACCAATTGAAAATCTGCTAAACCAGCCTGCCAGTGGGTGAAATGAAATTCCCAACACACAGGGTTTTGTGTCTTTAAAAAAATTGAATCAGATGGAAAAAAAAAAAAAAAGATATGCTGAGGTTCCAGCCCCAAACTTATTTCCCAGCAGGGTTTTAACCACGTGAACAAAACCACCTATCCTTTCAGTCAAAAAATGTCACGCCAATCCAAGGCCCTTGAAGGGAAAGTGCAGGAGAGCTGCTACAATTAGTGTGCAATCTCATTAGCCTGTACCATTTCCCTCCTGTAGGCACTTGCTTGATTTGATTATAACAGTAAAGATATAGTGCAGTTTGAAAAGACAGACCAGTCTTGGATTATTTGAGCTCACAAAAGCTGTCCCCTGTGGATCAGACACCTATTTATATTGTTTCCTTAAGGCAAAAAAGCCATCAGAAGTGCCTTTATTGGCAGTGGTTGCTTCATGCCGGGAACCTGCCAGTATTAATATACACAACCTTCCCCTCCCCACCTCCTGCTTTCAGAAAGTAACCAGAATAAAAGTATTATTCAATTAGTACCCAGTCAGAAACCTCATGTTGTCTGAAGTTGTTACGAAGAAGACAGTGGTTATTAATGATGTACCAAGCTGAGTGTTTCAGTATAACTTTGAAAACTATATAGATGTGTTTATTTGCAGATGACTGATTAATTGTGCTTTGAATCACTAAGTAATCTGCAGAGAACATATAGAGCATGTATCTTAGGTATAATTTATTCATTGTTCCTTTCATTATTTGGTTTGCCTTCATTTCATGTTGTCAGGTTTTTGGCTGCTGTTAGTAATAAGCAAACTGAAAACCCATGCAGCTGAAGATATAATCTCTTTAGCACATTTCAAATAGGCAGGGGATTCATTTTTTGTTGAAATTGATTGATTTACTGCAACTACTGTCTAATGCACTACTATAGAATAAGTTAAAACCTTATAAAAATTTTAACTACTCCTCTGAGGAAAGCACATTCAAGTCGTTTGCAATATCTATGTAGAATTATCTCAATATTTTTTGGTTGCTAGAATGGAGAGAAAACATCACTTCTAGAAATTCATTGTCATTTCAAACAATAAACTGAAACAGCATCAGTTAAAGCTAACGAAGAAAAGCAGCAGTGTCATTTGTCACCTCTCAGTTAGAAATGATGAGTTAAAATGTCAATGTGTCCCTATTTGCCAGCTATTGTAGACTGAAGATAGTTAATCTCCTAACTAAATGCATGCAAAAAACCCCCACCAAAACTCAAACTACTTATACCAGCACAAGTACAATTCCTTTATGATCAAGTGCTATTTTGTATGTTGTTATCTGTAAAATGTTTTATTTCCCAATTTTTTCCCTAAGTCAGAATTTTTTTATATAGCTATTTTGCACCATAATATTAAGAGACCTGAACATTTTCAGGAATGTAGTGTACTGTGAGACTGTTCCTTGGTCTGCTCTTCAGACAATTTCACTTTAAAGGAGTTATTGTTTTCTGCTTGATGACTTTGCTATCCCAGGAAAGATTCTAGGAGAGATTGTGTAGTGTGTAAAAGCAAAACTAGTTCTGATCTTAAAGTCATATCAACAAGCAGAGGGATCCTTTTTCTTCATCAGATAAATCTTGCAGAAATAGAAAACTGTAAAGATTTGGGATATACCTCGTTTAAATTTTTCTTTACAAAAAAGCTGCACATTTTTTCCCAAGAAAGTTTTCACTCTGTCTCTCCAAAAGTACAATTGGTGCTGCTGTTTACTGCTCTAATTTGAACTGAATTTATTTTGTAGCTATCCGTTGAACAACAGCGATCTGCATCCATTCAACATTGAGGAGAACGGCGGAACTCCATATACCACAAAAATGGCACCAAGGCACCACCACCACCATCGGCATCACCACCACCATGCCAATTATGGTGCCCTTGCTCCCGAAAGCAAGGACATTGTTTCTGCAGTTCCAAACCCAACCAGTAAGTTTACTGCAGTGATTGTTATTTCAGTGACTGTGCTGCTTTCAGGTTTCTCTTGGGCAAGGAGGCAAAGAAAAGGAAAGGAAAACTGTGTGCATTTCGGTTTTCCTCCTTAAAGAATGTGCTTCTTGTTGTTATTTGCTAGCTTTGTAGCATGTGCAAATGAGACAAGATTTGAAATTTCCTTCTTTTGCTACAGCGTTGTAGGATTTGGTGTTAGTGGGTGTTCCATAGCTGAACAAATACACCATTAGTCACAGATAGGGACTCTCTAACCACTTGGCACAGGCTCCTTTTTCATTGTTACTATTTGTTTGTAAAGTTTCACAAACCTACTATCATTCACTATTGTCTTTTGCTGATCTGTCCAGCTGGCCCTCAGCCCTCATTGTTTTCATCTTTTTTCATGTCTGGGCACAGGCAGCAGAAATTTTGGAGCACTGGACATACAGCATCTTGCTCTTAATTTGGGTAATTGGAGCAATTGCAAACTTTAGCTACCAAGACTGGAATATTCTTGCTTCCTAAGTGGAAAAATTCTTGGCTTGTAGAAAGCAACAAGGAGAAAAGCCTATCCATTCCTGATGCAGTCTTGGGGAGGTTGGGTGGAAGTCTCTACTGGTGAATGTGTACAGGCATTTTTAAGGGTACGGAGCTTGGCCAAATATTTGGCTACAGGAACTGGAAGAGAAACATCCCTGTCATTGAGCAGTCCTACTTCCTGCTCTCCAGATTTATAATCTCTGCACTCTGCAGTGTGTCAGATGCTGAAGCTGTGTAAGAATGTCAGATGATGGGCAAAACAAGACATGATCTATTACATTCCTTGTCCCTAGGAAATTATGCATTCTTCCCTTGCCTTCATACCTGTAAATGACCCTGAGATAGCTATCCATTACAGAATTTTTCACCCTAGTCAGTTAATCTGATAATTTTCAAATTCTTGAAACCAGGGTCTTGGACTGAACTGGGTGACCCTGCCTGTAAGCTGTCCCACCTCAGCAGTATTGCACAGGCATCTATCTGGACAAGCACTTTAATCAGACTTTGTTTCAGAACATCAGAAACATTTTCTTTCATTTTCTTTCCCCAAGAGAGTGCGATAGTTTTTAGGAGAGAAGCTGAAGAAATAAAACGGAAGGCATTGTAGACATTTAAGGAAGGAATCCTAAGCAGCAATACCACTTGCTTGCTAGGGCTTTCAATAGAGCTACTCCCTTAGGAGCAACCTCCAAAAGATGTGTTGTTTTCCACTGGCTGTACCCTGCACTCCAGCGTACCTTCATTCTGGGAAGCACCTGGGGCTGACACGGAGCATGGCCACTCCCTGCCTGGCACAGCCACACAGGCTCCGAGCAGGCTGCTGGATGCTCCTGTGCCACGACAGGCGTTTGCATGTCAGCCCTGCTCTGCAGCACCGGCACCATCCAGGAGGGGAGCAGGTTATCCTGTGTGGGACGGCGAGATGGCTCCCCCGGCCCTGCTGGGCCGCGGCCGCTCAGTGCCAGGGCCGCCATGGAGGCCGGGCTGGGCGCAGGTGGTGGGGGGATGCTGCAAGGCCGTGCTGGAAAACCTCTCCCGGCTGGCAGCCTGGCACCGTGGGAGGCGGTGACCTTTCTGGCTGGTGTGCCAGCCCATATTTTCCTTTCCCAAATTAGAGCTGAAGCATGCCAGGAAATTCATTCAGAGCCAGCTATGCTGCTGCTGAGTGTCCCGACCCAGAAGGCCCTGCTGGCCCTGCTTCCCCCGGCCGCTTCCTCGGGGCTCCCCCCATCCAGCCCACAACTCCATGTCAGACCCCCGGTGCCCCAGGTTCAGTCCCTCAGTGCTGCCAGTCTCCAGCTCCCCACAGCCTTGCCGTGGAGTCACCTGCAGGACAGGAGGTTTGCTTTAGAGAAACAGCAAAACCCACACAGCACAAGGTGTTTATTCCAGCACTCTGTCTTCCCTCAGGTCACACGGCTTTCCTGCTTCTCCTTATTGCAGAAATAAATAACCTTAGGAAGAGCCTAGAAGAGCACAAGGGCAAACATCAGGAGCAGTTCTATTTGTGCCCAGTGAGATGAAACTGGGGCCCAGGAGGCTCCATGTCCTCCCCCAGACATGGGGAGAGTGAGCCCTCTCCCCCAAACTGGCCCTGCTGGTGGGGAGAAGCCTCCCTGGCCTGTCTGGCAGCTGCCATGCTCTGGAGGGGACTTCAGAAGCCAAGGCATGTATGGGGCATGTTGCTGGAGAGAGATTTACCTTTCTCTTCACTTTGTCTGCTGAAGACTGGTCCACACTATTTGATGCAGAAGAAGTGAATCAGTGCTGGCTCCTGCCCAATGCCAGTAGCACCGAATGCCGATTCCCAGTTTCTCTAAAGGAGTGGAAAGGGATGGGACATCTCCAAGGGGAGGCTGTGGTCCAGCTGTGCTAACTGCTCCCAGCTGAGCTGTGTAGACAGCTGTGCATGCTGTGTGCTGGGTGTCTTAATGCTGCCATGCTGCCCCACTGCAACCCATTGCTGATCCTCTGTGGCACCTGTGCATCCAGCTGGAGGTGCAAAACTGATTTCCCTTGAGAAGGCAGTCTGTGGTTATATCTGGCATGTTTATCCTCTGAGAGCAGTGGCAGTCTGGGTAGGAGCACTTCCCTTAAAACAGAATCAGACTTACTCATTTGTAGCTTGGGGTGATGGGTTTAAATGCCTTTTCAAGGTTGGTGCTCAAGGGACTAGGGTTGGTTTGTTTTTAATGGTTTCATTAAAATGTTGCTCAGGCTATTGCAGCTGAGAAAACTCTTGTAGAGAACCTGATGGGAAAAGTTCACAGTGCAAGTACTGAAATGGTTAGGAGCATGCTGGCCATTGGCCATTTATCGGGGACATGGCACAGTGTGTGGGACAAGAAAAAATCAGGCAGAGAGGAAACACTATCAGCAGTCTGCCTCAGGAACGTGAGGACATGGTGGACTGATGTCTGGCTGCAGGCTGTGTGGAAAGGGTAGTGCTGGGAAAGTGTTTCTAGGAAGTAAGTGGTCACTAAACTGGGGATGCTCTCAGGAAAGAGGGTGCTTGTGACCAAAATATCTCAAGTGGAAATGCCTGAAGAGCAAAAAGATCTCATAGGGCAAATATGCTATCCTAGCAGAAACTTCCCCATAAGGCTGACAGAGGTGACACCAGCACTTAACCTACCTTGTGCTTTTCCATGGGACTGCAGGTGTTTTGTGACTTGTTCCAGTTGCTATGGACTGGACTCATCACTGAGCTCTGAGGTGGTTTTGAATTCGTCTGAAGTGGAACATGGAACAACCCACTGATATGTACCCACCACCAGGCTGAGAGAGGGAGAAGGCATCTGCCTTTCTTCCACTTACATGTATTCTGAGAAATGCCAAAACTCCAGTGCAATTAGCGGGACATGGGCAGGAGAGAGGGAAACAACAATGTGCCCCGCCAGGGTTACTTTAAATGCATGTTTCCCAGCAAATACACAGCACAGGACTTTGTTACAGAAACAAACAGAAAACAAACCCAGGCCAGACCTGCCTGATTTTTCACATTCCAAGTAATTTGTCTGCTTCAATTACTGGAGGAAGTGAAATCCAGTGAAACAAATCTGACGTGTGTGTTTATGAAGGCAGCTCAGCAGATGTTGTTTTCCTGCATTCAGCCTGATTCTTGTATTTGGGATGCTACTCTTCACCTCAAAGCTAATGTACACAGATCACATCTTGTGCTGCAGCACATCCTTCCCCAGCGTATCCCAGAACCCCAGTCCCACTCTGTGCAGCAGCAGTTTGCCTTACAGCTAGGGAAGAGAGGGTGAGCCGCTTGCTGAGCCGAATTGGCATGGCAAGGCCGTGCATGGATTACCAGGTGCACATGAGCAGATTCACCGGCAGCAGCTGGGGCTACCACTGGGAGCAGATGCCAACACCTATGCTGTGCAGCTCACAGAATTTTTATGACAGAAAATGAGGAATGGGAAGACGGGACCCAGGTTGCCTCTTGAACTCTGGGCTGAGCTCACAGGTTATCACTTCAAAAAAAGGCATCCTTTATTCCTGAGCAGCTTGCTACAAAAGACCTTGCATAACCCTGAGCAGAGAATGCTCTAACACAGACTGAGTTTCAGGCTGAAAACAGAGCTTTGAAAAACCACAGTGCTGCCAAATCCTTTCTTGGAATGAGAGCTTGGGTTTGCCAAGATTTAATGCTGACTCAGGAAATTTATGCCTTTTGTAGGGATTCAGTTTTTTGCCTTTTTTTTTTGTTTGCTTTTGAGGTTGAGTTAAAAGGCTAAACTGGCCTGCTTGTCTTCCAGAGCTCTCACTTTAAACAACCAAAAAAAAAAAAAAAAAAACCCCACCCCAGCTTAAAAATCAGTTTTAAACAATACCAAACTTGAATTATTTAAATAAGGCACTTCCCCCCCTTTATTTTCTTTCTTAGGAGAAAAATAGATTGCTTGTGTTTCTTAAAAAAACATCCCCATCGTCATGTCTGATTTTATGGCTGTGGTAATTTATTCCCAGGGTATCAGGCAGTTTCACAGTCTCATATGCACAGAAGCAGCTGTGATGTGAGAAATGCTGAACTTTGGCAACACTAGCTTGTGATGAAAGACCACCAAGAGGAGGTCAATGCTGATATTGTAACCCTTTCTAGGATATTATTACCTCAGGGTCTGATAATGTTTCACTAATGCCAAAACCAGCTTTTTGCTTATATCCCTATAAGCTGGTTTTAGCAATTTGTCTCTAGTCAGCAAAGCCCTTAATGTATATTTAAACAGCTGTAGAATTAGATCTTGAGTGAGTAATATTTAATGTTCTTAGGACAGCTTAAGAACCTGATCCAAACCAAACTGCAGTCAGTGCAAGGTTTTTATTGATGTCAGTAGGCTTTGAATCAGGCTCCACAGAACTGGATTGTTCCCAACTGTTATTATCTAGAATCCACGGCAAAAAGAAATACGGGAGGACACAGAGATGCGTTAAATCATCACATGATGAAGTTTATTTTTCTCAGAATACTTGCAAATATGTATATATATGCCACACCATCCCCTAGATGATGACAGAGACCTTCAGGGCTGTCTGAAAAAGTATTTTTCCTTGTCTTTCTGTGTCAGTGGCTTGCTCAAAATCTCTGTTGACAAAGCACAGCAAATTCCTGACAACAGTCTTAAAGAGGCTGGCATATAAATCAACATGTCTGAGAGAAGCCAAAAGCTATACTCTGATCTCTTTACACATCACATGTTTAGAGAGTGGCACCTTGGCTACATAAATAATCTCTCTGGCGTCAACTAAGTTTTAGAATATAGAGGGGATAGAGGCGGCGGGGAGGTAAGGAGAGAAATATCTAGCCCAAAGCTGGCAAAAGCTCTGCTGAAATGGAAGGATGGGTGAGAAGGAGGAGGAGAAGGAATTGTTTGCTAAATAGAAAAAGGCAAAATGACCCAACAGGCATAATTATGAAACATTTTAAAGGGTCTTACAGAGAAGATGCTTTGCCAGCCACTGTCTCTTCAAATGCAGTTGGGTGTCTTACTCTGCAGTTCTTCTGTAGCCTCCCTTCAGACTGTGATTTTTTCTTTCTTTCTTTCTTTTGGGCATCCTTTTAGAACTGAGCTCAGGACTTCCCCTTCTTTATGATGAAACTTCTCATCTGAAGAAAATAGAAACGGAGAGTGTGAAGGTAGTTGGACCATGGCCAGCCCTGCACGTAAGCATGAACAAGGTATAGCATATACATATATACTTTTACATACATATGCCAGAGCACCTTTGTCACTTAATATTCAAAAGCTGCTGCTTTTTCACCTCCAGTCAACATTCATCTTCAACTGGCTTGCTTTTTAATCACCTCTCACCACCTTCTTATGGGACTGGGATTTGGTTTTTAGATTTAGCATTTCAATCAGTTTTGCCTTTTAAAATTTCAGAAGCTGCTGCAACAATGTTATGATATAGCTTTAGTTTGGTTGTGAAGAGTTAGTCATCCAGGCAGCCCAGAGCTGTAAAAAAATAACAACACTTTAAGTGATAAAAAAAATCTTGTTTTTCTACATGAGGAGTCCGTGTTATGCCATAAACTCCCCCTGGCATCTGATGTTCGTGGGTGTTTTATGAGACAGTTTTTGCAGGGGTGGCCAAACAGCAATGTCCTACTGTTTCTGCCAGAGATCAGCAAGCCGGTGGCTCCTCGTATCCATGTGAGGCTAAATCCACTGGGCCTCAACTGTGGGATCCCTTGATCTGAATCTGGATCAGGATCTCTGGTTTGCAACCACACAGGTCCTGAGCTGGACCCTGTGAAGTCAATGAGAGCATTGCTACTGTCTTCAAAGGGCGGGGGGGGGNCAGTGACTCTGTACAAACCTTTTAAAAGAAAAGTGGTGTTTTGAGAGTTTTTTTGTCAGCTTGGGGAAGAACTCAACTAAAGTATTTTACCTTGGTTTTGCAAACAGCCTGTTGTTATTGATATTACTTCAAAAAGCGTTAGGGAAATTAAAAGCCAAGGGAACATGACCAAGTGTACCAAAAATACAAGCACAAAGGGACTGTATATCTGTATAGCAGAATCTTTCTCTTCTCTGGATGAGAGATTTCAGGAGATGGAAGTCAAGGCTAAAAATCAGTGAACCGGATGTTTCTAATGAGAAAATTAAATACTGGATTTCTTTTTTCAACATAACAGTTAATTGAATTTATTCTATAATGTGGGGGATTTACTATCATTAAGATTTCCTTGAACCATGTTCAGTGTTTGTCATAGGATTGTAGGGTAGTTCAGATATGAACTGCAGTCCTTATGCCTTATTAATGTAGTGATGAGGTAATGACCTGTGTCATGATTTTTGGAGATTTTTCAATGAACAGAGGAAGGTGGAATATTTTAGACTTTCTCCCAAATCTATTTGGTTTTCACCTGTGAGGAGTTCTAATTTTATCTAGCTCAAGTGAGAATTAAAAAGATAAATCATAAAGTCAACAAACTGAGGTGAAATGGAAAGAAGTCACCTTTTATTCCTACGTACATTTCTCAAGTTCATCTCCTAGAAATATTCTCAACTGGTAATAACTACAGCTTTTTATAGGCAAAGCTTGTTAAGCACTGACATAGTTTGCCAAAGGAAAATTCTCCATCACAGACTCATACAATGAATACCCAGGTCTTGTGAGAGGACTTGTGAAGTTCAGATGTGACTACTGCTACTCTATCTGAACCCCAGCAGAGAACATTCAGTCAGGTGCAATGTCCAAAACATGCTTTAAAGGACTGTCCTACACCATTGAGCTCACTGAGAGCTGAGTTTGGCACATTTAAAGGGGCAAAGTGAAGAGGTGAGAGGACCCCTCCACATTGACCACAGCGCACTACTGACCTGTGTTGCACAAAACATTCAAAGATGTGATCTTAATGGTACCCCTGTGATTTCAAAATGAGTAGATTTATGGTCTGTCTTCTTTCTTAAACTGAAAGCTTAAAACGCTTTGGTCCTGTATCCCACCATACTGTGCAAGTAATCCAAATATTGTACCTGCAACTTCTGCCTGATCTCTGATCCCCTTGCTCATTCATGTTCACTGCAAGTCTGTGGAGGGGAGACTCAGCTCTTTTATAATTAAAGTTTTTCTTTGGCTTGTCCTGACAGCTCTAGAATCTTGTCCACAATCAGATGGATTATTTATTTAAGGACTAATTAGCAGAACCCGGTATCATAACAAGTCAGGGCTTCACAATAAATGCAGCTGCACAGTAAATGCAGCCTGTGTCTGCTGTGATGAGTCTGCCATCAGTCAAAGTTTAGCTGATGAAAAAGTCTTGTAATGAGCACCAAGAGCTGCTAAATGCTTCTGTTTCTGGCAGAAGCAAAAGGCAAGGCTAGAGACATGGGCTGTCTAATGAAAACCCTCCCTGGGCAGTCATAGAGGGTTTGGGTTTAAGAGCTAGGCAGCATTGCCATGAACAACAGCAGCTACCCTGTGAACGCAAAAGAAGCCAGCCCTTCAAAATTTATTAAAATTACTGTTTTTAACAATCTGAAAATTGTACATACTGTTGAAACTGGCCCAGAGTCACCAATGGGAATTATTTCCGTGATCCAGCCCTTACATTACAGGCTATGGGTTGTAACCAACAAATCATTCTGAAGTTCTTTTGGCCTTTCGCTTGTGTTTTCTTCTTCAAGCACCATTGTCTAACCTAGATCCTGGTGAAATGTGTATACAAAGCTCACAAAGCTAAAACAAACAAAACCACAGGTCTCTGAGCAGAGCCTGGAGTTGCCTCATCAGGTGACTTCTCCAGTGGAAGAGAGGAACATGCTGCAAATATTGGGCTAACCCTGGACTGAAATGTCATAGAGCAGTGCCCAGCAGAAAGGTAACAAGGCAGGTTAGACAGGATTGAACAATCCCAAACTGTGAGAAGAATTTTTAACTGAGAGCGGGGCCTTTAAAGTTCCTTTGGTTATGGTAGTTAGCTAGCTACTCGGTCCAGCAGCAAACAGATTTTAATGAGTGTTCAATGTGTCTAGTTTCTGGCAAAAAAAATGAAGCACTAACTCCTCTCCTGCACCACTTCATTGATTTCTGGTCTACTAAGCGCTTTTTATGGCCTCCTCTTGCATCCTCCAAAATATTATGCTTAGATAAAACCAGTGAAGCTGTTACAAAGCTGTTTCATTTACTCCATTTCTGATTTGTTAAAAAAAGGAACCATTTCCACATCTGTTGTGAAGTCCCAGTTTTTACTCCCTCCCTTGCTGTTGCTAATTGTTATTTTTTTCAAGCGAAGTGCTTTCAGGCTGGAATTTGTCAGGCTTAATAATCGACCCATAGGAGAATTAGCAAGAAATTGGGTAAATTAGATTCTGCAGTTAATTAATTTGATTGTCTGCTACAGCAAACTTTGTCTCATGGGAATGATGAATGGATGTGTCCAACCTCTTTTCCAGAGCTGTTTGGTATGGTGTACGTGTCTGTCCACCTACTGAATCATGAAAGACTGTTTCAACTTGTGTTTCATGCCCTTTGGTGCTAGCAGGCTCCTTAATCTCCAAGACAGACAATCCTAAGTATTGTAGCTGTGAATGTATTTCTGATTTTCTTCTTGGAAGCCTTTACTAGAAAAATATGTTCTCCCATCCCCCGTTGCTCTGTGTGTATGTGTGTGTGTGTGTGTGTATATGATATAAAGCCAAGAATGTATTGTTAGCATTTCTGAAATCTTGGGAGTCTAGTAATTATTAGCCCAGCTGTAATGGTTGCATAAGAAGAAAGAATAATAATACATTTCAAATTGTTTCTACCTCTTTTCCTGGTATTATGCTCACCCTTTCCCTACCCCTGTGGGCCCTATGGTTGGTGGTTTCATTCTGGTGGGGTCAGAGAGGGAATTATGATGGTTATAGAATCATGGAATCGTTTAGGTTGGAAAAGACCTTTCAGACCGTTGTGTCCAACTGTTAAGCCAGCAATGCCAGGTCCAACACTAAACCATGTCCTTCAGTGCCACACCTACACATCTTTTATTAAGTACCTCCAGGGATGGCTCCACTTCCCTGGGCAGCCTGGTCCAATGTTCTATCCAGCCATGTTCATGTTGTCTTCTTTCTCCTCACTCTGCAATATACTTTGGGTCCTTTTGTATGTTTTCAAATAAGCCTTTAGATCTTGCTCTTTCTTCATTGATCTACATCTTTCCATTACACCCAAATTTACTGTACGTGGTAGCTTTTACATATATATGCTATATATTATGTCTTCACTCTCTCTATTGCCCCTAAACCAAATTTTATCCAGATTCAGGTCTGCACTTTAACTGGCCATTGGTGAGTTGTTTATAGCCATGGGTCCCCAGTGCCCTTTGTGCTATCACTCCATATCAGCGCTTTTCTGGACCGTGTCCTGTGTCTTCCCTTCTCAAGGCCCCTGCTTTCATATCAGCCCTACATTGCTTTAAACTACGTGTTTGTGTTAGAGTCATAAGTACCTTATTTTACAAAGAATACTGGTGGTATTATTTTCTATATAAAATTATTGTTGCTACAGCTAAACTTAGTAGAATAAAGCTGCAGGCAGATTGAGAAATGTTCAGACAGAGCCAGCTGGATGAGCATTAACATCTTTGCAAACTCTGCTCAGAATTTATGGCCTTTTGCCAGCAGGGCAAAACTGTACTTTCGGACTGCCCTGTTACACAGATTGTCTGCTTCCAAATGATACCACCTGCAAAAATCTGTGGAACTACCTGCTCCCTGCATAACCGCAATACCCAAAGCCACTGGGGTTCCAAAAGTCATTTTTTGTTTAAGAAAACCGACAAAACGAACCCACCTTGTTGATGTACCTGAGACTGTTCTGTGTGATACACGGATCAGAGAGTATATCCAAGGAAACATGGCTACCATGGCCTACTAAGACTGTAATGAATCTTGCAGTGACAGGGGTAGGATTTAATAATATTGAGCAATAGCATTTTATAAAATAAATTTGATACCAAGAATTAAAGAGGTTTACTCTGAAGATATAAGCATAACAAGATTTATTGGGAGTTATATTTTCATTACACCAACTAATAGCTAATCTGAGGAAAATATTCTGAGTCTGACAGCTTAATGAGGGGTTTGTTTGTTTTTTCAATTGTACTTTTTTCCTAATAAAGAAGATGCAGTTTCTGCTTGTAAACTTTGCTTCAGATAAGAATAGCACATAATCGTTCAGGTCTTATCGTTGTGGTATCTGTTCATAATTGGCGTTAGCTGTCACATGGCTAAAAGCAATGAATTTCCTGGTGAAAAAGGGGCAAAAGAGTCTGTAGATTTCCATGCACATTTGCAGATGTAGTTGAGTCCCAGGAAACCTCACTTAGCTAATGTGCTTTCAGAACCTATATATTTGTGTTGTCTTTGTTAAAGTTTTACCTCCCACTAGTAGTGATGACTAGCGACAAAAATAGACCTGCATTCCTAAAGAAAATATTCATTCTATTCTTCAGTTATCTCCAGTCAAACACATGTTTTAAACATGCTGTTTGGCTAAGAAGAGGCTATCAATAAATTCACAGAGGCACAAGATCATGAAGCTTGTTCTTGGTACAAAGCTTGATGTGGAAAAAAGCATGAATCTTTTAAAGCAGAGCTTGGAAATGTTATGTACAGGAGTGGTATTGCTGTGTTTCATGCAACTATTTTTATATTCTGTATGTGTACTTAATATTCACTTAGCTGTGCAAACCAAAGTCGGTGTCATCATTATCTAACACTCTACAAATCTGCCTTCAATTCTAGTATCAGCAAATGTAATTGAATTTAAAGTAAATATTTGGGAGGAGAAAAAGCAAATGTAAGACTTCAATTACAAAAATAAAAAATGCCTCTAATTTTCTATGTGTGTATATCTGAGCTTGTTTGATTTTTTTTCCATTTAAATGCAATTCTTCAGTGTTCTCCATCCATGGAAAAATAAAATTCTGCATTGGTGGTGAAAAAAATGTAAACACATTACTATTACTGAGATCAGCAGAATTGGACATGGAAAACTGGAGTGTTATCAGGTATCCTAATGGATTTTTTTCCTAATTTCTAAACCTTTTAGGATGAGTTTAATTTGCAATTCTAAGCAAGAATATTAGCTCTTTCAAATGCAAGTTTGACTCTAGGACTTCAACTTGAAAGGGGCATCTAAGATTGTTTTGAATTTCATCATAAAAATTATAAAATAGGAAGTTTCATTAACATCCTGCCATGTTTAGCATTCTAATCACTTCCAAATAGAATACTTGGAGTTTATAAATTAAAACAAAATGTTAATAACTGCCAGTCCGGCTCAACAGATTAATACCTAGCTGTTGTCTTTGTGTTGTGAGCAGTGAGAATTCTGAAATATAAAATTTCTTTATTATACAGCAAAATGAAGTAGAATACAGCTTTCATTCTTGTAGCAATAGTATGTGGAGATTCCTAATGCAGACAGGTTTTAGATCCTTGATTTACTTATAAACTAGTGAAATTAACCACGGAACATTCTGTATGTGCTTTTGTAGCTGAAAAATGTTTTATTTTCTTTTTCATTCTTGGTGACAGTTATACTTTAGAAGTTAAATTGGGGGATGAACAAGCTTGTATGTAAAGATTAGTGGCATTAAGGAAAAATAGGAACTTACATAGATGCTTAGAAGTGCTAATAGTCTGCAATAATGAGGTGCTGATTTGTTCTGTGATTAAAGTTTACTTTTCATCCGAATCCTCAGTGCCACTGACTCTGTGTGTAGTAGAATCAGCTAATCAGCAGTGGGAGAGCAGAATTCAGCAATGATTTGGGATGTGCTGCTCTGTGGCAGAAAAGACTGTCACTGCCAAGGCAGGCAGGCAAAGAAGCTTTGACATATGCTCAGAAGCTAAGGAAGGCCTGGGTCAGGCCCAGCTCTCCCAAGCCCTGTGTGTGGTTTGTGTGCAGTCAGCATTTCCACTGGGACAGGGGGACGTGGTGGCCTTTGGCTGCTGCCTCAGCAGCTACTGAGCAGCAACTGCAGCAGTGTCTACTCTTCATGTGTGACCAGGCACTAAAGCTGCTGCTGCTCCTGTTGCAGTGCAAGCAAAGCAAGTTTTGCTTGCTTGAAGGCGAAACCCTTAAAATGTGACCCAAACAAGGACTAAAGCAGAACTGAATACCCAGGATTGGTTTCTGAGAAGTGTGTACCTTCTAGCAGCAGCTTTCTCTTTCAGCCAGGTCAGCCACCATCAGGATTTGGACCTCTCAAGACTCTCAATGTGAGACTTGCACATCAGGTCACATTCCATTAAATGGAATCATCTGCACAATACTGAATACAGCAGGAAATTTAGATCTTTTGAGGATTCCCAGCTATACAGCAGCACTGGGAGCTTTTATCTTCCTCTTGGTCATTGTGGGAAAATTGGGCAGTGGTGGAAGAACAATAGGACTGAAAAATATCTCTATTTATCTGAATAACAGAGGGATGGGACTTGGGAACATTTCTTGTTATAAAACAAGCTTGTCTCCTAAACAAGCCTTGACTGTCTTGCTATAGCAAGTAAAATACAATTGTTTAATCTTGCTTGACTGAAATGTTATTAGTATAGAGTGTTAAAACAAAGGTGGGATTTTGCATAGCCTTTAGAAAGGCCACTGCTTAGTGTGTTGATTTATCTGCTGTTAGAAATCAATACACATGAAAGTTGGCAGTAATAACAGCCTTTTAAAAATGTGTTCACTTTATCTACCAAGAATAACAGTGAAGTAAAAGCTGCACTTTCTTTACAAATAATTTTGTCCTTTTGATTATCTCTACTTCTCAGCTTCATGAGTATCCCAGATAAGACACCTGTGGTAATCAAATATTTCATATTTGGGTTTGGTGGTTTGGTTTTGTTTTTTTTTTTTTCCATGTACTTGCCAAACTACTATTATAATCAAGACTGAATAGATGACTACAGTTCCGTAAGTTGCTCCAGCTAGACACTGTCACTTCTTATTTTATGTATTTTCTTTTTCCTTTAGGAGGAGACTGGGGAGAATGGGAAGTCCAAATATATCCTCCTCTAAAAAAAGCAAATGTAGATTGACAAATAAACACATAAGAAATACTAGAAATTTGGCAGAGAAAAAAAAATCTCATGACGAGTAGTCCTTTAACAGACAGTTGTTCAAAATCAGACCTGGCAGCTATGGCATTTTGGATGCAGAAGGCTGCTAGACCAACTTTACTTACACATAAATATCTTGCAGTATCAACAGAGTTCTGCTAAGGTCTGGCTCTTTTCCTCCCCAGTGTTTGCTGAACAGTTTCCTCAGGCAACACAATTGCTTTTGTGACTTGCTCCACTTACAGAAAATGTCCCCCGAATCTTGATATTCCCATTTGTCTGTGCTTGCTCAAGGACCTGAGAAAAGAGTCAGTAAGAGTGTAGTTACCATTAGCCAGTGGGATGCCATGGGGGAGGGCAGGAGGAAAGATAAAGGAGACACATTTTGAAGTTAAAAGGCTAATCATATGGTAATTTCAGTGGCAAAAAAAGATTAGTTCTGTCTCTAAATACTTGACAGAGGTTAATCTCAAGGATCACTGGACCTGCTGTACTGATGCATTGTACCTGTTTTGGCTGAAATCTGAATGACAGCATTACATATCTGTTCTGTCTGGTGTATACAACCACTCACCCTTCTCAGCCATGAGAGCAGAAAATGAATGCACAATCTAGGCTGTTACTCATCTGTAATTGAGGTGTCACTTCCAGGAAGAATAGGGAATTTTGCAATGGCTGTTATGCCATTGTCCAATTATTCTCTAAAAATATGTGACAGATTACAGTTTGATTGTTTAAGAGTTCATGTTTACAATCCTGGTCTCATCATAATCTCTTTGTTGATACATTAGTATTACATTGTCTTTCTTTTTGTTTTCCTTTTCTGCATGGAAAGTTTATTAATGTGGCATTTCTGCTGGATATAGTTTTTTCAAGGCACAAAACCTTTAGGTCATGTTTGACCAGGGCACTACACTAGCTTTCCTGAGGCCAAAGTTTCTGATTCAGATCACTGCATAGGTAAAGGATTGATATCAAGTGGAAAAAGCATCAGCAATTGTGGGAAATAGTAAAGGTAAGAAGACTTTCAGAAAGCTGTGAAAGCAGGCTTCAGAAACAGAAGCAGCACAGAGCTTAGAGCTAGCTACAGCTGCAAAGCCTGAAAGTAGAAAAGTTACAATAGTACAGCAAGCAAGGACATGAGACAATAGTTTGAGTTTTAGGCTTGGCCAAGATAGACCTTAAGACTGCAGAAAACTATGCCTAGCAAGATAGTAGAATGTTTTAAGCTTAATAATGGAGTACTGTGTATTGTTAATGGAAAGCATACAAACAAGCATTGTGTGAATCAGGTGTATGTGTGCTTTTAGTGATTGGCTTGAGCTATTATCTGTAAGCTTTAGCAATATGCTATTGGCTAGAGAGTTTTTAAAATGCTCTGTAACAAAGAAATCTTTGGCTGCTGCTGGCAGGACATGAGCTGTTGCCATCTTCCCATTGTCTCAAACATGTCATGAGACTGATGCTGCAATAAAAGCTCGAGGAACAGATCCCAGCAGTCCCGTCCCCTTTGTGCAAACTTCCAACACATAAATGTTTAAAGTTCCTTGATTTTCCTTTTCCTTCTGATGAAGGAGATTTTGCCTAGCTTGCAATTAAGTGGAGATTCCTTAACATTTCTCTGGTTAAACTTGGAAAGTGTTGCATTTTAAGGATGAAGTAAAAAGCCAGTGTTCACTCTAATTGTGCTGGTTGCTCTTCTGCCTTCTGTGGGATATTTTGAGACAATGTTTTGTTTCCTTAGTGTGATCACAGGTTTGAGCAACTGCTCCAGGGCCTCCTGGGCTTTTTTAGTGTATCTTCATTCCACATCATTTTCTTGCTTCTATTACTCAGGCTTCCCTAGGGCTATTCTTGTCTTGAACATAGTATCAAGTGATTAAACAGTTTGAAAACTTCTAAGATGTGTCTATCAGGTATGAATATGGAAGTTTTAGCCAGTATTGCTGAACCAAGTTATTACAAGTAAAAATTTAACCTTTGATAATTTTATGAACTTATCTTTCTAATGTATGTCACTGCTTTTTTAATAAATACAGGCTGAAGACAAGAAGGTATCAGAAAAGACTCTTCATGCCCCTGTGTCACCTTCATCTGTACCTGACCATTTGAAGTGCAACATCCTCAAAGCTCAAGTGGAAGCTGCTTTTAGAGTGGGTGCCCAGGTAATCTGTGTTTAATACTTTACTTTTTTAGTTTTGGCATAGCTTTCACCAGTTTTCCAAAATCCCATCGTTCCTCCTGAGGAAGCACCTTATTTTTAATCAAGAATGCACATTGGCATAGCGTTCTCTAGCTGCTTTGCAGTTTCTTCAGGTAAATCAAAATGATTGATATGGAGGAAGTAGGAAATTTATCCTAAGTGACACGATTAATACAGCCAGGAGAAGTTGAGAAAATAGGAAAGATGGCCTCAGGAAATCTCTGTTTTGTCACTGTAGCTTTAGTTACTATGTAGTTTAGAAAGAATAATCTCTAGAGTTTTCTGAGGCTACCCACTACTCATGGAAACTGAGGTTAAGATTGTTCTAATGATATATGCAAATTCAACCTTTATTTCAGGGGATGAGCTTTAGATATCTGAGTGTGAAATATTAGCTAGTTTTTTGTTTTCCTACTTGTTTGTGTGCTTTTAACTAAATTTTAATCTTCTATTTTTACTGCTTGGTTAATGTTTACATTAGATACATCCTGTTTCAATAATACTCTTTTAATGATTCCATATAACTGAAAACTGATACTAAATAGCATGACTGTAAAAAGTTATTTTCTCAGTGAGAGGTTGAAACCTAAAATATATGATTCTTCTTAAGTGAAATTTGTGGACAAAAGATAATGCCATCGGAGCCAAAAAATAAAGCCAAATACAGAGTTTTGGGAACAAGAATAGAGGTAGAAAGGTTGTTATAATGCTATCCCAGGATCCTGTGATATCCTTGAGCACACTATTCTCTTTGAATACAAATTATGTTGGTATTTCCATTGCTTTGTTTCTTTTCACAATAATGTACCAGGTCAACTTGCCCTGCAAAGGACTTTGTTAACAATCAGCTTTGTGTATTTGCTGTTCCCTGGCAGATCTTTTATTTGAGAGCTACATTTGGTCTAGTTAGATCTAAGGAAGCATCAAAATTTGGTTGTTCTTAGCTTTCAATAGCAGAAACCATAAATCTGGTAGCATAAGGAGGAAGGAGTTGTTTGGGTGATTTTTTTTTATTTTTGTTTTTCTTAAAGCAGTTCTCTCACCTCTCTGAACTCTGTGTTGTATCAACCATGTTTTATGCAGCATATTTCTGCCCTTAGGTTTACCTTGTGTTTTTCCTGTATGTTTTTTCTACAGGATATAATATTTGTATTTTCTCCTGAATATGCTTAATGGTCATGTTTGACTGGATAGTTAAAAGCTGGAAGCAGTGTGTGTGCTGCATCCAGAATACAACATTATTAAGGCAAGATAGGAAATGTGCTTAGCGTATGCATCTCTCAATTGACCTGCTCAGCCTTAATTTTTCAGTCTGAGGGTTTCCAAGAGAAAGCATCCTGGGTTGCTTTTTCTGCCATAACCGTATATTTAGCTGCTGCTGTGTTGTAAATAAGTTTCAGAGCAAACTGAGCATTCCTTTTTCCTTCTTGCCTGTGTTGTTTTTCACAAGGCTTTAAAAGTCAAATTGGATTAAGTAGATGTCTGTGGACTTGGCCTCAATGAGAAAAATCTTATCTCAGGGGAAGGAAGGTAAAGACTGTTGCAGTATAGCATATATTGCGGAAAAATAATGGCATAAGGTTCAGTTTGAAATCCCTGAAACTTTCACTGCTAACAAAGTATGGCTTAAGATTTATAGCCAGTAAATTAGGAAGTCACCTTAATCTTAGAAATCCTCATTCAACTACCTGCTTACCCACAAAATTGCCTGTGTAACTAGAAATGAGGTCTTCTGCCCTTGAGCTCCCCTCCTGTCAATTATGAAAGATCACCCTTCTCAGATACATAGCAAAAATAAGCAGGCAGAGACCAGGCAGTGATCAGCTGTTACAGTGAGAAGCTGTGGCTACACAAGCACTGAAAAGGGGAGGAAAAATGGTCATGGTGAAGGAGTCAGTGGAAACACAACATTTATCATCTAGATGGTGAGAGAAGGGAAGGCAGCTACAGGAGGACCTGATAAACCACTGTATTAGACACCATAAACCCATCCAGTTATCTTCTCTGCCTGCCCCCAGCCCCCCAAGACAGCTAGCTGAATACCAATAGCTAAGCATTTCCCAGTGGCAGTTCAGTCATCTTCTGGAAAAAGTGAGCTGGGATGGAATTACAGTGCTGAAAGACACAGCATCCTTTTGAGGGAGCAGATAAGGAATAATTTTGTTCATGGAAGACAATTATTTAACTTCATATATGCCCTCAGGGCTGTGATCCTGCCCCTCTTTGACCCCACCTGACATATCTTGCTGCTCAGTATATCTGGAGCACTAATGATGTTATCCTCTGCTCAATTCTATCTTTTGATGCCAGTTCCATATTATAGCCCTGCGAAGTCTTGCCTCCTGGCTTTGTTTGTAACACCCCAATTTCTCATCTCTTCTTTTTTGTACTCTCATATTTCAATTTACTAAGCAGCCAGAACAAGAGGTATATCTAGGGTCTGTAAGGCACAGCCTATATTCCTCGAGTTGTAAAGCAAGGCAGCCTTGCTTTTCCTCATGTAGAGCACAGTTATTCCCTTATTTCATGATAGCATAAAAAAAATAAAAAGAAGAAGAGGAAAAAAGGAGAAGTTGCTCCTCTAGTTTATAAAAGGAGGAAGAAAGAAACACTCTGTCTTATGCACATTGGTGTTTGAAAGGAAATGTTCTTCTAAGGGCCCCAAAAAAACTATGGTCTAACTCGGTTTTTTTGAAATTTCATGGGGCATCTTTGTTATACGATTAGGTTTAAAATCATGAGAAAAATACTGGTGCACTGTAGGATTGCATCCAAAATTAACAAACTGTTGCTTGAAGTATTTGTAACAGCTCTCCCTTCAAGCAGTAGGAATATTTTCAATACCATATGCTACTAACATCAGGATGTGACAAGTTTATGAAAGCAGCTCCTGCATGTAGTAGAAGAAGAAGCTGTTCCTTGTTAATTCGGAGAATCGAGTAAATGTTTGCAAATGGAAAATATAAGCTGGGACAGAAATTTTTTGTAGTTTACTTTTTTTTTATGGCAGCTAGGCACCAACACAAGTGAAAGCCTTAGAAATTAATGATTCCAGTGTTTATGACTTCAAAAATGAAACCAGAGGAAATGTTGCTAGACATTTGAAAATATATCCTGGAATATGATCTCTGTGCTTCTTCATTTCAGAATTGTGCCGAAGAGCTGTTTATCACATTCCTAGGGGACAATACATCTCCCACAGTTATAGCCCTGACTTAGAGACCAAAAATTTGTAAGGTTATGGTGCTGATCACTTATCTCTGCTTGTGGTTTTGTGGTTTAGAGTTATAGTGCAGCAGAAAACTGAGTGAGGTTTTGTTTTTTTAAATTTGGTGAAGATGGTAATATTTATGTGCTACTCGTAGGATCAAGCTGCAGTGTGCACGGGGATGCTGGAAGCTGGATCTAGGAGCTCACTGCCATGGACTCCACAGGTGAGAAATGTGAGGAACCCACACACAGTTGTGGGAACCTGTGGTTTGCACAGGGCATGCCATACAGTTACCTGTAGGGCGAGAGCAAAAGAGTAATGTTTCACAACAAACCTCTAAAACTGTGCCACAGGAATCTGCCACCTTTTAGCTGACAGACTATATGTCACAGTTCCCACATAATTAAGCTGCAGGGGAGCCCTAAACATTGTGAAGCAACTGACATATCTTTTTTTTTTTTTT
>VWZP01004356.1:1687696-1763176 GCA_013396995.1 Dicaeum eximium
TTTTTTTTTTGCATATATTCCAGGCTCTTCATTTGAGAGGTACTCATATAAAGCAGCAGTAAGGAGCTGTCAGAATACAAAAGACCAGCTCTCCCTAGCATTTAAAACTCCTTTGCAGCTTGCATGAGTCAGTGCTGGTATGCTGTGATTGAACAGACATGACTTGTTAGTGTCACAAAGAGTCCCTTTTGCCAAAAAGTTCATGGCCCAAGTGATGAAGAAAAGATACTTGAAGGTTTCAGTTGCTATTTTTATCCATTTTGGCTTTGTACAAATCCTAATTATCCTTAAAATTAAGCATGGAGTCCTGAGCAAATGCACAGCTATCTCAGCAGGGCTTTTTATTTTGGCAGGCAGTGTTTTAGCAGTTTGTCATCCACAAGTGGTGTCTGTATTCTGCACCTGTTACCCAGGCTTTCCTAAATCCTTGGGTTGTTGTGTGTCCAGCAGGTTAGCACAGGGAAGGATCCCGTTTCTCAGACTTCTACTGCAGCTGATTTTTGCATCACTCACATCCTCCTCTTGTCTGCAGACAAGGGAAGGCCAAGCTCATTCTGCAGGTACATTTTTGCAGTGTAATTTATAGAAGGCAAATAGAGGTGACTGAGCTACACTGTGGATTGTTTGCTGAGAAAAAAAGTGGTGAGAAAAGGTGGTTTGGAGCTGCAGGGTCCTTACAAAAGAGCATACAGAATCCCATTTATTTCTCCCTTTTCAACCCCAATGGAAACTTTTGGCCAGGGAGAGGCATCTTCAATCACCATTGATTCCGCTGCCCTGGTTCTCAGTAGACAAAGGGACATTTAGGCTGAACAAAGGGATGTTCAGTCCTGGAACTGCTTCCACACACTAACTTTCTTGACAAGCCTATACACATGTAAATTTTTAGGCCAGGTCGATAGCCATCTCTCTCTTTTTTCTCCCTTTCCTAGAAACAAGTACAGGCCAAATATAATTTTGCCTTAAGTATTGCAAGTATGTGAGTAAGTGCAGGTTGTCTTGTGCTGTTTAGAGCTGTCTGAAGAAAGGACTTTTCCATGGTACAGAAGATACCTCAGGTCATGCAGGATACTTGTGTCATCCTGTGCTCTGTACATAGATGCAAGCCATGGCTGCAGTGTAAATGAGACTGGCATCTGTGCATTATTTATGGTAGAAAAGGTGCATAAATGAGGTGATACACAGTGCTAGTCCATCATGGCTACATTTTTGACCATTCTTTGTCTCTTTTACTGTTCCGCCTCCTTTAAGGAAAGATTCAGTTGTAAGGACTTGTCATCTTCAAAGTCCAGATGCTGTTGCATGTATTTCTAGAAAAAATTCCCTGTCTTTATGTAAGCTGGGTCTTTGGAGCTTTATTCACTTAAGGAGATCTGGATTCAAACCCTAATCAGGTCATGAATGAAAATAGAGTAGGTGAGGGAAAGACACTTGAGGATTTATAATCATATGCGATCTTTCTTATAATAGGGCTTAAACAAATCCTTCTGGATACCCAGAGGAATTCTCAGCTTTTACTAGATGTTGACTTAAGTACCTTGAAAGGATCAGCTTTTCCAACATTTCAGGCTCCTTCCATCATGAATTAGTTGCTGTTTGCTTCCATCTCCTCCTTTCCTCCCTCCCTCCATCCATCCTTATTCACAGCACTGAGCTACTGCACAATTTGACAGTCTTTGCACAGAGATCAGAACTGAAATTATGTGAGCATAACAGGTCGCAGCTGAGGTGTTCAGGCTGTGGGGGAAGCTTCCACAGCTCCTTATGTACACTGTGCCTTCCTTGCTAAAGCTGTTGCTGTTAGTCACCCACTTGGATGAGCAATAACCTCACTAGGTAAAAAGAAGCAACTGCACTGGGACTCTCAACTGGAACAGCAGCAAGTGCACCATCACATCAGTTATAATTGTTCATAACAATGGAATTTAAAAATGGCTCAACTTCAAGTTCTCTGTGTTCAGTTGCTATGTGGAAACAGATTTGCTCAACTTAAAAAGTGAGGCTACAGGAATTTGATGGTTCCACAGGTATAAAAATACAAGATTTTGATTGTGTGTGATGAGTATATGATACATGGCAGCTCATTAGAAATCAGCAGTGATACCTCAAAATCAGGGAAGGAACGGAGGAAATTATGTGTCAGCCTTCTTGGAGGTGCAGAAGGGGAGTGAAGATTTACATAAACAGAATATGGGGACTGATGAGATCTTCAGTTTATTCCACTGAGATGGTAGAGGCAAATGTAGCAGTGGTGTCACAAGGCTCTGAGAGCTGTGGGCATGTCAGCTCTGTCTCCTCTCTAGTGTGACTCTAAGTGCCAGGACATGATGAGACAAGTACTGTTAATTGCCTTGATGTGTAACAGCCCCGCCATAGCCCTTGGTGCCAGGCCTCATTCAGAGGGGAAAAAAACAGAGTAGTCTGTTCCCAAGAAAGAAACATCATGTTTTCTGCCTGAAAAGGTACATTTGACATATTAAATCATCAAGGTAGGTTTACCTTGGCAGAACATTCTTCCTGATGACATGCTCCTTAGTCTGTATTATCTAATGAGATCAGCCAACAGTTGGCGCGGCTGACAAAAGATAAAAATGTTGATAAAGAGCTGAAAAATCAAATATGATTCAGGCCTCCTTACCTGAATCATTATAGATTCAGACAGAGCCAAGATAGAGAAGTATTTTCAGGCCACTGTGGTGAGAATCATTCCTTCCTTACTTTTGAAGATCTCCAAACATGTGAAAGCGGTATTGCTCTCCCTTCCTTTCTGCAACTGAGAACTTTGTGAAATTGCAAAATAAGAGCCATCATATGTTTCCTATGAGCCTTCTCAACCCTTATCTTTCTCAGATGAGAACCTGGCACTCCCCCTCGGCTGCAGTGATCTGATTCTTCATGCAGTTTTTTGCTTCTCCAAGGTACTCCTATTTTGGATCAGTAGAAGTGAGAGCCACAGCAATGCCCCTTGTTATGGAGGAAAGACACAGATGGCACTAGCTTCTCATGGTGCTTGCTTGAGGCATGAAGAACACAGACTACCTTGCACTGTGCCCCATGGCAAAAATCACAGGAAGCTGCACCCAAAGTTCTTCCCTCTTGGTACATGCTTGGTGCAACCAATTCCCATTTTAAGATTCTGTCCTCCATTATCCTGAGGCTAACTCTTTCTTCAAAAGAAAATTGAAGAAGCTGCTGTTCACTAGGCAAATCCAGCCACCAGGACTTATGAATTCATGCATGGGATTACTCTCATGGGCCAGAAAGTGTTCCCACCCCCTCTAGAAAGCTCAACAGAGTCTGGTGTAGCATCCCTAGAGCATCCACCCCCTCTCTAAGGCTCCAAAGGATCTGGCTGCCAAGACAGCAGCAGGGATTAGCACTGCTCAGGAGTTGACTGAAAAGCAGTCTGAGAACTCCCAGCTGCCCATAGGTAGATGGCTCAGAGAGCTGTGGGCAAAATTTAGATACTTTTCTCCTCTTCTCATCCTTTGGTGAAACTATTTCTCAGCAATCATCTGTGAAGAGAGTCTGTACAATGGCACTGCTGCCCAGTCATGTTTCTTGTCCCTAAATAGTATAAAGTAATGCTTAAAATGATAAACTCTTTGTTTCTAATATCATCCAGAAAGTTAATGGCATATGAAAACAGAACATTAATGGTTTTTCTTTTCCTATGGGCTGGATGCAGATAAAAAAAAAGAGAATGGCATTGTGTGGATGGATTATATGGATCAACTTTTAATTTGGTTTGCAGTCTGGTAGCCAGAAGTGTAGCTTGTTTCTCTTTGGGTAATTATTAAATGAATCTGCATCTGTATAAATTGGGCTTCCAGGTCTGCTATGACCTGAAATCTCTCCCTCAAAGCAGCAGATTCTCTCCCTCTGTGGGAGGGGAGAATGTGCCTTAGTTAAGATCTAAGCAGCTCCATGCTTTGCTTCTGCCTCTGTCTTTTTCACACAACTCAGTGCTGGGCTTTCAGTGGGTGAGAGCCTCTGCCCAGCTCTCTGTGTATGTTCCCTACCAGGCACCTGCTGCTACTCTTGACTAAACCCCCTTGCTCCATTGCTGGAAGGCATCCTGCAATGGAAACCCAAATCCTGGCCCCAGCAGGTGCACTTGTTTTCAAATGAAGGCAAACCATCTGGGAATTAAATTGTAAGGGTTGTCTGCAAGCATAACCCTTGTTCTACAGTCATATCTTTTCAGTTAGGCTGAGAAAGTCCTTCTGTGATTAGTGAATATGATGTGCAGTGCTAAGAAGAAAAATAAAAGCAACAGACTGCCAATTGATGACTTACTGACCTCGTTCTGAAATAGGCAACCCAAAAGCCAATAAGCCCTTAAGAGAAGCAGGGCTGCTACACTTTCTGACAGCTGAAGCCCTTTGCAGAAGCATGTGCAAGTATAACATTTTCCCATGTCTGTTCACTCATAGATAGGGAGGATAGGCATAAGGTGAGAATGAGCCCGTCCTTGTTGCTCTGTACCTGCCAAAGCACACCCCTGAGGTGGTACCTGAGGGCAGGTCTCATCACCTGAGGCTGTTCAGGCACCCCCATTTCTTTGCTTGCTCCCTCTCTCCTTACAATGTAGAGTGGGATTACTTGCTCACTGGTGTGCAGTGCTTACTAGGGGTACAGGAGTCTTTTCTGATTTCTAAAACATGATAATAATGGAGAAAAAATTAGTACCAAGAGAAATTCCTCATTGATGGAGAATGCTGGTCATGCTGCTTAGGAATACATGACTTCTTGAGATGCAGGCTTAGCCTTCCAATGCAGAGAAGACAAAAGAAAAAAATAATGTAGTCACAGAGCTGAGAAGCAACCAAGGGTTTAACACAGTGAAGCCCTCTCAGCTGCCTAATGAGATCCATGGCTTATTGCATTTAAGCAGGTGGAATTTTAATAATTTTATTACTGGTCACAACCCCTGCATTTCATTCTTGATCTCTGTAATCTCTTTTCTATTGTTGTGTTCAAGTGCATCTTAAAATGCAGATCAATTACTTTGGTGAAAATTGGAATGAACTAAAATTTATAGTTTTAAAAAGTAACTAATTTGACACATAATAAGCAGCTAGCTTGACAGGCTTAACAATAAAATGCTGCTAAGACATCAGTGTGGAAGAAGAGACTTTGTATTAGGTTTCTGACAGCTGGATTCACATTTACAGATTTCAGAAACCAAACAGCTTTATAAAAAGCATTATAATTTCTGTAGAACAAAGAAATATTGCTTCCACTGCTCATCTATGCCAACAAAGAATGATTTTCAATGCTTTCTCGCCAGTCCTTAAATTTTTTTTTCTTTCAAGAAAGCAATAGATTTTGAATAAACATTATGCTAGACAGAGCTACTAGAACACCAGTAAAAATGTTTTCTAAAGCTGAGCTGAATTTCTTAAAGCTACAAATTTATTAAAATTTTAAAACTGCTCTCCTGATCCCCAAACGATTTATGATGTGACACTAATTCACTGAAAACCTTAGCAGCAAAACATTTGATGACTGAGTAACAATGATGGTGGTGGTGTGATTGTGTCCCATATTTATCTGATTCCTTAATTTCTGGAGTGTTGGTGCAGGACTGAGGAAACCTCTACCTGAAGGAGATTAAACCCAAATATGTAAGGGCACTACATTGGAGTGGAGCTTCTCCAGTAGCTATTACTGATCCTGTTCTCCTCCAAGTAACCCAGCTGTAAACCAGCTTCCTCTGTGTAAATTAACCTCCTAGGAGAGGGATGAACCTGCTGATGGAGGGTCAGAGGGTCTGCTCTCTGCAGATGAGGTGTTTGGTATCAATAGACAAGGTTCAACAATTCTAATAGGAAGAGATGAACTTCCTACTAAAGGACTTGTCTCAAAATGCCCTCTAACACATCCCCTCAGGTACTTGGCTGGGCTGGAGAAGACCCAGAACAGAGTTCACTTTCTGTCAGGCTCCCAGAGGTTCCAGTTTAGTTGCCCATACAGTTAATTGTGTGTACAAGCTGGAGCAGTCCCTTTCCACCATGGCTGATGATCTGGTAAATAATGATCTGGGAAGTGGTGATGAGGGCTCTGCTCCCTCTAGCACAAGGGGAAAACAAACCCAACACTATCACAGCTTGGGCAGTTTCACCAAGCACTGCGTATCCCTACTAATAGTTTTACTTTAGTTCATTGCTAAGATATAGAAGAAACTCAGCTTTGATTTTGTTTCCTTTTCTTATGAGTACCCGCAAATGGAATATATAAATTTTTCTTGAATGGAAGGTCTTATGTAACATTACAATATTTTTACATGTCTTTAAAATCCTTTGATTTGGATTTGGTGGATTTGAAGAAATCGGTTTCATCCTTTTTTAAGAGGATTAGACTGACACATTTAATTTAATTTGATCTGGACCTATGGCCTTAAATTACTGTGGTTCAGATACTGAACACTGAAAAACCACTCTGTTGTGGGACTATTTCAGTCCCCTTCTTTTCATGTAGAGGGGTGCAAATGTCACAGTCTGAGAAGTTCCTGACTGATTTGGAGATACTCTTGTCTCTGTAGTCAGTATTTTCTGTAGTGGGGGGCACTGTTGTCTTCACACTGGCATTTACACATGGATTATGGAATACTGCATCTCAGATGAAGAGTATATCAACACCTGCCCAGATTGGACATTCCTAGGTGATAAAGCAATTTCCATGTAAGTTATTTTGCAATACCAGTATTTTCAAATCGACAGACAAATGGCATATGAGAGACAGGACTCTGTAATTTAGCAGAGAGCAGTAGTGGGTGAGATTTTCTGTGAATTGTGTATACAGTGTGAATATATGTAGGGGATCACATATCTCAGTTAGATTTTTAAAGACTGAATGAAAAGTTGGCATCATTATTTCAGAATAAATATTTATTCTACTCTAATTGAAAGGACAGCTCAACTACAGTATGTTTATTTGTGTAGATTTTGTATGATTTCTGCTCAAGTGCTTTCTGGAGGAACCATTAATGTCAGTGTTTCTTTCTTTCTCCTCCGGTACCAATCTCTTCCTTACACTATTGCCCTGAACATTGTACATTGTTGCTCATCACAGTGAATCTCATCTGTAGGAGATGAAAAACCCAAAAAGATCATGTCTTTTAAATCTGGAAAGAGTAGGCATTTTGGGTACTGCAGTTTTCTGAGGTGCTTACAGGAATATTTTTTAAATAAACAGTTGTATTATCCTAAGTGCATGGATGTTGTACTAAACTTTGGCTCCTTCTTTTAACAGGCTGTGAAAGAAGAGACCTCTTTTGTAAATCCCAGTAAGACCTCCAGTCTGCAGGACCCTAATGTAAGGTCTGTTGCTTCTTGTCTGTAGGGGAAGCAAAAAATTAATGTATGATGTAATGATGCATTTCCCAAACATTATCTCAACTTGTTGTTACAGTTCAATTTGCTCATCTCCAGGTGACTGTGTAAAGTTCACCATGCAATGACCTGAGGAGAAGGTGGCTGTCAGAATAGTGCTTATTTTATATGTATATATCAGATACAGTTTAAGAACTGATAAAAGCTCAGCTTTAAAGATCAGACTGAGTGTATCTATTTGAATAAATGGCAAAAGCTCTGGGTAATAAATCAGGTCTAGTGACAATTTTAGAAAAGCTTATATAAAAATAAGTCAGTTTTCATAACTTTTCTATCAGAAACATGCTAGGTGTCCAAACTGGAATGTCCTTGTGTCTGCATTTTCCTGATTTGTGCAAGGTCTTTTCTTCATAGAAGAAGAGGCATTTGGTATACAGTCTTCAGAAAAATGGCTCATTTGCATACAGTAGTGACTGCTTTTGATTGTGCTTTTCTTTTGTTGATAGAGGATAGTAGTCTTTATTGGAGTGGCCATTTTGAAGAGGCATATTAATTGTAAACATTATTTGAGTGGCACATTATGCTGTCATCCAGCAGGTGATTAGAGAAGAGGTTACAGCAGGAGCATCTGGAAACTGCCTGCCTCTATGTGTATGGTAGTGCCATCACAAATCTGAGGGGAGAGTTTGTGGGAAAAATATTATGCATTTACAGGATGGCTGTTAATCAGCTCATTACACCAGAGTATCTGCTTTTTATATATGTTCATGTATATGTAATATACATATGTACTGGAGCACTAGTCATCCCATGATTTTAGTTTATAACTTTTGGGTGGTGATTCTTACAACAGAAAGCAGACTTTTAATCACCTTATGGAAAAGTCTAGTTGAGGGGGGTAATGAAATATATTTGAAAAATTAAGTCATTCTGAACTCAAAAAGAAACACTTATAGCTGGGAAAATTTGTGAACCTTTATTTCAAATGTGTATCTTTCCTACAATGTGAGAAATCTTCACTAGCTTTCAAAAACCACTCCATTCAGAAATTCCTTTCTGACCAGATTGGGCTAGCAGAGTTGCTGTGTTTGCTTAGCGAAAGCAGCTACCCAGAGAATGGTGGGGATGGTTGGTGGTGCCAAGGCAGGAGGAGACACAAGAGGTGATGCTCTTGCCTCCCATGGCAGCACCTGGCTTGCTTGCAGTGCAGCTGTGATTCCCAATTTCGCAGTCTCTTATCTTGGGATACCCTGTGGAGCTGAAATGTCTCACCTGATAGGCCACAGTTTTCTCATTTGTTTGTCCAAGAGACTGTAAAGTCTGTTTGATATTTAGAATCACCCATTTTTCTTCTGTGCCATCACTCTTCTTAGACAAAGAAGAAAACTTTCCACAAAAGTTTTCTTAAGAAAATTATTTTCTTTCTTAAGGAAATTAATCACATACATTGCACAGTGACCTATTTGTTTGTTTGATTGAAATGGATTTTATATGTTTTCTCTGCCACAACACCCTTTGTTGGTTTGCTGTCACTTCCAGAAGCAGTTCAGGAGGACCTAATTTGTATATCCCTCTGTGACTGGGAATGTGGCTACAGACTTGTTTTCCTTAATCACTTCCGCTGAACTTCTGCATAGCATCTTTAGAAAAGCATTTTTACTCCACATTTTGGAATAGGTTCTCTCCTGCTGCATCATATTGCACTGTAAATGAGTGGTGTGCTTTGTGATGTAAAGTACTATTCAGCATGAGGTAAGGTTGGTAACCTGGCTGCAAAGCAAATTTCACTGTTTTCCTTTTTACACATCCAAACTCATAAAATTGTAAAAGTCACTTTGGAGTACTTGGTGTGCAGAATTCTGGTGTATATTTATCTAATATTTATTTTTGTCTGTGTTATGTCAAGCATCATTTCCTCTACAGTAAGTAGTACCAAAGGAAATGGTATTCTTTTATTGCTGTGTCCTGCAGGTCAACCTATACAAGTAATCAATGCTCAGGGATAGACCAGTTTTAAGAGATTGACCAGTTTTAACAGCCTGCATTGAAAACTCAAGAGAAAAATGCAAAATAAATCCAGCGTCTAACCATTTCTTTCAAGCAGCTACCCTTTCTGCAGGGATATATGCACCTTTGCAGCCAGCCAGCATGTGACCTATTTGCCAATAACATCCTTTATAATCTCTGTCTTTTGGAATTTGATGGATGTAAATAAGCCTTTGCTCTGCTAGGAATTGCATCTGAGTAGAGCCAAGGGTTAGTTCATAGTGGGAGACAAATTGTCTGGGAGCTTTTCTCTTCCCTTTAATGAAGACACGCAAAAGAACCCTTGGTAAAAAACCCTTCCACATGGAATTTATATTTTTTCCCTGCAAGTACCCATGCAGACATTTCTGTAAACAACAACTCCGTGAGTCTTTGCGGACTTTTTGTTTGCTGAAATATCTTGCTGGTTGAAACCAGTAGCTGTCACCACTTTTTAACAATACTCCACTCTTTTCATGTGAGGGATTTATAGCAGGGACAATGACTTTGTGTATTTTTTACACTAATAACTGTACAAAACACTACAAAATGCTTTGTTTTTCCAAACCCAAGACACAGGGAAATTAGTTCAGGCCAGCTAGTAAGCAAACATATGCAGTTTTGAACAGTAACTGAAGCATGAATTGTTCGTATAAATAGGGAGTTCCCTAGAGGGTGACAGAGGAGGGCAGCAGCACTTGTTTGATTAATAAAACTGTGCTCTCTTTGCTACCATTTTGTATGCTCTTCCATTGCCATTCTGAATATTACACTTCTAATGAATTAACTGCTTGGATATGGCCTGTAATCTCCCTGAGCAATTATTTTAGCATCTGCCATGACAGACTCAATTTGGCTAACAATTGCTATAGCTCTTTGTAGAATTAGTTCTGGTTCAACTAGTAATTACTCATATGTATGTGTGGTATAGCCACTTTTCCTACAAGTAGGTCTCCGGTCATTTTCTTAGGCATGGCCTCAGGATAATGTTGTACTTATGCAAAGTTGCCATGTATCAGGCAGTTTATCCACTTGTTTTCTGTGTCTTCTGGCAAACTCCAAACACTTCTTTATGTAAGTAATTTTAAATATGAGGAAGGGGAAATCAGAGCTGAAGCTGAAATAGCACTAATTTGTCAGCTTTCAGGAGGGAAAACCTTGCTAAATTTGCTCTGTCATTTGGTGCACAGGCTGGAATTGCAAGGTTGTCTCCTGATCTTGCTGTTAATAGGTAACCTGTACACACCAGATTAAGCTGCAGGGGGATGTGGGATCACAGGGGACTACAGTCCTCCCTCACTCCCTGCTTCTGCAGAGCAGTCCTGCATGTTTCTACAGGGTTTTCCTCCTCTGGATAGGATTTCTTTTTTCCCTCCCAAACTGTGCTGGTTCCAACATTAAATGGTGAAAAAGCTGGTGACTCAGTCACCCAACACGTGCTGCAGTGTTCTAGCTTACGTCCCCTTTAATCCTCAATTAAGACCCAGAGCGCACTATGAATTGGGACATAGTTGTACATTCCCCTTGCTGACCCTGCTGCTTTGCTGATAACCTGTGACAGAGCTGCAGATCTGGACAGTGGCTACAGGGAAGCTGGAATGTTGCCTCAGCTGGATCCATCCGGGCAGCATGTGACAGAGCTCTCAGCTGAACGAAGTCAAATGAGAGCAGCTAACAGGAGGAGAATTTCTCTAGCAGGTTAAATAGGAGAGCCATGAGTTACCTTGATAACACATGGGAATCCTTCAAAGAAGAGTCAGACCTTTCTTTATTACAGCTCTGTTGTAATAGATCTGAAAGCACACACATTTTCTTCAACACTAGAGTAATATGTACTCTATAACTATATACAGGTAACTGTATAGCTGGGCTTTATGCATTTTAGACAAGGCAGAAGAAAACACTGGTTTACATAAGAAGAAATACCTGGGGGAAAACAGGTGTTATTAATGTATTTGCTTTTCTTTTTTTTTTTTCTTTTTTATACTGTCTGTGTTGAATCAAGAAGAGATACAGTTAATTTGCAGTTACCACCTCACACAGTGAAGCATGCTTTGTTAAGGCATGTAGTAAAAATGTGTTTGTATCAACACTGGGTTAGTTTGGAATTTGTAATGGCAGTCATTTTGCAAGGATTTTTAATGGTACTTCTTTTGGGATGTAGACCCCAAGTGTACAAGGGAAGAAGTGATTATGTCAGTCCTTTTAAAGGCCAACAAGAGGAATTCATCTTACAATAGAGCTAGAAAAGTCTTTCTAACAGATCTGTTTCTTCTTTAGTATTGTAAAAGAACTGTCATGGTGGCAAATGATCCAGAAGGGATTATGAGGAAGCAGCAGAGGTATTTTCCCATCTGTTAGAGAATTCCTTGCACTCAGTTACCTGTCTCTGTGTCCAGATGGAAGTGTTGAAGGAGAAGTGTTGTGGGAGAATTTGCATTATTAGATATCTAATTCAATTCAGGTTTGAGATTACTGAATAATCTTATAGTTTTCATAAGGCTCTCATCCCCTGCCTCCACCAACTAGGTTTTTTTGTAGTTGTTTTTTTTAGCCTTGAGAGATCAGGGTTCCAGCTGTCTGCCAGAAACCATGAAGGAAGTATAATGAAGTAAAGTGTTGTGCAAAATAGAAGAATTAAAAATGTAGTCAGCAGCTTTCCTATCACCTCTGGTCACACTTTCCTTTTGATCAGGGGTGTGTCCTGCCTTCTGATTTGGGACATGGAAGTTTCTCTCCTGCAGCATATTAAGGGAATATGAATTGCAAAGTCACCTTTTCACCTCCTTATAAACCTCACCCATTTCCAAGCAAAGGAATGGATGCTAGAAAGATAAACTCATGAACTTTCTTTGCAGAACTTCATTCCAAAATTGCCAGCCTGCTTAATTTATTAAATATGAGGAATATATGTCTAACCACAGAACCCCATCAAGGGAATTTGTTTTCCTATTCAAAGCTTTGCCAGACAGAAGCACCATCTGTACAATTTCCCCAGTGCCTATACATGAATTTCTCCTGAAAACTCTTTGAAGTATGTTCATATGCATGCAGGTTCACACATGGACTGTATTTAAGATAAAGGTCTGCACTTTTTAAAAATTTTATTTGCTTCTTCAAACACATCTGAATGCAAGCCCAGGTATAATTCTGCTGTACTGGCTTAAGGAATGCAGAGTTAAGAATTAACCAAAATAGTCCAGATATTAAGTATTGCTACTACTTAGAACAAAGCAAAATACTGGCTGTCTTTGGGCATAGCCTGTTTGCCAAAGTAAACTTTAATCTTGGGGTAATTCTAACAGTAGAAATGTTGGTAAAAATGCCCAAAGTTAAACAAGTTGGGAAGCAACTGGAGTAAAATTTGTAAGACAGGAATTATCTAGCAAAAGGATTTGCTGATAATATATACATTTCTTCATGTTCACGGGCTGCTCAGGAAAGCTTACATATGATATGTTTGGTACATGTAAACACTAATGTCTTCTTCATCTGCTACATGTTAGTCTTCATTTTATGAGGGCTCAAGGCAGGACTGTCACCAGCACTAGATCAAGTCTGCATGGCTTCAAGATCATGGCTGCATGGCTTTTATATCTGAATTTTGAAAACCTCCAAATACAGGATGCAGATTAGACAGCGTCTTACTCAAAATTGTGATCAAAAGTGTCAACATAATTTCAGTTTCAGTCAGGAGCCCTGTTTAGCTGAAGCCCTCAAGTTGGCCGGTCAGTTATTACTGTTCTTGTTGCTGTTGCCACTTTCTGTCGTGCACCATGTGGTACATTTATGCACTGCAATGTTTATTTCCCTTAAAATATGCTTTTGGGTTACTGCCAGCTTTGGCAAGCTTTATATACCACATGGTTCAGGATTTGTCTGTGGATTTCTTTCTGTTTAGACCAACTGCTGCATCACCCTTTGTTGATCCTTGTTATCCAAATTATCTCATTTTTCATAGGATTGCAAATAGCAATATTCTTCTTATGTGGGAGTAGGTATAAGCACCAGCTGGTGCTTTGTGCATTCATTTATTCTAATTTTCTTTATAGATCTTCCCATCCAAAACCAAATTACGCCATTACATTGAGACTAATTACATTAGGAGCTGCTCAACATGTAACGTAAAATTAAATGTTATCTCATAGAGCTTGATGATGCTGCACACCAGAAAAGAAGGGTGGAAAACATTAAATTATATCAAGTTTTACAGGGTGCAGATGAATCAGGAGAAGTAATCTCAGGCGCTCTTCTGAATGCCTACTGCAGAGTAAGCTTTGCTGATACAGATTGTCAGAATGTGGTTAACCTGCTGTGGCTTCTTCCTCTGAGGTGCACTGGGCTTTGAGTCTGGCTGCCTTTCAATTTATGGGAAAATGTCCAACACCTTTTGTGACCAATTTGATACTTCTAAAATATAACTTCTGTGTGTCATCAAAGAAGGAGGGTCTCTCAAAGTAATGTCTGCACTCTTATGCTTTTCCCTCTCAATTCTCACCTGCACAAACTATATTAACATTTGAAATTGTCATCTTTTGCTCTCTGAGCTAACGTCCTGCTGACATACTTGCCATAGTCTGAACCTGAACTGTGTTTTTCAGAGAACTCTGGCTCTCTGCAGGTGCTCTCAAAATACGACTGTAAAAGTAAGGTGCAAAGTGTAGTGATGTTTGCCTAATCTGTACACAATTCAGTCTGAAACTACCACCTCAGCATGTATAAATATGGTTTTTATATGTATAAAAACCACCTGTTTTTATACATATATTTCCAGTGAATGTCAGGGTAGCTTTCATGATACCTGATATGTCACCTGCATGATTATGGGCAGCTTTTTTCCTCAGGTTGAAGACTTCAGTTCCCTAGAAAACTAGATATATCCAAAAGAACGTTCAGGAAGTTCAGAACTGAAGCTGATCAAGAATTATGTGCTTAGTCTTACCTGGCATGAACTTCAGTGAATTCAAGCAGGCTGCTTTTTCTTAAACTCAGAATGGAGTTTACTCTGTGAGGCAGAGTCTGATACATTATTGTGAAATATTCTAGGTAAACTAAAATCATTATCTATGCTGGCTTCTTCCTAGGAAACTTGAATTGCTTTTAAAAAGCTCCTTTTCTCATTCAGTTTTACCTTAAAAAATAATAATAATAAAGAATCATTGTCCAGCTTAAAAATTTCAACCAACATTTTCAAAAATAAAGCAAATATCCAAATACACCTCACCCTGACCTCAGTCCATGGACAGGTTAATGGATGTACTTCTCTAGCTTTTTGCAGGAACCTCACACAGTAATTTCTGCGTCAGTCATAACTTCAGGCTGAACTCTCAAATAGCCTTTGCATGCCAGTCTGCATTAAAGATTGCAGATAGCACACCTAAGTATGTTCTTTTACTTCATTCTGAGTCTTAAAGACCTCTTTGACCTGCTGCCTGAAGCCAAATGCTGATGAATTGTTTGTAATTGTATTCTTAACCTCCAAACTACAGAGGAAGGAGCAGTACTCAGACCTTTCAGATGAGGTTAAGCTGATGAACCACCCCACTCAAGGTGCTTTTCTTTGGCTCTGTCCTGTGTCCCCTAAACTGTGCATAGGCTTTTTGGAAAGCACAGGATTCATAATGACTGTCCTGGTTGCTGTGATGAGGGGTAGGATTTGTAGCTCAGTTTGACCTTAGATACCAGGTGGTGACCTCCTACATTACCCTGAGCAGTGAGGGAAGAGCAGTTCCTGTATCATCATTATCTATCTGTTGGACCACAGGAGCACTGTACTTTTGCCTAGATTGCACATAATTTTCTTTGTAAGGGCAATGGTGGGGGGAATGGTTTCCTTTACAAGAAACAGAACTCAATTTGTGAGTAAGAAAAGCACATCAGCTGTAGCAAGGATCTTTGTTATACATCTGCAACCTATAGGGAGGAGGGTATGGGAGGTAAAAAGAAGAAAAACTTTATTCGGAAAATTTTATACGGGCAGTAACTTTAAAATGTCCAAGCAATGTTTTGAAGAACTAACCTGTCTTCTGAGAAAAGCTACCTTATCAAAGTGAAAAAGAACATATTGTTTCTTAACTTCAGATGACCTTTGGAAAAGAAATGTGTGAAATCCTTAGAGCACAGGCTTAGGAAAGATTTGAGTGTTTGTCTGCGTTTGCTTAGCTTGTTAGGCTATGCCTTTGATATACAAGGGAATGCATCTATCATATATTTTTCCTTTCCCTACTTTTCTTTCTTGCTTATTCTTCCCAAATTTTTATCGTGTTTCCACTCAAAGGGAATTCTGAAGCCAAAATCAGCCTCTGGGGCTTTTTTTTTTCCTTTTCCATGAGTCAGCACATGAAAGCAGGTCAACTTTCATGCAGCTGGCTGTATCCTTGTATATCATGGGGTTTTTATCCTCTATCTCTTGGCATCAGTTTGGGAAGACTTTGGTGGTTTTAGAATTCCGAACTGGATCCTCCAAGGCAAGAGAAGTTAATTAATGCCATTCACTTTATGAGGTGGACAATCATTTGATCCCACATGGCCGAATTGCCACGTATCCAAACCAGCATGGAGGTCGGCCCAGGGCCACCTAAGCAGGGGACAAGGAAGCCATGTCACATAAATGGGTGGTGCAGGAGCAGTGCAACCTCAGTCCTGCAAACTGAGCCAAGGTGGAGTGGGACACCCTGAGTCCCTCAGCATGAGCACATGCATTCCCCCTCCTGCCAAGGAAGGTTCAAGCTAAACCAGCGTATACCTGTGGTCACTTGAAATGTTCCACAGGGTGATTTTTTTTGGTGAGCAGTTTTGGTTTCAGTCACCTTCTTGGCAGCTTGTCTGAGAACAAAACAGATTTCTTGGGTTTGTGGAGGGGGGATCTCTCTCTGGGTCGTGTTTGTGTTGCTGTGCAGGCTTGTGAAACAGGCTGAAGCTAGTTCAGGAGAGTGTGCTGGCTGTGGCTCAGGAGGGTGCTGGGGCTCTCAGTGCACAGGCAGCTTCTGATGACCTGCCACTGCATGCTGACATTCGTAGTTCTTATTGTCATTCTCACCAGGAAGTGACAGATTTTTATTTAAGGTGCCAGGTCATTAAGTAACTCTGTCTTGGTTCAGTACCTTCATTTGTATGCAGTAGTGGTTGGGTACTGTTACAGGATAAAGGTTTCTTATGAATTAATGACATCGAAAAAGAGCCTTCTAAAGGAACTGTAATACACTGTGCATTTTCTTTTTCATTTTAATTCTGAGTCCCACTAATCCTTTAACACTTTTGGTTTTCCTCAAGCTGTATACTTTGTACAGGAGTACAGTAGTTTATATAGCTGTGTAATTTATATAGGACTACAACCTTGAAATGGTGATATCTGCACATAATCACTCTATTTAAATAATTGAAATAATTACAGGGCTTCTTTTCAAAAATCTATCTTTCCGTAAAAGAATTCTGGCTGTAGAAATCAAAGGACAGTAACAGAAGTTATTCTGCTACTTCTTCTGGAATATCAATGAGATTTTTTCAAGAGTTTCTGTGATATTAAAAGCCTGCCATTTTTAAAACACAGATTGGGCTCTGGGTTGATCAAGCTGAGCACTTTTTTCATCTAGTTGCTGTTGAGAGAGTAGCAACAGTTTTGAGCAGGTTCAGACTGAGGAAGAGTGTTTGGAGATGAAACAGGAGCTGTCATGGAATTTATAGTCTGGTGTGGAAAGAGGTAACGTAGCAAGGTTTTAATGAGGGCAAAATTCCAGCTCTGCAGTTTGTAGGACTAGTCTAACATTTCATCTTGTGCTAATGGCCTCTTTGGGTAGAGGCATTGCCACAGCTCCTTTTTGTTCGGGGGTAACTTCAATTTACATTCTAGCTAACCTTCAGCTTCTCAGAATGTGCAATAAATGCTGCTTCCCCTGATATTTATCAGGCTCCCAGAGGCCTGATAAATATCAGGGGAAAGGTAGTTGCTGCTGCCAGCCTCTAACAAAAATTACAGCAAAATTTTATTATAACAGGAATGAGGATTTTGCTTTTAAAATGGTATTGATTTTGCAACATAAGTGAGTGGAATACTTTACTGGTGTGATACAAAACATAGGTAAAGTTTATCTGAGCAATTACAATGACTGAAAAAGGAGTAGATGTGTCTAATGTTTACTTGACCTTTTTTTCCTACTTGAAAATCTGCAGCATTCAAAGGAAAAGAATAAGTTTTTCATCTTTTTATTGGACTAGAGAGTAGGTGCTGTTTGTATCTCAAGCATTTTATTTACAGTTGAATGAAATTTTTCATGTTAAACATTTTTTAAGCATTAATTTAGACTTAGAATTTTTAAAATTTTCATATGTGTAAGTGTGTTTTATAAATTGCTTTGAAATCATTGTAAATTGCTTTAGTTACAAAATTGCACTACATATTTTCAAACAAAAATTTGATTGTGACAATTGAAATAATTGCTTCAAAAGCCCCACCTCTTCCTCTTTCTTTTCTTTAAATTACAAACCATGGTATTCCAAAGGAGATACACAGGTTTTGCAAAATGAAACATAATAAAAGACCTGAAATTATCATTCCAAATCTTCCTTTGTGTGAAAGTATCTGAGTTACTTACATCACAGGTTATAATGTTGTCCTGAGAAATTTGAAGCACCTATGAACTGGAAACAGATTTGTAACCAGCTTTCCTATTCTACACTTTGATTTTTCCTGAACCCCTTCATGTATTAGTGCATCACTTGCTATGATTTTGAGGAAGTGTTATTCAACTCATGTAGTTTATATTACTATGCTTATTTCAACTCTCACTGAGTTGAGGAAAAGGTTTAAAAATTGGAAGATACCTTCTTAGAAAATTATTGGAAAGTTGTGAGGACCACCATACAGAGCAAGAATGTCAGCTAATATATTTGAGCTGAAAATAATTACATTCATATACACTCCTTCAGCATTTGACTGTCTGTTGTTTCATGTATCTTAACATATTTATCCTGCTTATGTCAGACTTCAGTTGGAAATCACTTTGAGTAAATTGAACAAGTAGTTTTTTTCAGTAGCCAAAAGCTACCTTTGCTTCAGCAAAAGAAGAGCTAGTGTTGTCTTCCAATCTGAAGTCTGACTTGATCAAAATGATCTTGGGAGCTTCCATAATGATGTTGATTCACAGATTTTCAGGTCAGATATATTGAATTCAAGACTAAAACAGATGATTTGGGCTAGGGCTTTTTATTTTTTTCCCTTTGCATATCTTTCCCTTATTTGCCAGTCTAACAGCCTAACAAACTCAGCAAAAGGTCTTCAGATCTGGCTGGCTTGTTCTGCATTAATGTCATTGGGAAATCTGTGATATAAATGACTGACACTGAAATTTGAACTGGGGAAAGGAAATATATCTGATCTAGATATCTTGCTGCTATCTATACTAACTTCTTGAAATTAATGGGAACAAATAGCAGGTAAATAATTGACAAAATTGTTTCATGAGAAGTGGAACTAATAATCAGGTTTATGGTTTTGTACTTTAATACTTTTCATAGTTCCATCTTATGCTCTGTGACCTCTCCAAAGACTAAAAATCATTTAGGAAAACTGAATGTATGACCTGAAGGCTGTGCCATCTCAGTAGGTTCTGTTGTAGCTCGACATCAGGTTCAGACGTTATCAAAGAGACTTAACAAAACTTAAAACACACAGGGGCATCAGAGGGATCTGCAATTGTGAAGATTAAACATGTGTATCTTATTAAGGCTTTAGAAGGCTAATACAATGTAAGTAGTCTAGAAAAACCTTTGCCATTTGTGGAATGTACCTCAGCATGTGTGCAGTCCCATCAGCAATCAGTACAGCTGCTCAAGTTACTAATTTAGAATCTGACTTCAGATTAGATGGCAGAATACCATGTCACAAATTGTTAATCAGGACTTTCAAATTATTTTTTTTAATGTTTGGCATATTTAATATGTTTATAGTACACATACAGTGCATTTAATCATAACCTGTTGCTTGAAATAAAAGCAGTATTTAAGATGTATCATGCATCTTCATGCCCCTCAAGCTCATGCTTGTTATGGTTTCCTCCCAAGGTCATGAGGGTCTTTTATTTACTATTTATGATTTTTTTTATTGAAGCCTGAGTTAATTCTACTGATAAATGGTCAAGGAGAAGATTCTTTCATTTGGACCTCCTCATCTGCTGGAGCTTTGCATATCTGCTTTGCCCTTTGCTGGAGCTCTGCAGATGTTCTTCACATTAATGAGCATCTGAAACATGTCTGAGTTTGGCTTTTTTTCTAGCAAGTTGGAAAAAATGTGACCATTTTTTTGGATCACATCCATTAGTTCATTTTCCTTGAGCTGCTCTTTCAACTGTGGAAGGATAATGTTTAATTTCAGATTAAAACTATTTTAAGCAGAACAGGTTTCACAATTCATAAAATAGTTTTTGTTAAACATATGTTTTGTGAAAATATTTCTGACGTGACTGAACTGCTGGTCTGTTATTAAAATGTGGTATTTTGGAAACAGTGACATTTCCACGTGGTCTTTTACATATGCTCTGTTTGTAACCAGTGGCTGCTTCTATAAATGGTGTGTCCAGCACAGGAGGATGAGTTCACACATTCTTTTCTGTACACACACACACACACACACTGGCCTGTGAACTATAAATGGAACAAAAGGATGAACTTCAATGGGCACTTGCCACTTTGCAAGATAAATAAGTGTTGATGAGTTAGAACTTTGGTGATATGCCTGAAGTAGTTTAAACAGAGCCTGTATGACATGTGGTTTCTTTGCTATTTTTAGAAGTCCAGCTCCAGTGAGACCTGAAACTGCACCAACAACTGTCCCTACTGAAAAGCAGGAGGTTAAAGCTCCTCGTGTGAGGAAGTTAACGAGGCAGTACAGTTTGTGAGTAACATACAGCACTATCTTTGTGGTTTTGCCTACTACAGCTGAAAATGAAAGAGGATGCTAATTATTGCTCTAGCTATGCCTTCTGAAAGGCATGAGTGCAATTACATGATAATGATCTTATACCGATACCATTCCTTTCATCACTGGGAATCTTCATGCTTTTAATACAAAATGAATTTGCCTTTCCTATGCAGTGGCTAACCCTTTGAATTGCAGGCCATCCACCTTTTCTCAAGCTTATGGGCTACGAATTAAAAACCTCTTTACCACATGAAATGTCAAAGACCTGGTGTGAGCTGGAGCAAGTTGCTCTGTTGGCTTCATTACAACCCCATTTGCAAAATAAGGAAAACATTCTTGAGTTGTTGAGGCATCAAGCTGTGCTGTGAGCCATTCCCTCTCAGAGAGCGCACGCTCCCTCTCTCTGATTTGTCACACGAAGGAATTGCTGAGCCTGCTACAGCTACAGCCAGCAAAACTAATTCTCTCAGTCCTGGAAAGAGGGATCTGTGCCTACAGGGCTTTGGCATCCCATTTACATGTAATTCATTCCACTTGAAAGTCTCTAGAGATGTGAGGTACTGAGCAGAAGTGAAAGTCAGTGTTGATTTGTCCTCCCATGAAAAGACAGACAAGGCCACCAGAAATTAAGGGGCAAAAAGGATAATGTCAGCATAAACTTATTAGTACAAGAATACCAATGCCATAATGAAGAAAAATATGTATGTTTTCTGTGTGGAATGGCAACTGTTAGTCCATCCAGGATTTCAACATTCTAATGTCAGTAAATATATATCAACAGTAGGAAAACTTTTTTGTCTCTTCAAAAGGATTCTAATAAGTATCAATACATTGTTATTTTTTGCTTCACTGTTAAGAACATTGTCTTTGTAACAATCTGCATTACCAAAACTGAAAAATTATTTAGGACACAAAACATAAGAAGTAGGCAAATTGAAGCTAGGAGGAAAATGAGCTATTAGCCTAATTGGTATTTGTCCAAGAGGCCAAGACTGGCATGTGGAAACACAAATCACTTTTTGACTGATGAGGTTTTGAGGAACAGTTTTGAACATGTCTTGCTCCCATGTGGATTTTCAGATGGCCAATATTAGGTGTGAGGAACAGCAGATGAACACATCTAACCACAGGTGTCACCTATGCTATGGCTATGTGTAGGGCCGAAGACTCCCTAGTTAAAAATATGGGCTGTAATTTTTTTTTCTTTTTGTGACCTCAAATTCTGATCACTTTAAATTATCTTGTATCTGGAATGCAAATATGGGAAATGTGGAGAATCAGCAAAGGATTATTGTGAAAGTAATACAGTGAGGGTCATTTCTCAGTCTTACAGCTAGTGTGCTGATAGCTTGATGGCTGATAAATCAACCCTAACTCTTATTTTTCCACTCCTTGTATACACCAGAGTAGTTTTACTCAGCAAGGATGGGGAGGTTGCCAGTAAATTCCTGCTGAGAGTGGGGAGCAAGGACTGGGAAATGTCATCTACATGTTTCTGAAAGAAAGATTAACTAGGTCAACAGCCCAGCTCTAGGCTTGTTACATTAATAAAATGTCTATTCAACAGGTCCAAAAGATTTCACAATTTCTTTCCAGCATAAAACCTGTGTACTGTGCATGCTATGGTGCACAGTATTCTATCCTTACCCAGAAGAAATAAAAAATTAAGTTTGAAAAAGATAATATTAATCACCAAAATTTTATATCATAATTAAAAAACATTGCTAGGCAACCCAGCATAAGGTTGTGTAACCTGTATGTCATGTAGTTTTGAAGTTTTTTTGTTGTCCAGGCATGCTGCCTTCAGGTGGCACTAAATCAAGTGCAGTTCTGTTCTGGAAGTATCTGTCAAGCTGGCATGGCAGGCTTCTGTGCAGTGTGAGTACCTAATTGGTAGTTAAAATTAGTGCTGTTTTATGAGCAGAAGTAATTTTTCTCATTATTTTTCGCTGTGCATTAAACTGTCAATCTGTAGACTTTTCACACATCATTCTCAGTAATAAGGCTCCTGTAGGCCAAATTATGACTCTGTTTACCTCCATCCAATTGCAATTAACAATTGGAAACATCTGATTCAGGGCTGACTGATCCCAGTGATCTGCAGTCAATGGGGCTCTGCAAAAGTAAATGAAGGTATAGCATCCTTTACTGGCTTTCATTTAGTAGTGACAGTAGGTGAGATGGAGAGAGATCAGCTTGACGGCCTAAAGCCCAGGGGAAGCATGCAACCTCATCTTAAATAAAATGTTTTCTCTGTAAATGGAGTAAATGGGACAGGAAAAAGATACCCTCCCAAGAATGTTTTTAAAGAGATCATTTTTTGCAGTCAATCAAATTCCTTTAAATACAGTTGAAAATAGCAGCACAGACTAGCTCCATAATGGGTATCAAATCTACCTTTGTCTGAAGCCAGCGAAGCAGTCAGATCCATAGATGGATGTCCCCATATCTGTTCTTATCAATGCTGCCAGCCTCCATAGAAAAGAATAAACGTTAAAGTGTAGTGATATCTAATCAGTTCATTTATGCATGTATACATGACCCATAGAAATGCTACTTGCACCTAATAACCATAAGATTTCCATTTGCAAATGAGGAGTACCTAGCCAACCCATTTTTAAAGAATCTTTAAAGCTTAAAAAATACATAATTTACTTGAAAAGGTAGCTGCATTTCAGAGGGAAGAGTACATGGAGCTTCACTTCAAAGCACTGCAGCAGACATACAGGTTACCAGTGCCTCCTCTGACACAAGTGCTGTCAAAAGTCCAATGGCATTTTCTAATGAGAAAATCTGTCTGTTTTTATCGACAGTGATGAGGATGACCTTCCTCCAGCACTGGCAGCAGCAGCAGCAGCATCAACACCTGTGTCTTCAGCATCTCCTGGGTCGCAGAAAACGTGTACGCCACAAACATCGGAAGGACAAACACAGGTTTCGCCCGGTGGCAAGGTAACACCCAAAGAAATGAGCTTATCTCACTTGGGAGAGGGTTCAGGAAGGGTATGAGGGAGCTGTGAGTAAAAGGTTTTCCCTGGATGGAATAGTTCTACATTTAAGAGTAGTTTTTAATGCAGAGTTGTAGTGATATGTTTAACTTATGTAAGGAAGTATTTAGAGCCTGCTCCAAGACCCTGCTAAAAAGCATAACAGTTTTTCCTCAGCATTAGTGGCAGTGGATCAGGATTACTCACTTGGATTTTAAAGGTATGTAATTATGTTTTTATCTTTCCTGAGTAGCCATACCTGAAAAACATGGTGTGAAATTTTAAATCCATTTTGCAATCTGTACTTTAAAGAATTTAAAAAAATCCAACAAAAATAACCAAAAATATTACAGATATTAAATGGTTCTTTATTCTAGTGCTGTGTTTCTTTTTTGCCTTTAGAGTTCCACAGATGCTGGAAGTACATTTGCTTTGGAGCCAGGTGACCTCCTGATGGATTTCACAGAGGCCACACCAATGGTAAATAGTTTTAGTTTGTAACCCGGAAAGGTAGAACTTTTCAATCATTTGTCTGCAGCTAAAATGAATGTGATACTATGCAGTGTGTTACAGAGTGCACAGGAATAAAGTAAGTTTCCTTGATATTCAGTGATCCTGAGCCACTGTCAAACTCAGCTCAGAATTTCTTAAAATCAGTCCACATCAACAAGTGTTATGGCTGATCTTCTGAATGCATTTATTGTTGGATAACTACTTATTTCTCTCTCCTATCTTTACACATTGCTGTGCTGGTTTCACAAGTTTCTTTGTCCCTTTAACAGAGATTCCTAATGTAATCATAACTTTCCTTTTGGGAGTTGTCTGAAAAGTCACTTCTTGTTGCCACAATTTTGTTGAGAGCTTACCTAATAGCCAATCCCAAGACCTGCACTTTCATGTTTCATTAGCAGAGTTCTCTTCCTCGCTTTGGAAAAATTGCCTAAAATATGTTGATTATTAACTTCTCTTTTTGGAGCTATGTGATTTATATTTTTGCTCAAAAGCCAGGGAGAGATGCTGGTCTGAAATCTCAATACCTCTTGACTTCAGTGATCTCAGCTCTTTCATCTCAGATTCTCTGCAGATTTCTTGCATAATCATAATACGATCCTTAACTTCCTCCAAGTCATCCTGCATTGCAAATAACTCTAATGCTAGATAGCTCCTCTGCTGTCCAAAGGCATTTTGCTGCTAGAAACCGTGGTTAAATGTATAAAAAGTGTGACAAGAACAGCATTGTATTTTGGGCATAAATGTTTTTGTGTTAAGGTAATTCTGTCCTGGGCATTGCTTTCACTACATGAAAGGTCCTAGTTTACAGTATTGGAAAGGTTCAGTGGGGTTGTGCCTTGAGACACTATTGTAGTTGTCTGTAAATAACTGCTTGTGTCCTGTTACCACCAGATGAGAGCTGTGGGGATCGACAAGACACAGGCAGACTGAAACCGAAACTACCAGAAAGGAGGTTGTAGCAAGATAGTCTCTTCCCAAGTCAGAAATGGCAGGACAAAAAGAAATGGCCTTAAATTGCACATTAGTAACAGTTTGTTCACTGAAAGGTTTATAAAGCATTGGCACAGGCAGCCCAGAGAAATGGTTGAGTCGGCAGCCCTGGAGGTATTTAAAAGACTTGTGGATGTTGCCCTGAAGGACGTGGCTTGAGGGGGAGACTTGGCAGTGCTGGGTTGTGGTTGGACTTGATGATCTGAAGGGTCTTTTCCAACACAAGTGATTCCATGATTCTATCTAGGTTAGATTGTCCTTTTCTATATTAGTAGCATATTTGTGGCTAAATTGTAGTTGTCTGTTGGAGTTTACAAATAGATTTCTTGTTCTAAAAAACATATGATGTCTAACTGTGTTAATCAGGATATTAAAAATGAGTCATGTAGACTTCAGCAACTGACCTGCTCTAGATAACATAGGTTTGGTTGGTTTTGGTTTGGTTTTTCTTTTCCATTTAACAGAAGTCAGCAATACACACTTTTTCCTTTTCCAGTTGAGGATACAGGCTTTTTGCCCTAAATATTTTACCAAATCATGCTTTCCCGTTCCCTACCCCACCACCCACTGACATCATTTATCACATTGTATGTTCATGAACTAACCTTCCACTGACTTTCTTGGTTTTAATATTTTGGAGAGCAGGTACTGCCCAGCATCAATCAACCCTTTTTGTTTTGTTTAACATCTATAAAGGTCAGCTTGTTCTCTACAGAGCAGGCATTGTTTACAGACTTTTCTCTGCAGTTTCACTGACTATGGGCTGCTCTCAGTTGAGGTTTGAATGAAAAGTTTACTCTTCAGGGAGAGAGGCTCCAAGCAAAGACAAGCTAAGGGCAAATGTGTAGCTTTGAGGCAGTCTGATTCTTTAATAGTTCTGTTGTGATAGAATGTGCTGTCTGTTATTTGAAGGTCGAGGTAATGTACAGCTTAGCATCGTGTTACTGTCAAGTCTGTGGTCATGTCCTGGTTTTGCATGCTGTGACCTGGCCCTTGGGAATTTGTTTGTTAATTGCACCCATTTTTTCACATTCAGTGACAGGTACAGTATCTGAAGGGGTCATTCCTGTTGTCTTATTTGGGGTATTTGCCTGAGGTGATAGAGACAGCAGTTCAGGTTCCTATGTAGTCAAGGTTTTCCTGCAGAGGGTCATTCAAACAGCTCTCTTGTCTTTGTTGTCTGGACTAGAAAGACAAAGGCAGCTAAATTGATCATCCAAAATTAGGTTTTGTAATTTTTTTTGGTCAGGATATATACTGCCAAACTTCCCCAGTTCACTGGAGAACTGTTAATTTGAAGCAGCTTTAGATATACTCTCTTCTTTTCTGTAACGTTACTGGTAGAAAGTGATTAACAGTCACTGAGTGAGCTGCATGATCTTTGTTCTTCAGTGTCTAACAATTGATGCTTCCTGATGACCTTGGGTTTTTTCCATGTTTTGCTGGTGTTGCCAGCACAACAGTGGAAGATACCAAATACAGTGGAATACATGCTGAGAATGACACTTAGATGTGGAGCTCAGAAAACCAAATTAACTTATAAAAAATGTAAGGATTACTGAATGGAGTGAATTAATAGAAATCATCAAGGCTGCCATGCAGGGATGAGAGCAATCAAATTTGTCTACTCGGTCAGCCTGGAGGAGGTATTGTGATATATACAAGAACCAGCTGAGCTCTAATGCTCACTTAGTCATGAATACTTAGACTGCCCGTAACAGCGGGGCAATTATGAGGCAGACTGATTTCAGGAAATCATTTTGCAGGAGAAATAATCTACATTTACTAATGCAGATTGCCTAGAGGGAAAGGTATCCTTTTGTGCTCTGCAGTCCTAAACCCCTGTGGTTTATGCACACTTCTATTCATTTTTCAATTAGATCCTGCAATTAATTGACTACAGCATATTACTTGTTGTCCTTAAAATAATTATAACATGAGCAGAAGAAAATCTTTATCTTTTTTTACCACTCTATATAGACTTTTAGCACCGTATCCTTTTAGCTTGTATGTAAACAATATTCAATCCCTCCTGCTTTTGTGTTTTGGAAAAAGCAAATGGATTTTTAAAAATGCAGCATTATATATGAAGAATTATTTTATCACATTAGGAGCATCCTTAATGAGGTATATTAGAATAAGTTTTGTCAGTGTAGTAGGCTCTTTCTCCTCCTGCATTCCCTCCTTGTGTTTCTAGCTTCTCTGGAACTGCAAAGCAAAGCCTGAGCTTTAAGCCATTCTGTTGCGGCTTATAATGGGTGTGATTTCTGACACGTGTATGAATGCAGAGCTTTTCTTGCTTAGTTACAGAAAGCTCAGTCTTAAGACACAGAATGAATGTAGCAGCTGCTGCACCATACTGACAATACCTTCTTGACCACGAGAAAAACCCGGTGTGCACAAACTCCAGTTTGACCTAATGGAGTAGGACAAAAGAAATGAGAGTTCGACATGCAACATGGAGCTATTCCTAAACTTAGACTAAGGTTTGTAATGCAAGGGGGATGGGCTAGGACTAAGTCATGATCACATCTAAAGAGGTATCAGAAAGCAGTAATTTACAGCTGGCTATGTACTTTGAAATTATAGGTTATCTCATGCTGTATCAATTGAATCATTTTCTAGAGCTTCACCTGCCATCTATTGGTGGAAAACAGAAAGTAGAAAATTATTTGCCCATTTAAAGCTTGAGATATAACATTTAAAAGGTATAAGCTACCAGTATGATAGTTTAAAAATGAAAGATAAATGCTTTCAGTGTACTACAAAATATATTTTATTTAGGATGAGTTGGAAACATGTATGTCTATTTTAGTGATAGCATTGCTGGGGTATGCAGTCCTGTTCATTCAGAGGAATCTCACTTAGTCTGAAAGTGTACAGAATTTGATGCATTAACATCTACTACTTTGGAAATACAGTGAAGGTAACCAGGTCAAAAGTGAGTCAGCTCAGAGGGAAACTGGGAGAAGTTTTTGTATCTTGATGGAGGTGATAAAACATCCCTGCAAACTCTCAGTAGATAGTAGATAGTGAGCAAAAAGTAGTGAATAGAGAAAAATAAGTAATGTATCTTTTCATTCCACTCTCCTTTAATGTTTGTTATATTAATAAAGAAGAATTAATTTAATTTTTAGTTGCTAAATTCTTATGAAAATTTTGCAAGATTGCAATAAGCCAAATAACAGAGTGGTAAGTGAGTTCAGTACCCCTTCCCTTCATTTTGAATAACTGTTCACTTTCTGTGCAAAGCAATTTTTCAGTGGAAGACAGGCAAACATATCAAACTCTAATACCTCCATGACCAGTCCTTTTGGCATTGAATTCTAAGCAAGAGTGACTATAGTGTAACTCAAGACTGACATTTGATAAGAACATTAGCATGTATCTACTATCTAACTGGCTGAAAGTATAGATCAAGTATCTTTGCATGCCTCCAAGATCTTTAAAACAGCTCAGTCAGAGAAATTTATAAATGCTTTACTTATGGTGAACTACATACTGAAGAAAAAATAGGACTCTTGAAGACTGGGTGATATATTTCAGAATTGGAACCTTTCCACTTTTACATCTTCATCACAAAAACAGCAACAACAAAAAGTTTCTTAATATAAGATGAATTGGATGCAACAACTATGCAATGGATTCAAGGGGGAATATTAAAAATGTGATTTCCCAAACCAGCTTCTCAATTAACAGTGTCTGCACACTCAAACTTACATGCAATGGCCAATTGTGAGCAAAAGAATTTGCAAAAAGAAGCAGTTTGTCTGTTACGGCTAGAAATAAGAAGTAAAAGCAGCAAGCAGGATGTTAAATGCATATTTATTCCCAGTTTCAAGATCATGTGCTTTAACTCCGTATTAAACTAAGAAAAAGCAAAGAACAGCAATTGCTAAAGCAAACAACTTCAATACAAAAAAGTTACAGCAACAGGCAATAAATCTAGTTCCATGTGAGCTCAAGGAATACTCTAAATTTACTCCTATTGCAAAGGATCATTCTTTTCTGCTGCAAGAAAAGGGCATCACCTGGATAAGAGCACATTGCAAAGGTGTGTGCTGTGAGGCTCAGTCCAACTGAGCACGACACATTTGGCTGGGGATTTGCAGGAAGTGCTTGGGGGCCCATCCAGCACAGGGCTCTTGGGAGCACACAGCTTGAATCAAGCCAATGCAGGTTACCTGAGCATCATTTAGGTTATATAAAGCATGTCAGTAACTAGGGATGGGACTTAGAACATTTTAGAACAATCATAGTCTTTGAGCAACCAGATAAATGGGTGAATACATAAAGAATTATAAATAGGACTTGTGACTAATATGTAGCTCTGCAAAGTACAGGGCTTTGTTGGTGGATGCCAGTTTCATAAGCAGCCTGTTGAATTACTAACATGCAAGATAACTGAGTGTCAGGCTCAGAGACAGCCCGTCGAATCTTAGTTTAAAATTCACTAAAATGCCTAAAACTCTTTGACTGCTATTTAGGTATTTGCTATTTAGGGATTTGCTCCCATTAATCCATTATAGAAATAGTCAGTGAAGAAACAAGGTGGAATTCTAAAAGATGAACTGTAAGCTTCTGCATTTACTTTTTATTTTTCCTCTGTTTTAGGTGATTTAAATTAATCGGCTCAATGTATTTTTCCCCATTATCTGTATGCTGAGCAGAACAACTTGGTGCACTCTGTAGATACATGATAGATGATTCTACACTTCTCTATTTCTTTAACTAATTGAAAACGAATTCTCAAAAACATAAAAATATCCACAAAGTGAAATCCATTGCTGACTTTGCACCTCTGGACCCTGTGATAAATTGGATATGATGTGTATATGAGCAAGAAAAGCTTCCAAAAATAGGGAAAGGTGTTAAATAGAAAAAAGTTCAGGCATGTATCATATAATTCAGTGCTTTTAAATAATCAATGGTCCACTGGCTAACATTTTATAAAACTTGAGATGAAGGTAAGGTGCGATGTCAGAAGATAGTTTGGATCAAGAGGGCAGAATCTTTTCCCTGGAGAGGTGATAAATTCTGCCACATAGAGTTTTTTTTTTTTTGTCACATTTTGAGCTTTTCCATATGCTGTCCTAACCATTCTCTGGCGTTCCATGTGCCTGCTTCATGGTCATAGAAGTTCTAAAATGTGCAAATGCCTATCAGTAAATCTGGTTTCTGCCAGATCATGCAAGCAGAGCTGGTCCTGGAACTTAAGACTTTGGCTGGACTCCATAGCAGGCCTGAGCAGATGGGATCTCATTTGAGAAGATATTTACACCAGACGACTGGAGGATCCTGTACAACCTGTGTGCCTGCAGAGAGATTAAACCAGAAAATGCTCTGTAGCTAATGACTGTGAGACTATTGCACAGCGCAGGGATGTTTGCTGTGCCTGTACCATGGGTGGCTCAGTGACCATTTCCAGACTTGCCTATGAAGCTGGAGGACCGAGGTTGTGGTGTCACAGCTACACATACAGATGGGTGCTGGGTAGTTTAATCTGTCCTAGCTTCCTTAGTGGGACTGAACACTAACCCTACAAACTAAATTACTTAGCTTTAGGTCAAATAATCTGTGAAACCCTGGGGGTTTCACAAATGGCTCTCCTGAGGACTGTAGGAGTGATGAAATACATTTGCAAGCAGTGTAGTTTCTGGAGTAGTAGTGTAGCTGCTGTTGAAATTACTTTAAAGTTTGATCAGTTTATGGGAGGGGTATAGGATGTGCTTGACTGCACTAATGGTGACTTGAGGCCAGCTGACAGGAAAGGTCCCAGGCAGTCTGATCCCTGGTGATGGAGAGCATCTGCCAAACACCACACACAGGGCAGTGCAAGGCTGTCCGTGTGCTTCTGCTTTTGTGCAATTCGTGCACTAATCATTTCTAGTCCAGAGCTTTTCTCAGTACTTCTGCTTCAGCAGTGTTTAGGAAGGTCAGAAAACTTGAGGGTCATGAACATTATGGAAGCTTAAAAAAAAAAGAAAGAAAAATAAGAAGAAAACTACCTGAAATCCCTTTTTCCTGCCTCCTCAGGAAAAAAAAAAAAATTAAAAATGATCATTCCATGCCAGTAGCAGCTTTCTCTTTTGCTTGAAATCAACATCACAGTAAGTGAAAGGAATCAAGTAAATGCAAGCAAACAGATTTTAAACCAGCTGGCATCTACCTCCTACAGCAAGCGGAGAAGGCAAATCCTTAGCAAAGCTTTTATAACCTGTGAATTGTTGTAAATCAGGTCTGATATGTTCAATCATACTTTTGCTCAGTGTCTTTTTTATTTAAGATTATTGCTTTACTTTTCAAGCAAATATGTTCCGTGTTCTGAGCAGCAGTAAGCAGGTGTAACATCTGCCTAGGAAGAATAAAAGTGAACAATACATAGACAGGGCTTTTCAGACAGAGTATAAAGCATCATCTTTTTGTACTGGCTGAGTCTCCTCTTCCACTCTACAATAATCAATGTGATACAAGAATGCTCAGCTTCTGTTCAAAGACTGAAAGCAGGTATATCTTTTTACATTTGCTCTTGATAAGACAAGCATAGTGGTGAAGCTATTATGTCACAAGGACTTTTGATAAAGGCATATTGATCACCTTTGTTTTGGCCTGAGAAAGACATTATTCCTTTTGTCTCAGCAGCTGCAAAGTTCCTCATTTCTCTTCCTCACTGTTATTAGTAACAATTGCATTTAGACTTCACTGAGTAACTATTGTGTGTTTGTTTTCTTTCCAGCCATCTAATGAATTGATATATGTGTAATTCTAATTCACATTTTTCCAGTGTGATAACAAGTGTGATACTAACAGCTTGGCTGTTCTGTGAAATTTCAATTGAATGTCTCCAGGCTTCAGCAGAAAATGGGAAAATCTGCTTTCTGAACTGTTTTTTGACTGGCTGAGTGACTCAACTGGTAAAACCAGCAAAAAAAAAAAATCAAGTAAACTTTCTTTCTATTTGCCACACAATTGAATAATCAGAAATTATAGGAATTTTTCTTTTCTTCTTTGATTGAAGTAAAATCTGGTTGTCTACAGTTTCCTTTCCAAAAGCCTGTATTTTGGAAAATATCCTGAACTGAATGTCAGGGAATAGTAAGAAGGGTAGATATAAAGATCAGGCCAATTTGAAATTAAATAGTGGTTCATTTTCACTTTTTCAAGTAATGTTGGGTTATTGATTTCAATGAATTTGTGTTTCCAACCAAAGTGTCATTTCTGAATTAGGCACTAAAATCTGCACTGACAGAGTGCTGATTGAAACCCTTTAAAATTTATTTTTTAAGTATAGAGAAAATTGAATCAGCACCATTTCTTTTTTACACATTCAGTTTGAATAAATAGGCATTTTTGGATGAGAATTCCTAAGCAGTGGCAGTTCTTTTTGATGACCCACTAGTGGTACCTAAGTGACCAGAGATTTTCTCTTCTGCTTTTTGCTGTTATTCACAACAGTGGGTAAATTCTTTACTGAAACATAATATATGTTTAATTTTCTGTAGTCTGTCTACTAGCAAGCAAGACTGAAACACAAATACAATCACTGACTTGTGAGATTTGCATCCAGACAGACATTTTGCTGTGACTTTATACAGAGCCTAGTACAAATCTTATAACTCAGAAGAATGGCAATAGTAGAATTACCAGTAAGTCAAACTGATAAAATTGAAGTTTGCAGAAACCTCAGCACATCTATGGTAATTCAACAGTTCTGTGCTTTGTCCCAGACACTGTATATCATAGAAGAAAATTGTGATTTAATTGTGGGAGAAAGAAAACAGGAATTCCCTGACTTATTAGCTATCATGGTAACTGGATTGCAAACCAATGAACTCAGTAGGAAGGGTTCCTTTCTGTTCATTATCCTTTATATGACCCTTTGAAAAAAAAAAAGCTAAACTCTTTTGAGCTGAGGAAGAAAAATTCTACGGAGGTAGATATTCTATACAACCATTTTAAGCCTGATTAATAGAAAGCAGTTCTTGCATGCTTCTCAGAATTATTCCTTGGAATTTGTCCACAAAACCATTGCTGTGGAAGAACTATGGATTTATGGCTTGCTTTATGGTATGGCATTCTTCTCATTTTCAGCAAACCAAATGCCCCTACCCTCTAGGAGATACAGCCAGTTAGGTCAGGAAAGTAAACCTCTATAAAATCATTTATCAAGTTAATGTCATTTATTGGTCTTTTGTCAAAAGGTTGACCAGAATCTTGCTAGTGCTCCAGTGCTGTGGAATGTCACCTGGCCTCTTCTGGCAAAGTACCAGATATTGCCAGGATGGATTGTGATGAAGGAGCTGGCCCTGCCATCTGGCATACACACCCAGACATGTGCACATGCTCTGCTGAGAGCCCTATTGGCAGTGCTGGAGATGGGAAGTCATGTGCCAAGCACAGTGAGCTTCCAACCACCTGAATTTGTCCACGATTTGATGCTCATTTTGTGCCGCATCCAAGTTGAGCAAATTGTCAAAATTTATAACCATGAAGCTCAAGTGCTCACATACAGATAGAATCCATGTGTTTGCACCAGTGGCTGAGCTGCCCAGACTTCAGACAAAGCTTGTTCTCTTCAAAATATCTGTGGTGAGGATAGCCCACGTTTGTGTGTGCCTCTAAAGCAATTTTGGCCTTCAGATCTCTCCTGTCTTGCTGCTACTGGTTTGGAGAAAGGGTTGAAGAAACTGTGCTTTCTCTTTTCTTCCTCACCAAGAGCAGGGGTGGTGAGGCAGCATGGATAAAGCCTTTTCTTTACATCTGTAGTGTGGCTCAAGTTGAGCATATTCCTGCGCCAGGAACAGTTAGTTCTCAAGCTCATAGAGAGCACACTCAAAAAGCACCAGGCACAGGATTGCAAAGGAAACCCCAAAACCAAAACAAAAACCAAAGCCCAACAACAAATCAGAACGGCACCCTGCTCTTACCCTCCCCCAAGAAAAGAGAGTATCCTGGGTCTTAGCTTGCAGCTACCTCAGGGCTCTTGGGAAGAAATTTAAAAGTAAATACTGTAAGCCCCCTCATCATGCCCAAGTTATGAAGTTGACTGAACCCATTTTTGGTCCTCTTACATTTTAGAAGACTGAAAGGTTTTTCTGAATTGAAAGAGTAAGCTATAATTTTCCCAGGGACCACAACATCAGCAGAGGTTGCCAGATGACAGTGTTTTCACCTCCTCCATCACTGCATGGTGGTGGGAAGGGGCCTTTGAGGCAGTGGTGTTGGAAACATGCCTCACAGGAAGTCCCCAGCCCCAGTTTGGCTTGCCTGTGAGCTCTTGTCGGGATGGGCAGGAAGCTGGTGACTGGGGACCAGGATCTGCCTGTGACATTTTATTCATAGTGTATTTCTTCCCTTGAAGAGGTGCTACAAGCAGATCTCTGGGGAGACAACTGTAATTGTTTGGCTTCTCTCTCATTTCCATGTTACTTTTCCTGCTCCCTGCAACATTTTAATGTTCTTCAGTTGCCTTCACAGAGATGTCTTTAATAGTGGATTCTTTCAATCCTTTGCTCAATGAACAAAACATGGGGAAGCAGAGCTCTGCTCGAATGAGAACAGCCTTCTGGCATTGAAACTGCAGTCATTCCTGGGCCAAGCAGAAGAGTTCTGTACTTGTGCTCTTGGTCCAAAGGAGATATTCCTTTTGTAATTAAGGATGGGCAAGAGTGAGTTACGTGCTAATAGCCCTAATTGATTTGGATTATCCCTTGGCTGGGACTAATCTCTTTAGCCGTGGGACATACCTGAGTGCAGTGTCTCAGACTGGGAGACTGGCTTTTAGGGTAATATCCCACAGACACAGAGGCATCTGATGTGTTTCATGGCACTGAATTGGCAAAATATTACAATGCAGGTGTTTGAAGTTGTATATGCTTAATGAGCTCTTGTGTTTGAACACAACTAGATTTTACTTGCAGTCAGGACAGAATCTTTGTGTTTATTTAATGCTTGATGGCTGGCAACATGAATGATTCATAGTCAAGGGAGTGAGGTTATGAATAAATAGGTTTTTATTTATAACATTTATCACAAAATATTTTCTAGATATGGGATTGAATTTGTTCATGCATGAATCTTAAACCAAGCAACACAGTGCTCCATATAGACTTTCAGCTTCTACTCCAGCTGGTCTTGTTGATAGGATCAAATAGTTTTGTGTCCACTACATTTGAAGAAGCAATGCTCTACTTTCTTGATGCATGTAGGAAAAGGTGACATATTATGATGGGAAATCATTATTGTCTTATAGAAGCTTAATTCAGAGTAGACTTTTAGAGTAGTGAGACAGTTGCAGCACAGCACAGCAATCAGCACTCGTATGTGTACTTGAGAACATAACTTGTGAGAGGTCACCAAAATTTGTAGACACCTGCATAGATTAAGGCTGCGGCAGTCCCTGGGACTGGTCACATGCTGAAGTTGAAAATATACTCAAGTGTCCTTCTGTATAGATATATAAATAGAGCACCAGTTTGTAATTGTAATGCATTTTCTGCAGCTCCACTGACTTTAATCTACCTGTGCTATTCTTTCCCTATATAATAATGAACTGTATAAACTCCTGGGGATTATATCAGAGCTCAGTAGCTCAGAAAAATAGGACAGAAAATTAGTGCAAAGTATTTCTTACTATCCTGACATTCAAGGAGACTGTGATGGGCTGAGTTTCTAGACGTTTAAGGACATTCAGCCAGCTTTTGCTCTTACACAAGTAGAGATTGATTACACACAAACACAAACTATTTGTGTTGGACTGAGGTCAAGCAGTACACTCTTCGTGCCAATGTGTAATAACTTTTCAAGAGAGGAATGTGATACTGAGGGTTCTAAAAAAGGGCAGGTGTGTTACATGGTTATTAATCAGCCTTTTTGGGACTGTTCCTGGGTTTGAAGTCTCCGTGTTAATGAGTCTTGGTGAACTAACAGTTACTGGGTGATGAGCTATCAGTGTCTGTCCTTAGAAATAATCAGGTGTGATGAGGGGTGCGTTTTTCCATCTGGTACAAAACACAGTCTGCTTGCTGGCAGTGAAATTGGGAAGTATGTGTCTTACCTGCGGGCACTCTCAACTGGGAGGAATCACAACACTCATTTCCTCCTCTTCATGTTATCCATCTTTAGTGACTTTCTTCTGTGAAAACAGCCTCCATCTGCAGAGATGCCACTTGATTTTGTTGGCTGTGCACGTGGTGTAGGCACCTGCCACTGGATCACCGTTGATTTGATTGGTAAAATCCAAGGGACAAAAAAGGTAACTTTGCATTAGCTGTCCCAGAAATGCAACTAATGCAGCAACTGTTGGAGAGCAACCGTATACAGTGGGTACCTACTGCTTTCTGTTTGCTTCATTTCTGTGTTTTAAACAAAGACCAAGCAAAACTTTAGTCTGCATTTTAGCCAACACACCAAGACTGTGACATCATTTTGCCTTGCCACGTTTTCCTCAGGGGCTGGTGACTGGGCTGACAGCCCATTGTGTGGTTATGTTCTGCTTAAGCTTGCTCACCTTAACAGTACCAGCCAAAGACTACTGAAAATCCTGAAGACTGTGAGAGCATGGACACTGTCTTGTTTTGTCGTATCTGAATTATTCTTATTCTGTATTCTTTTGAAGAATGTCTTCTCAAAAATATTTACAAGGCAAAGTTATGTTGTAAAAATGATCCAGGACATGCATTTTCTTCCACTGTGCTGTAGAGATGCTGGACTGATTTAACACTATTACTGTCATCCCTCATGCTCTCCCAATACCTCTGAAATCCCTTTGCTAGCAACCCATAATTACAGTCTTAGAGTGAAAATCTAGAGTACTTGATTCCTAAAGGTAGCATAAAAAGGATACTAGCACCACCAAAATTTTTAGGGCTGTCCTTGTAAATTGTTACAGAAGCTGACATGAAGATTCAGGATTATATCCAGGGCATCTTAACTACTGTGATTTAGGTAGACCTGCTTGCAAATAGTGTATAGTTTATACTGCAGTCACAAACTACTGTGTATAAAGTATCTGTGAAATGCTATAATTGCAGTAAATCCAAGTTTTAGCAGAGACTGAACCTTCTACATCTTCTACTTCCATGAACTGCCTTGACATCCATTTGGGAGACAGAAGTCATTGGACCATAGTCAAGGAGCCATGTAGTCACTCCTGACAACACCTCTGTGTTAGGAAAGATTGCACAGTGCCCCTCTAAGAGGGAGGAAAATACCTGACGGAGAGGAAAGTACGAGCAGGTGGCGAGACATCAAGAAAGCAGTGTATGCTGCCAGGTCATGTTCCAGGACAGGTGGGCTCAGCCTGCAGCAAGGTCCAAAGAAGGTCTGACATACATCAGTGAGCAGAGGAACAGCAAGTTCACCATTTGAGGGGGCCCCAAGAATACTTGTCTCATCAGAGATACTGTGGGATCAACAAGGAGCCTTCAAAGTGGAGCCTTTTCAGTTTACCAGAAGGAATTGAGCAGTACCTGTGGGAAGAGGGACTCTGTACTGCAGTACACTGGTCCTGTGGAAACTCACACCAAATCAGACAAGCCAAAGACTTGGATTCACTTAGGTTGGTTCTTAGGAATCAAGGAATATTCTTGGAAGTAATTCCTTGATCTTCAGACTCCCCTAGTTTTTTGCAAGATGAGTAAGGGAGACCCAAATACCAGATGGAGCTATGAAGAAGATTTTTTTTTCGAGGTTGTCTCCTCAGAGAGAGTGATAGGGCAGGTAGGTTCTGAACACGTAGCTTCTTCCTCCCTGGCTTAGTGGCTTGTGCAAAAAACCATCCTCTTAAGAAACTTCTCTTTTGGTGCCTCAGGGTGTTTTCAATATTACATTTCTGCAGAAGTGCCCTCTTTAATGAGGGTGAACAAAATCTGTCTGCTGACACCAACACCTGAATATCAATTCAAAAACTAGAAAAAATCCTGCATCCCATGAAAAGAAGGTGGCCTGTGATGCAATGCGTGCGGGATTTGCACCAAATATGGTTCATCAGGGCATTTAGTTCACACAGCTTTTTCCAAGACTAATTAGTCAATAGTACTGCTGATTTATGTTTCTGTCCTGTTGCAAGTTTGCTGCACTGTTTTGGTCTGATTTTTGCCCTGTGCATCCTGGCAGTGATTATGCCTACCTGTCATGCTGGTTATGTTGCCACACGAGAAGGATGTGAACTGGGGTTGACATAATCCAACTGTTCTATTGTTTGAGCCTGGAACTGCTCCCACTCAAAAGAATTTGTTTGTCCGTGTAGATATTGCATGGTGAAAAATACCAGAAACTCTTTGGGTTTACATTTTCTGCCTCAGTATTCATTTCAGCCACTGAAATGGTTTGACAGCAGACAAGGAGCTTTACTGAAAAATTGCAGAGCCTAGAATCTTCACACTGGTTTTGGAAACCAGGCCTAATGGTTAACTGGTAGTTTTTAAGTCATATCACATGTCAGGACAGGGAAATGCTAGTGCAATATCATCTAGACATTTCAAATTATGTCCTTTTCTAATTTGATGAGAAAAAGACAAGTCTCTGTGCTGTATAGATATGATGGTATTCAACTTACATTGTGTATTTTGAAATAAAGCACAATAGAATACTCCTCTGGTTCTATGTGTATCCTGAGGGCCTTATTTATGACACTACTTCAGGTGTTAGCAGCTCTACCTCTTCGTGCTGCAGCACATGGGAGTCCAGTGAAGTGTTTGGCCTAAGGTCTGTCTTCCATCTGGTCAGTATATAAAGTGACAGTGCAAACCCACTCAGATCACAAACTTCACCATAATGTTACAAATGCTTCCAGTCAAGGTGCAGGGGATGGCAGTGAAGCAAAGTGTCAACAGCAAAAAATGTTACTCAACCTTTGTGGAAGGATAATTGTCCTGGGGCAGTGAATATACTATTCCAAAGGCACGGGAACATATCCAAATTAAGCCCACTTCTCCCAACAGTAGTATTTTTTTGTCAGAGCAAGGACATTTGTAATATTCCCTTCTGACAGAAATACCAAAATAGCTGATTTTATATCAATTAACTCAACAAAAGTACTCTTTTTTATCTCCTTCCACTACCATTTATTTATATGCAAAAGTTACTTTTTTCTTTTTCTCCTAACTTATTTTAAAAAGTGTTTCAGGAATGTGCAATTGTTTTTACTGAGATTTGAAATTTCATCCAGAAGAACTCTTTGCACAAATGCAAAGAAAAGGGGAAGATTCTTGTCCTCTTGTCCTTTTTCTTCCTTTACTCTCCTTCATTCTTTCATTCTCCTTTGCTATATAAATATCAAGGAAAATCAGTGCTGTTAATACTTTCTGGTTGTGGCAAAGATTCCTCCAAAATATGTTACTCCAATTGACAGCAATAATGCAAAAAAGAATCTTTGAGACTAGCAGAAAATTATCCACAGAGGAATAAATTATTGCGCTTTTTTTCCCACAAAAATCAATGTGACTGTTATATCTGACTTATAATTAGATTTTTCACCTTAAAAATTTCTCAACCATTGGACTTCTCTTGAGATTATGCTGATCCTTTCTTTATTATTCTTTTTTTTTTTTTTTTAATAAGAGTCAACTGTTCTTTTATGCTTAGTAAATTCACAACCTGCCAAGCTAAATATTCCAGACAAGGAGCTACTTGTCTAAAGTCATTCTGCTATGGTAATGCACTCTGACCTTTCAAGCAGGGGGCATTTCAGGTTATGAAACAAGCCCTCAGCATGTGAGATGCTGCTGGAATGCCAGCCTTCTTCACTCTCCTTTCATGCCATGCCCCTGCAACCTAACAGTTCTCATGGGGCCTGTCTTAAAGGTTGTTTTATGGCTGTGACTTTGGCTGCAAGACTGTCAGCACTCCTGCAGAGAGAGCAAGTGTGCTTGAAATCAAGTTTTAGACATAAAAGCCTGTCTGTGCTGTTAAGGAGAGCACAGCTCTAACCTCTTGTTGCTCATGCTATTTCTGTAGCCCCTGTGACACCAGTTTTTCCTTTTTGCTCCCATGGAAGAGCCTGACTGTACCAGAAAATGCCCATCTGAGTAATGTGGATAGGATTGCTGCTCCATCTGCCATGACAGGAATTGTGCCCACCTGTAGACTTTAAAGATGTTACTTGTTTTGTTTCATACCAAAGCAGACAGCAAACCTCACTCTGGTCTACAGGCAATCCACTCACTGACAGCTACTGTGTTTTACTTCTCTGAGCAGCTAGAGTTCAGCTTCATGAGATCAACCTGCCCATGGAACTGCCCACTTCCTCTTCCCTCTCCTTTTTCCCTTTGTGTGTGCTATCCCAGGTAAAGCCTGGAAGCTGCTGAGGGTCTCCAGATGCTGGAGGAACTGCAGCTTTGAAGTACATGGTAGAGTTGGCTCTGCCTTTCTGTTCTCAGTTCCCAGGTGGCATCTTTCAACTGATGCTGCCACGACAGGGAGAAGAAAGCACCCCGGAAAATTTAAGAGTCTGCTTCTTCCATATGATTTAGGAGATATTTAAAGACATAGTATGTCTTCCTCCTGGGACAGGGAGAGGGGCTGTGTGGGGAAGGCATAACATTTAGGTTCTGGTCAGGGAGTTGATTTGTTTTCTGAGCTACTCTGAGATTTTTGACTTCACGCAATAAACTCAACTCCAGTGCAAGGGTAAGGAAGAGACTCACCCATAACGCTGCTTTCCTTGTTTGGTGGGGTGTGAATCACAGGCTTTTCTTCCCCCTTCCAGGTCCTGGCAACTGCTACTGCTGGCCATGGTGATCATGCAGGACAGTTAGGTCAAACTAGGCAAAGTATATTCCTGGATGAAGAGACCTTTCAAATCTCCAAATCAAGTTTCACATAAACGAATTTTTAAAGTGATGCTTTCCACACTGCTGTCTCCCCATCCAGCATATCCTCTCATTGAACAATATTCTTGAATATATCTTTTTCTGCTATTGTATGGATTAGGATGTTGTACCAACTTCCTACTCAGAAGAGCCAAGCCATTAACAGTTAAGAACTTCCTGCCAATGCTGAAGAGGCAACAAGAGTGTTGTCTCTCTGCCTCGCCTCTGAAAGCTTATTTGCTTGCCTTTGGCAACAATAATTTAATCAAGGCCTGAGCCAAACCAATAAACTCTGTTGTGCCTTTTGAGTAACAGTGGCCTGTTCTCAGAGGTAAAAAAATATGGGGGAAGAAAGAGCAAATACTAAAGGCTAAGCAGGATGGTTTCTGTTTTTCACTCTTAAATTGAACACAGGTATGGGGTTTTTCCCCTCTGTTCTCTAATTTCTCTTTCGACTTTGTTTAAAAGGCCAGAAATTTAGGGGTCTATAATCCAGGGAGCCTTTCATTTGTCGATATTTTCCTATTCTTAAGATTAAAAAAGCCCTCCCCGAGAGAGGGACTCACACTGATAACTAAACCAGATTAACTATTTCTTGCTGTTTTGATACATAGGCTGGCCTCACGCACACCCACAGATTGAAGTGCTGGTTTTGCAAGGGGGTATTCTGCATGGCTGTGGGTCATAGCATGTGATCAGGCTGACTTCTGTTATATGCCTCTGCTCCCAAATCTCAGTGGACTCTCCAGTATTCTGCATAATTTTTATTTCCTGCGTTCAGTAACTGTGCTTCATTTCCTTAATGAGACTAACCAGCAAAATTGGAGAGATTTTAGCTGTGGGATATCAAACTCATACCACACATGAGCAACCAGTTTCCCATCCCTGTTTGTCTTTGGCTCAAAAATTTTATTTGAACCTGAGTACACTTGTACTTTGTACTGTAACATTGTATTGTAAACCCTTCATAACCTGAGAATGTCAGCCTGGGCTCATGGGTATTTGCTGTCTCTCAAAAGAGTGAGATATGCTACAGCTGTGCAGATTTGGTTCTGGGTATAATGTAAAATAAAAAACTTGTGAAGAGCTATTGTGTCAGTCTAATGAGTTAGGTTCAATCAGCAGTACAGCAGACATACATACATTTTGCTAACAGACATGAATGTAGGACTGTAAAAGGACTGTGAAACTTCCTTTAATAAGTTTGCATAGAAAATTATGATTTTAAATAATTTCTCCTTCGCAGAGTTGTTAGCTCATTTACGCCTTTGTAATTGATTTACAAACACCTTTACTCTGTTAAAAAGTTATTTACATGATTGACAGTATCTTTGCTATCCATACTCCTCATGTGTAAGAAGCCTGACAATTAATGCTAAGCTTAATTCCATATGTTTGCAGGAGCGAGCCCACAGATAGCTGTTAATTTCCCTTGGTACCCTTATAAGTCAATGTGTTTCTGCTATTTTATTTGCAAAATAAACACTGTACATTTACTTAATTATATTTGATGTCATAATTCCAGGTTTTTCTTTGGCCTACAGGGGCTCAGGGCCCTCAAGGTAGCTTTCCTCATTATTAGACAACAGTTGTATAGCTGTAGTTAGTAAATTATGATTGAAGACGTGCATAACAAACCAATGCACAGCAATTTCTGTAATAAAGTGAAAAACACACCTTTACAGTGAAAAATTTAATTTTCCAAAGGGAAAGCATGAAGTGCAATTCAAAACTCAAATGTTTATTTGCTATTTTGTCATCTCTGAATTAATGAATAATAATGTCTCCATTCTAAAAAGGAAAATAATGAGAAACAGCGTTCACAATGAAGTGGGACAGAGATTGTTGCTGCTTTTAATATATTTTAATTTCAGCTAATGTTTGAAACTACTTTAAGGGCAGAAGTTACTTCCAGCAGGGTCTGGTCACACCAATGACTATATCCTCATGGCCCAAGCCCTCTTGGCAGATGGACATGTTGGTGTCTCTCCTCTTTGTCTCCATGCACTTTCCAAAAAACCTCCAAATTTTTTTTTGTCATCCTTTATCCACAGCCCCCCACTCAACACAGGGCCTCCTAGCTGCCTGAAACAAGCAGTTGTCCCTGTGGTTTTTAATATATTATTTTCTTTTGATCCCACCTTGTGTGATTGTTTGTCTTCGGTAGCAACTGTGTAAGTGAAAATTTGGAAGTCTAAAATATTTAAAGCACAAGTTCTTTAGCCAAAGTTCCTGTAAAGCAAAATTTGCTTCTGCACTTCATATTGCATATCTTAAAATATCGTGCTGCCTTAAAGAATCACATAATAATTCTGGTGACAGAATTGGAAGATATATTGTATGCAACCAGCTCTGTATTTGCTCAACATATTTAATTACATGGTAAAATTAATTTATCAAGTTTCCATATTTATGCTTTGACTATTCATCATCAGGTTTCTGTATGCATTTTTGGAAGGGTCTTTTTTGGGTCTGGTCCAAGCACTGCTGAACTGCTCTGATTTGTTGGATATGTCACTGTAGTTGCAATGCTTTGCTGCTTTTTTTTTCTTTTGCATTTTTATGCTCTGAAAGTAACATCTTTTTCTTTATCTTTTTTAAAGATAAAGACATTCCCTGCTGATACATCTAATCCTTTTTTCGATCCCTTTACAACAGTACCACAGTTTTCTGTAAGTAGAACGTGCAAATAAAAAACTGTGTTTTAACACAATTCCAACTGATTTTTTTAAGTGTCAAAAATCTATGCACTAAGCAGTCCTCAAACAAATAAAAAAGTATAAATTTCAAGTAGAAATTAAGAGTATGAAGCATTTAAATATTCCAATTATACAAAACATTGCCTGCATTCAGACATTGCTGCTTACTAGACAGAGGACTAAAAGTTAAAGGTCAAGGTTCACCAGTAATGAAATCAGTCCCAAGATGTTGTTCATTTCAGGACTGTAGAGGACACTTGTGAAGCTCCATAACATCTTTACAGGGAGCAGTAAGGGAATGGGAAGACTTAGTCCTCTGTCCAGCAATTGCATGGCCTCCTGCCTGAAACCACTTGCTGTGCATCACAAAGAGGGCCCTGATTTTCATTGAATCTACAGCTGAATTTTAAAGAATTATAGTTAGTGTGTGAATGACTACAGTGGTATCCTTGTACAAACTCTCATGTTTACCCAAGAACTTGAATCCAATATTGAACTTCATTCTTGTCAAATTTTCACGGAAGACGTGACTTAGGGATTTTGGTGAGGTAAACTACATACAAGTAGAAAACAATTATCTGACTGTTTAAAAAGTAAGTATGATCAAAATCTTACTTTTGTGGCAGAGGCATTATATAATAAGCATGACAAAAAAAGTATACAAAATTAACTATTCTTTAAGAAGCACTCTGCTTATAAACGCCACGTAAAATGACTTACAATTTTAAAGTTATGTTTGCAAAATAAAGCATTTCAGACTTTGACCTTAAATTTTACTGGTTGCAGCAATCTATATCTGGCATATAATCCAAGATAAGTAACTTCATTCACTGTTGGGTCATGTGAAGGTTCTGTCTGTATTTAATGATTTAAAGAAAGAAGCTTTTCTTTCACAATAAACCTGATCATGGGCTTTTATGTAAATGTGTTTTTACTCCAAATAGGTACTTTAAAGCCAGACTTAGCCTTCCCAAGCTGTGTAAGTGCCACAGTTGAGCGCTAATTAAATGCATTTGAAAGTACACAGGAATGTCACATCAATGTTTCATTATGTCAGCCAAGTCCTGACCGTACAATTGTGATAAAAGCTAACCCAGAGTTACAGTGCTTGTGTCTTTCACAGTACTCCTTTATCTAAGCAAAATGATGCAGCCCTCAAAATAACTTTCCCACTAATTAGTATTGTTTATCAGATGTTATTTTTCTGTCTCTGACAGTTAGGATGAAAGCACAATTTAGGAGGGCTGTATAACATACATTTTCATAATTGGGAGATCAGAACTAAGCTAAAATACAAACAGAAGGTATGCTGATATACTTACCTACAGAATTTCCATATTGCAGAAAATGGCTATTTTATTGCAAATTCAAATGTTGAATTTTTGTTATGTTCTGTCAGGGAAAAGAAGCAAAGCAAAATTCAAACTAATCTTTCTGAAATCCCATCTTCTCCCTATAGATTTCCATTTCCCTGGACAGGGTGGAGAGAAAAACTAAGACCACAATAATTTAAAATACCATTGCAATAAAAACCAAATGATATATGATCCATCACATGATCCTGTACATTCCTTTTAGTGAGTTATGTACAAATATCTGTGGTGAACAAGCAGCTACCTACGGGACTGCTCAGAGATGGGAAAACAATTTGGAGGGTTAGGTGGCTTTGGTCCTGTGTTTCACAGCCCTCTGTCCCAGCCCAAAGGGAGGTGTCTCTCCACAGCAGCATTTTAGGTCATCCGGATGCACTGCTGAGGGCTTGAAGAGAGCTACACCACACAGGAGTATGCAGGAGCTGTAAGGGAAGGGTAGCTAGGACTTGCAGGCAGATCTAACTCTGAGTGGTCTTCAGTCACATGCAGACCCAGATGGTATTGTTTGGTGATTGTTTTCTTTTTTGTGTTTTTACTTTTTTCCTGTCCTTGCTTCCCCTTACCCTTTACTTTTCCCCCCCCCTGCTTGGAAGAAAACATTCGAATGTTATTAAGCAGGAAAAGGATTATGTATAGTGATGTTTAGAAGGCTTTACCTTTCATGTACAGCTTCAAATTTGGTGGTGTCTATGCAGTTGTGTTGATTTGATCAGATGAAAAATTGAAATACTTGGTTACCTGGAATGATTAAATATAAGCTTCAACCCAGGAACCATCTGAATTTCAGAGATTTCCATAGAAAAATGGCAGGCATGGTGGGCATATTCTGAGGCACATGTAAGTCACATAGATTTAAATTAATGAAATTATATCTGTTTAGACCAGTTAAATATTTGGCTTAAGTGTATTGTGCAATCAGACATATATATAAGAAGATGCTTTGGATATATACTGTAAAATAATCATCCAGAGCAAACACACTATGGGACCCAAGGCAGTTCTGCAGCAAGTGTAATTTGTTATCACTCTGCTGATTTCAGTGAGGCTGGGAGAATTTACATCAGCTTCATAGTGATGTTTTCTTCTCGTGCCATAGGGTAAGATCTGGCAGTCCTCAGAGCACAGGGATCCTGTATGAGGCGCACCAAATTTCATACCCCTGCAGTTTGTAATGTTGAGTTTTAAAACTTGAATTACAGAGAATTTTGAACAAATCCTATTAGCCATTATTTACACACAGGAGAGTTTCTTTAGTTGATTTTACATTTTTCCATTTTACTAATTTTGTGGAATTAATGGAATCCCTTTTGCTTCAGAGGTTATTTTGGATCATTAGAGATGTGTTTAGACATGTTAAAAAATTATTATAAGCAAGCAAACCTAAACCAGCCAGTCTTTCCTGGGCTCAAATAGTTTTCCCACTGTTTAAACTAAATTTGTGAATCACTTGCAGAGGCTTGCAGAATTTGAAAAATAACTAGACAAAAAAAAAAAAAAAANAAAAAAAAAAAAAAAAAAAAAAAAAAAAAAGTTGCTCTTCAAATAGCTGCCTTAGGCTCTGAACAAGGTTCAGAAGAAATAGTCACCAAGGAAGAAAAGTAGCTGATACCAGTAGGAGTGTGTTTTAATAATCCTTACACACTGACAACTGCAGGTGCTCTGTATTCTTCCTAGGTCAGGATCAGACATGCACCACAGGCACTAGGTGTTGTGGTTTGGCATGAGAAATAGCCCATGCCAAAAAGCAAGAGAGGGCTGTTTGATTTTTAGGGATCCTCCCCCTCTGGTTCTAAAAATAGCCCAGTCTTTGCTATAGTATTGTTGCGCTGAAATACTTCACCTGAAAGACAGGAGATGGTTGCTTGCTGTTTTTCTTAAATCTGCACTTCCAATATTGCTTTAACATTGCATTTCACTGGGTACTGCAAGAATATTTCTCTTGAGGCATGTTTCAGTTAGCAAAAGTGGGCAAGAGATGAAGATTTTCAAATCTGGACTCCTAAAAGCCCAGACTCCCAGCTGTTAACAAAACACGCAGTAGTTAGAGGATCCACCAGCAAATTGTATAGGATTCCTGAAGAATACTCCAGAAATCTCATGTTGTCAACATTCTGCATAATTTTTAGGGAAAATACAATAATGATAAGTGTAATTCTCCAAACTGATCATGTTCTTTACCTGAATGCTGCCAGTCCCAAATGTGCAGTGTCATCTCACTCAGTGCATGTTGCAATCAGGCTGGTCCCCCAGGCATCAAAAGAGGTGACTGTCCAGCCCCTGCAGAGGCTGCACTGAGAGGTTATAGCCACAGCCTCCCATCTGTTCTCATTCTTAGTTGCTGTTACTGTGTGCTTGGCAATGAATTGAGTAGTGAAGGATGGCAAGACCAGTAGAAGCTAATCTACAGCTTTTTCTTTCTCTGTGTGTGTGTGTGTATACTTTTTTTTTTTTTTTTTTTTTGTAGGCAGAATTTGCAGACAGCAAATTACAGTGCTGTGCGGTGCAGTCATCTCCTAAGATTACACTGGTGTCTCCATCACCTGTCCTGAGGTCTCTGGCAGAGACTATACCGACTCCAACAGTGCAGACAGTATATACGTCGCATAAGCCCATTTCACTGGCAGACAGGTACTGTGCAGTCCTTTCACAGAAATACTGTGATGATTTCTGCATTAAAGGAATCAGCTTGATTTCCCTTTTTCTGTCATAATTGCCATAAAGTGTCATTTTCTCTTATACTGAAAGATTATTGCTTGACTACTTCAGAATAGGTGGGTTATGTAAAGAAATATCTGTAACTGACACTCTCATGTTCTGAGATAAAGAAAAGCCTACCTTAGTTAACTGCTGCAGCCAGCAGTGTATCATTTCTGTGGCAAATGGCCTGGAGACAATGGGTTGTGCAGATTTTCCTCAGGCAGGTCATTTTGTCTGAACCACAAAAGTTTTGTTTTGATAACTGCTGTTGCAATTTGTTTTTTGAAATTAGATGTCCATAGGGGAAGGCTGAGTTTGAGAAATGTCTGCTCTTGTAAATTAAAAACAGGCATTGGTTTTCTTGGGTTTTCTTTCTTGTTCCTCTTTCTCTTTTCTTTTTTTTTTTTTTTCTGTTTTAGTAATGTCAAGCTACAGTGGTCTTGTAATTTCTCAGACAATCAACAAGCTATACCACAGACAGACTCTTTTCAGTTTTCTATTATTTCATCCTACTGGTTTTACATGCTGGCTTCTTATTCTGTAATTTAATCAAAGCTGAACTTCCCAAGCTGATAATTTACTGAATATAAATGTAGCAGTGGATATAGTCAGTACCTCTGGAGCACAAATAGTCCATGGCTTATGAAGAAAAAATTATTTCTTTGACATCATAATGAATGAATCTTTTATGCTTTTGGATTCACAGTCGATTCCCATTTTTGGTTGTTAATTATTTTTTGCAGTTGGTTAATTGCACCTGCAGACTTGTTCAACATTGCTTACTCATCTAAGAATTTATCATTCCAGTGAAAAAGTAATTCTGAAGCTGTAGTGCTGAACTCAGCTTCTGTAAGATGTCTCGTGCACAAGTGGGTGATTTTACCCCTGCTTGTCTACGAATGGGCTGCAAGGTTTCTGCAATGCAGTTTAAATCTCCAAACTGTGTTATTAATGTGTGAGATATATAACTTTCAGAATAGCACAGTAAACAGTTTCAGAAATGAATTGCTAAACCAGGGCATTCAAACCCAGGGTTACAAACTCTCTGGGCTCTGGAGTGAATTAGTAAGAGCAAGGACGACAGGCTCCGATGATGGCATCCTGATATGCGCAGACTGTGGTAAATTCAGTATAGCTATCTGTATCTATGTATATAGATATCCCTCAATATCAGATCACACCAAGGAGCAGAAGGCTGTAACAGTCGTTTGTCATAATGGCATTTGCTGTAGCTGCTCCACTTTTAGTCTGTGTCCAGCCTCCTTTGAGATCAGTAGCCTTTAATGGGGGTTAGATGAAATTATAAACTGTTTTGCCATGTGGATCTTTTTATATCCTTCTTCTTGCCTCTGTTTGCTCTTCAGAAATATCAAGTGATACTTGGTTTTGAATCAGCCATCAGTTATCAGCTTTTTCACTGAATTGAGTCTGACCCTTTTTTCCCTTCCTTTGGTATTTTGAAAATGTTAATTATTTTAAATTGAAATCTGAGACTTATTGTTGTTCCCATAATTGGCTGTTTGTGCATTAATTACACAGTGCTGAGACTCTGAGGCGTGAACTTGAGCGAGAGAAAATGATGAAAAGACTCTTGATGACAGAATTATGAAATTCGCACTTCCGTCAGATGGAGAATGGATTGGGGCCTTTCATGTGCCTTCTGTCTGTTTACATTCCTCTGCTTCTGTGTACTCAACATAATGCATCGGGAAAATGTGTGATATTCCTGGCTCGCCTGGATTCACCACGGTTGGTTAAAATTACGTCTTGGCTAGACTTTAACTTGAAGGAGTTCCTTTATTCATTTGCTGCTGGGAAATAAACCTTCAATCCTTTCTCTCTCCTGAGATTTTATACTATTAACACAATTAATTTCTGGATTGGTTTTGGTAAATCTAGGGCAAAGAGGATCAGCAAGGAGCATACTGATTTCTATTGGGAAACACTGTTCTGTACATATGTTAATAAGTGCACAGAAATTAATGTTATGCAGAATATTTTGATAGTAACATAGAAAATATGTCATTTTGTACAACTGAAAATTGCAATGAGCTACTGCTATTTGTTAAGAGAACCATTTTTAAAGCAGAAGAATGATTATTACATCCTAACCCCAGGACTGTTAGTCTCCACAGAATAAACGGCTGTCTTAGTAAATTCCTAACCTTAACCTTCCCTCAGAGATATAAATAGCTGCAATGGGGAGAGACACCTCACCATACAGATATACACACCCAATACTCCCTATAGCTTGTCACCTTGACCTAAACCTTCAACAAAATCTTACCGTATTTCCATTAATGGATGAAAAAAATCCGTTGTTTAAAGTAATTTGCTACTGACTTTCTAGCTTGATATTGACTTTTTTAAAGTAAGTGAGGAGCTTTACCTTCTCCAGTTTGCCTAGGCTTTAAGGCTAGCCCATGCTCAGACATCTTCTGCCCCAGCACTGAAGGTTGCAGAGCCTCAGCGATGTGGACATAACTCACATAAAGAGAATTTTTTTCCCTTCTGGGTAAATAAACCACCTTCCTGACTGACATGAATTGATTGGTCCCTTTCAAGAACAAGAACAATGATAGTTTATGGCATAGCTGTTCCTATACCCATGTTTTTAACTCTACTAATCAGCATGTATGTCCCAGCAAACCTGTGGAGGGTGCGCCTGGCTATACATCCTGTTCACCTCCAACACCCAAGCAGCCTCTACATCCAGTGGAGCTATCTCAGGCATGAGGTGGGGTGGGTGGTCCAACACTAGCAGAGCAGCAGCCACAGGGGGGCAATTAATGGTATACAGGTAATGCTGCCAACTATCTCCTAGGGGGAAAAAGAAGGGTCTCTGTTCCCCTTGTTCAGTAGTGCAGGGTCATCTAGAAAACTAACAACATCTGGCTGTCAGCTACAAAGGTACTCTTTCAACAGGAAAGCTTTTGTGCATTTTGTATGGCTGAAGATGTATATTTTTCTGTTACTCTGTACACTATGTTCTCTTATTTGTATTAAGATAAAATATTGCCCTTCATTTGGCACTGATTATGATGGCTTTATCTCAGCTTAAGCAGTTTGTTTGTGTGGAGGCTGGGAAGTGATTGCTGTGAGACTGGGTTTCCTTCAAAGTCAGCTTCTGCTGTTTTTCTAGAATGAGAGCTCTGGAGAGCTTCATAAGACTGTGGATTGCAGTGTGAAGGTATAAAATTACTTGTCTATTTTGTATTTGCAGGACAAAAAATGAGCATTAGGCTTCCCATTTAAATCCACCAAACCCAAAACTTTCTGGTTGCCATAAATTGGGTCAAAATACACAGCACAGCGGTTAGGTAGAAAATCACATTACAAAATTAAATCAAGTGGCTCAACATGAGCAGAGGGCTCAAGGAGCCACAAAACCACACCTGGACTGTAGATTTAAGAGCATTCCAGTGACTTTTCTGGGTAATCAGATATGACTTGTATGCTGTCCACCCTCTAGTTGCAGTGCCCAGACACTTCTGTTCCTTATGTTTTAATACCCCACTCCATCAATCCAGGGTTCTTAAAAATTAATTAGGAACATTAAATCCCTGTGAGAAAATTGGAAAGAAGGGGAAAATGCACAGACACAAAAGCATGCAATTTCCTGTTACTCTTTTCTCACCACTTCTGAGACAGTATTGCTGAGGGAGAAGCAGCAGCACATTTTGCCTGTGTCCAAGCGAGAGTGAGCATTTTGAAGAACAAAGAAAATAAAATTGTTACTAGAAATGCTGGTTTGGGAGAGGAAAATGAAGTAATGTTGAGAATGGCACAGTGCTGACCAGGTGAATCTGGTTTTCTGCCTGTTAGGTAACCCCCCCCAATTGTGTTTGAACTGGCAACAGTTTCACAAAGCCATGGTCAAGGAAAACCTGGGGGGAAAAAAAAAAAAACAAACAGAAAAAATTCTGAACACACCCTTCAGTTATACTGACTGCAATGGAGTGGACTTTAGGAACCCCACAATACACCTTCAAGTTTGGGGGCAAAACACACCCACGTTAGGGCAGTCTGGTCACTTAAGGAAAAGCCCTTAGCAAAACGGAATGCCTGAGTCAGACTAGCCCATAAGATGTCCGGGCTCGTAAACAGTCTATTAGTTTATTGTTTTTAATGCATCATTTTTGCTCCCATTGTATAAAATTTCTTCAGCTGAAATAGTCAGAACTGGAAAATGAGTAATGTGAACCAAGGTTACTTTGTATGGCCAAGTCTTTATAGCTGAGGCATGCTCTAAGATAGCTGAAGAAGGGCAGATTTCTTCTTCTTTGGTTCCCACCAGGAGAAGAGGGAAAGGCTCATGTGGCTGCTTAGTTTTTGTGGGACATTTTCTACAGAACAACTCCAAGTACGTTGCCTTGTCGTGTTTTAGTGTCTTATCTACTGGCTGCCACCGTTTCCTATTCTGCAGTCTAATGGAGCTTTGTTAAAATTGTTTTACTGATATCAAACTAACCTTTTAACTGTGGAATGTCATCATCTTGTTCTTTCTTACTACGTACCTTCTTCAGCCATGCTTGAGCATCTCAGTTTTCACATCCTCTGAAGAAACACTTCTGCCTCATCTCTGGTTGGGAATTACAGTGTTAGGACACCTGTTACCCAGAACTGCTGTGAACAAGACAATGTCAACATGAACATATTGCAGAGAGGCAGATATTGCAGATTTGCTCCTACAATTTAACTTTACAGGTGTTAAAGGATACTCTGCCTGAAGGTATGTCTATATAATAGTGCAGACGTATCTGAGCTAGCTTTAAGCTTGCATATGTAGTTGTGGCAGCATGAAGCCCAGCACAGGCTATCATTATCATGTACATTGACATGTGTAAAGATAATGCATTTGAACAGCAGCCTTCTGAAGCATGGTCTCCAGAACCGGTGACAGAAAAGGGCGGCTGAAAGGATTTTGTCTCTTCAGCTCTCCTGGGAAAGGGTTCATCTCATCTAACATTAAAATGCCCAGCTCTCACCTGATGAGAGATCAAAGGAACTGTCTTCCAGAGGTGCCTCTGACTTAAGTGTCTACCTTTATACTGATTAAAGTTAAGTGAGATGAATCCTGCTTTCCGTCCCTCTGGCTAGGTCTCCATTGCAAACCCTTGCTGACTCAGCTGCATCATCCAGGGTTCAGCTTCAAGGTACGATTTGTGATCGGCACAGCTCTGCCAGCGAAAGCCTTGCGCATTAGGTGTAAACAAACTGCCAGAAATATCCTTTTGTCAGAACAGCTTTTGTCCCCTGTGGGAGAACAGAGAGCTGGGATAACAACTTACAGTGACATAAGCACAGCTCCATCTGGGAGTAGCTGGTTGATGAAACCTCCTGCTATAGCCACGCTGGCAAAGTTAACCAGGGGTGGCCCCAGCTTTTCGCAGTGCCCTGAGTGATGCTCTGACCCCGTCAGCAGATCCCAGCTTTTCAGCGCCAAGTCTCTAGGCAGCGGAATGCGATGTTGTCATGTTTGGGTGAGTCCAGCAAAATTTATTGGCCATTTAAATAGCTATGCAAGGAGTTAAATATTTTCTCATTTTGCAGTCTGTTATGGAAGCCAGCCAACTGTGCTTTGTTTTCGGGTGGCTCAGTGATTTCCACTATTTTGTTTTAAAAGGAATAACTGAGTTTTCTTTAGAAATGTTGGTTGAGATTCCACAGCTCCCTCAGATCTCATTGTGTGTGCAGACTTTTCATGTTTCGTAGACCCTGGAAGTGCAAAATTTGAAAATTAACTCCTCCAAAGTTTCAGTTCATGGCTTCACTCTCTTGCAACAGGATGCCTACGTGCCCATTTGAAACAGAGCTGGCAATGCAGTGAAATGTTTCATTGGAGGCAGCATCATGTTTTGTTTGAACTGTTTACAAATAGCCTTTGCTTTTATTTATTTTTTTTTTTCTGAATACATTTCTGGTTCATTTGCTACAAAAAAATACTTGTAATTATGCAATGGAATATTTTTTCTTTTTTTTTTTCTTTTTTTTTTTTTAATGTCCTGATGTTCAAGGAGTTTGCAATAAATATACTGAGACTGATCTGTAATTGCATGTAAGATTAGCCTCACAACTGTGTTTTGTAAAGTTAAGTGCCGTAAAAGAAGCTTTAGATCATCTGGAGAAGGAGGGAAGATAGAGAGTAAGTGGAGGAGAAGGCTTCTTTGGCAGCTGCAGCATTGAGTGGTGGGTAGCAGCTTTAAAGCAAGACTGCTCACACCATTCTGTTTCACCTGAGTAGCAGCGTGTATCATCAGACAGTGAATGATGGCATTTTGTTGAAAACATGCCTAAAGAGAAACTTTTACGGCTCCGCTGTTTACCTGTTCCTGTATTCATGCCTGCAATAAAAGAGATGAAAAATAAATCACAGAGTCTGAGCACTTTTTAGTCAAACCAGTCATTTAGGAGGCAAGGGGCGACATGCCAATTAAAGGAAACATTTGCTTGCTAAGAAAGTGGATCCACCATCATATACAAAATTACAATGCAAAGAAAAAATGGAGAGATAATTTCTTCATAAAGCCCAGAGGGTTTTCTCCAGCTTAAAGTTATAGTCTAGTGGGGTGCCTAGTTGTGGGATGCCAATCATCTGTGAGGTCATTAGGTGGGGCACACTTTGTTGAATACCAGAGCCAGAAAAACACTGGCAGGATAAAGGTAGATGGACACAAAACTTGGCAGTTTTTTGGGCTTTCATGTAGGGCTCAAAAGGCAGCAAAAAGTATTACTAGAGTGGAAGGGGTGGGAAGGAATGTTCCACACAGGGCTGAGAGACACCAGGTTGTTAAACTACTCCATCAAGGAAAATTTAAAAACATACCCACCAAAAAAAACCAGAACAAACTAAGCCTGTTCACTGTATTCTTTTTTTCAAACACAATTAAAACATTTCACTCAGATTTTTGCCCTTGATTTTGCCTTTCTTTCAATGTCTAAATGAAAAGTTGCTTCAGAATGAAACATTTCCCTTTCCTTCAAAGATCTCTAAATCAGGATGTTTTGACATTAACTTTCCTGGTGCACTTAGGAAATACTCCAGCAATGTTCACCCCATTTTCTGAGGTTGCCAGAACTCTGTATTCAGAAGGAATCTGATCCCAACCCAATTTCTCCATCTGGATCTTCTTCTATTTTTATTCTCTATGCAGGGAAATCAGAGGAGCAACAGATCAGCATTCTTCCAACTCTACTCAATTTATACCAAGAAAATTGATTATCCAGACAGCAAACCTAGTTAATTAATTCTCCTTAATAAAGATCCTTGCTAAAGAACAGTGTTCTGAGGTGCAGAGTAATAAGAAGCTGTGCACTAAAAGGTCAGCTCCTGTGGAATTTGGCTGCAATGGAGAAGCATGGAGACTTCAGATATAAATCTGAATAATCTCTTGGTTGATTATCAGATGACTGATCCATGAGACTGAGGGTAAAGTCACTGAGATTAATTCCATATCTCTGGGGATGTGCTTTCCCAAGCAGAAAACAGACTTTGCATACAGGCACAGTTAAGCTGGGGCAGGGGGACAACAAGGCAATGGTTTCAGCCTGGCTGTGGTGCAAAAATCCTGTGGCAGCAAGGGGGTAAGAAGGCACCCATCAGGGTGCAGACACAGGCAAGGGGAGGGAGCCCCAAACCTCATGACAGACAATGGCCGTGCCTTTGCCAAGCACAGTGAAGCCTTTGGGGCTGGTCAGCACTGGGATGGATCCCCGTGCCTAAGTGCAAGCTGACCTGAAGGGCAGCCCTGCAGCAAACCCAGAGTCAGGTCTGGTTGTGACCAGATGTGCAGGAGGATACACCAGGGAATGAGGGAAATAAAAGATCAACTATTGCTCTTTCCTAGCCATCCCAGGACAGGTTCATGGGAGCATCCCAGCTTCTGGTGTCAGATGAGGAGAGCAGGCTTGCCCTTTTTGTGAGAAGCTGCAAATAGAAGAGGTTTAGCTGTGGCATCAGAAGTGTTTGACAACCCTGACCATAACAACTACATCTTATGTGCTTCCAGTAGCACATACAGTCTGTGAGATGTCTCCTCACCAGTCTTTAGGGCCTATGATGGTCAGGAAAAAAAAAAAAAAACCAACAAAAAAGAGAGCAGCAAACAACCCCCACTCTCACCTGCTGGGCAGCCTGATGGCAAAGTACTGCCTGAAACACTATTTGCCTTTTTACTTTATTTCAAAATTATTAAATAAAATTGCCTCATTACATAAGCAATATGCAATTGATACTAATTATGTTATTTTTTAATGAGTATTTCTACAGCGTGTTTGCTGTATAATGCCAGTGAGTGCTCAGCTGTGTCATCAGAGTGGCATAAAAGCCACATGGATCTTTATTGTTTCAGGCAGTTATTATTCAGTTCTTCTAGCAGGGAGCAAGTTAACCCTCCTGCATTGTTCTTCCTCTGCCTTTTATTAGCAAACTCTTCTGGAAATCCAAGAAAACCACAGCAAAAATTATTTTATTAAAAGATATTTGGTCAGTCAGCTTAGCATCCCAAGGACTCAATGATGTGAAAAACTCAAATATCTTATTTTTTTAATTATTTGCCTTGCTGCTCTCAAAAACAACAACAAAAACCCCAAGATTTCTATGCTAATTGTCTCTTGCTTTGCTCTGGCTGCTGGCCCCATTCCAGCAGTGCCCGGCTTGGCAAGGGGACAAGGTGGTTTGGCATGAGACAACAAAGATTGGGTGGGGTTTTTTGGAGGGAGTGGTGCTAATAACACCCAGCACTTCTCTCCTTCTTGGGGTACATTTCTTGCTGTGGCTGACTCAACCTCTTCATTCTCCAAGGTGGGATATGCACTGCCTTGCTGGGAGCTGAGATATTTGCAGCTTTATGGCCACCCAGTGAGGGTTTGGGGCTGTTGAGGCTGAGAGCTGTGGCGCTTGTGTGTGCAAGAGGCACTCATGAGAACTCTGAGGTTTTGGAGGCTGCCTTGTGCCCGTGCTGTGAGGCCATGAGCAGATGTGTGAGGCCCTGGGGAGAAAGGTCAGTGTGAGCTGCCCTCTACCTGAGTGTGCAAAATTAGGGATTTAGTGGTAGAAACATCACTGTGAGGCTGGTTACTCCTCCCTCCTGCAAAGACATTTCAAACTTGTGCCCTCCAAAGCTGATTAAACCCCACAGGACCAATCTTTGCTGAAGGGACAGAGCAAGGTCTGCAGCAGAGCTGCAGTGGTGCCTTTGGCAGCACACGTGCTTGCTCTGAATGAGAATGGCAGTGCCCTTGTCACGCTGGCTCGCAGATCCTTTGTGGCACAGCGAGGGTGACAGCCCCTGAGAAGCACCTCTGCCAAGGCTGCCGGCCTATGAAGACAGGGATGGGACATGCTGGAGCTGACCTAGTTCAGCAGCCCAAGAGCACTCCCGTTTTTCCACTTCCAGCTCAACACACCAAGGCTCAGCGTGGGCCCCTGACAACTTGCCCTGGTTATTGTGAGCCACCGGGAATGGAAGGTACCTCCTCTAATGACCTGCGTCACAGCCACCCTGCCAATCCTCCTCCCTCCTCTGCTTCCTTGGCACTCACAGATTTCTTAATGGGTGCCTGCTTCCTTTACCCTTGTAAGCACCCCTTCCACACAAGCACCTCTGCCTTTGTTGACTCTCTGGTTGAAAATCTTTTGCCTTTTTGAAGGCCCTTGGCAGCTCTTGCTTTCCCTGACCCTCAGAAGGTGCTCCTCCATCTGCACTTTTCTACCTTTCCTCTGTGTTTCACTCATCTCTCACCTCCCCTTTTGCTGTCCTGGGTCCAGTGTCTAACAGGCACAACAGGTTTCCTTGCCAGCCAGGAAACCTCCTCTGTGAGATGATCTCTCATTAGAGACCAGCCGGTTACTGAGGGTCTGCCATCAGCCAGGGCTGCAGGAGCTCCCATCAAGCCCAGTAAACATCTGTGGATACACTGCTCAGCCTCAGTGACTCTCCTGCCTACTCATGGCACCAGAGAAGGACATAGAGAAGTATTAAAGAGAGGATATAATTATTTGCAGAGGGTATTATCATTTGCCCTACCCTTGAAGTGAGTGGTTTTGCTCTTGTACTTTGGATGATTAATCTCCATTTTATCAGCAATGCCTTAGTGAATGGAGGCACCCCAAAGAAGTGTGCCAAAAGTCACCTTCCTCCCACACTTCCTCCCTTCTTCTCTCCTTTCTTTCTTCTTGCTTCAGACAGGGTATTTTTGCAGCCTCACTGTCCTCACCATAATCCTATATGGCAGCAATGACCACCCTTCTATCCCTTCCTACCACTGAGGTCTTTGGCTATGCTGCTCCATTTTGCTGTGCTGAACTTTGAAGCACTGGAAAGAAATGGGGGATGTGGTAGAAGAGGGACAGGTCTCCTTTCTTCACCCTTATTCTACCCTTGGGGGAATTCTATCTCCCATCCCTCACCAGCAGCACGATTTATGTTCCCTCTCTGGAAAAACTGGATTAGTGTAGTGACTTGAATCCCTGCACTGCCAGTCCTGTGGCCCATCCTTGGTGTCTTGAGACATCTTCCCACACACAAGTGGTCCCCAGCACAGCTGTGCTGTGGCCTGCCCAGCCCAGCAGACCCAGGCTCTGACCCTGCACTGCACCCAATAGATCCCAACACAGGCTGTGGGAAGCTGAGCAGAGAATTTGGCAGAGAAGAACGTGCCGTGGTGGGTGTCAGCAGCCTGCTCTTAGAGGTGACACATCTCCTAGCTGTGTGCATTACCTACAAATTCAATGGCAAAAGGGCCAGGCTGCACTTTGTAGGGACACCCTACTCCTGAGCAAAATCTTTCTGCAGCGCTGCGGTGTCTCCATTGGTGTCCACCGTGTTGTCAAGGGCCACCTCTGCCAACCCCAAACCACTGTCCCCACCAGCCAGGTCACCCCTGCTTGCTCAGCCCTGGCTGCACTGTGGTCTCTGCTTGAACAAAGTTCCTGCAGGAAACTTTGTTTGCTTGAAAACCCTTCCAAGAACATTGCATCCAATGTATCCTCAGGGAGGAGCTTTAGGATGTGCAGGACTTGTTCCCTGCAGCTGTGGGTCGGCTCAGGGCAGCTCCTGTCTCCCTCAGTGGCACTTGGGCATCCCTGTTCTGGCTCTGCTCTCACCAGTGGGGACAGCCTGAAACAGCTCCAGGTCTCCTTTGTCACATCTAGTCCTAAAGTCCAGTTGGTGCTGTTTATGCTCATATTGTAACTGAAAGAAAAAAAAGAACTGATGCTTCAGTAGGTCAAAGTGTGTGAAGAGATAAATGTAATTGCAATAAATGTAATTGCAATAAATTCCATATATTGAAAGATGTAACCATTTAATTAAAAGTATATGAATTATGCATGTATCTCTTCCACAGCCTCACTGTGTGGGCTTGAGCAGTAACTGAGTACATTCAGCTCTAGCTGCCACATGAAACCCACGGCTGCTTCATTTCTCCCTCACACACCAAACACTGCCAGCTGAACTTTTGCTAGGAGTAAACACTGACATACATGGGGCTTATTTGGAGTCACCTTTACCTTGCCATACTCTTGGGCATCTGAGAAGGGACATAAATCTTACCTCGCCAGTTCCCCCTGAGAGGATGGAGACTGCCTTTTGGGCAAATTTTACAATATCAGGTTTAAAACTCACATTATTTAGGGAAGCAGCAGCAGATTGGACTAGCCATACAATGGGGCTATGCAGGCAGTAGCATCCAGCAGTCTTGGGGCATAAAATGTGTGGCCCATGGGCTGGCTGAGAACTCCAGCAACCTGTCTGGGATGGGACAGGAGACCAGCTTGGTGGTGGAAAAATGGCAGCACCTGCAGCTCCCCAGAGCATCCCATCGCTGGCACTGGCACCCCCACCCTCAGGTGCTTAATGTCACCCTCAGGTCACTGACTTTTTATAAACACTGTGCTATCTTTCTGGGAACAAAAAATCTTCCCCAACAGAGCAGACTTGCCCTTTGCAGCACTGCCGAGTCCATCCTGGCAGACTCTGCCCAGGGCTGTGCCAACAATCTTCTGCTAAAGGCTGCTACTTTGATGTCTTAGATTATCCAAGGAGGTGGAGTAAACTCTCATGAGGGAAAACAGATCCTATTAGTGTTTGTGGAAATTTCAAACCAGCTATTATGAAATTAAAACAGGAAACAAAGTAATTGGGGGAGGAGGGAGACACCTCTCCCTAATCACTTAATAGAGGCCCATACATCTCCTTAGAGCTTGCAATAAATCATGCCTCATTTCAACCTGATGTGCAAGTTAATGAAATCTGAATCCAAATGCTCATCTCCAGCTAATTTACTGTAGATTTGTTCCTCATTTCCATGCCTTATGGAAATGAGAGTAAAGACTTTTTTGTTGTTGTTGATTTTCATGTTTATACAAGCTCTGCCTTTTTTCTTCTAGGGAAATTTTGGCCTTGGTTCATCAAGACACTCACACATGACCGACTTCAGGGTGAGACTGGTCCCTGTGGCCTCCCTCCAAAATAGCCAGAAAAATTCAAACAGTTGCAGCGGAAGCCCTCGCCTGCGCCATGTGCTGTGCCAGGGCTTTAAACCACAAGATATTCTTACCAGGCACATTTGAAAAGCTAGGCTTGGCTGTTTTCCTGCCTGCTTTTGGCTGATGACAAGAGTAATACATAACGAAGGCACGAAGCTGCAGCCTGCTCTGAAAAAGATAGCAGAGTTATTTTCTTCTCTGTGCCTGTCATGGTCAGGGTTTGACAAATCCTCAGGGCTGAGCTTTGCCTGTTTGGCTTGCAGTGACTCAGGAAGTGCACAGACCTCATCTGCTGTGCCAGGGTGGAGACAGGATGTGGGCAGAAGCCCTGGGGAAGAGGTTTGTCCATGGGGAAGGACAGCTCAGCTAGAAGACAAAAGGAGTCCAGTGCTGGTGACAGGCCTAGGGATGGAGGGATGGCTGGGGGAGCTAGGTGTCTTCAAGGACCAGGCTTCAGGAGAAGGAAGAGTCAAAAGCAGCTAAAGCCCAAAAAAGATTGTTCTCATTTTGTCCTTTTGCTGGGGTGTGCTATGGGGTGTATGCCCTGTTCTCTGCACTCTGAAGGCAGACAAAGCTGCAGAAAGTCAGAGAAGGACTGGAAGCTGTGATGGAGCTGCTCTTTTTATTTGGTGGTGTCCCACTCCTGCTTACATCTGTGTCTCATGTGCCAGTACCAGCCTGGGCCCACTCTGAGTTCTGGCTCTTCTAAGTTTGCGGCTGCCCGTGGGTTGCATCTGGATCTGGATACATGTCAAGAGGCCTTTATGGATAGTCTGGGATATCTTTTTTGAACATTAAATAGATAATCAAGAGCAAGGTTGGATCTTTCTCAGGTGAGGAAGAGGAGACATGGAGAGAAGTCTGAGCACGGGATGTATTTCACAAACCAAATATGTGGGCTCTTCCCATGCAGATGTGAGCCACATGAAAATGTATTTGTGGCTCCTGCCTGCAGAGACTGGGGTGATCCAGCTGTTTTCATTCCCTTTCCTCCTTGGAGCAGGAGCTGCAGCATAGCAGCTATGTCTGCTTTCCAGCAAGAGAGCAGTGGGGAATGGTTGAGTGGGGAGTGGTTGAGAGCTGTCTTGAAATGTCTCAAGGAGACTTAAGCCACTAAAACGAAGCATTTCTGAGTGGCAATAAGAGAGTCAAATGAAATCCTCAGCAAAGGCTGAGCCAAACCCCACAGTCAGGACAGCCCTACTGAATGGGCTTTCCTTGCCTTTGGGCTCTTAAGAGGCCTCACCTCTGAAAACACTCTAAAATAAACAGAAATTGTTGGTAGCATGGGTAACTGCATATGAACCTACCATCTTTGCAGGGCTGAGCTATCTCAGCTGAAAAGTTCCAGGGGCATGGAGACTGATGTAAATCCCTCTGCTGGGCACAAGATACATCAAGCTTGTTCAGAGTCTGAGAGGAATAAAACATTGCTTCACTCTGAAGAAACCCCACCACCCAAAACTGACAGAGTTCTCACTCCTCTTTAGAAAAAAGACCTGAGGGCTGGCAAATCTTGAATAATGAGGGAGAGTCCACAGCCTCTCCAGACAACCTCTTCCTGTGCATGGTCACCTGCACAGTAAAGAAGTTCTTCCTCATATTCAGGGGAACTTCCTGTCCATTGGTTTCTGCCCATTGGCTCTTGTCCTATTGCTTTGCACGACCAGGAAGAGCCTGGATCCATCCTCTTGGCACCCTCCCTTTAGATACTCACAGACATTAATGAGGTTCCCTATCAGTTATCTTTTCTCCAGGCTGAACAACAAGATCCAGAACAGAGTTAGTGAGAAGGCAGTAAGGCCTTGCTATAGCTTGTGTAGTTTCCTTACTCTCTGAAGGCTGAAGTGATGGTGGTGATGGGATTTTTGAGGTTAAAATACATTTTAATTCAGCAGTGGTGTTTGAGAAAATGTGTTTTTTAATGACACCAAGGCCTCTCTGCTTTAGCACTGGTTTATGTGCCAGCCAGGCCATAGGTTAGTGAAGAAAGAATGTTGGCTGATGCTCATTACTGTAGTGCTACAGCTCATTTCTTACCACCTTTTATAACAAAGAAATGCAAAAAAACCCCTTAATCTGCTTTTTCCAAACTGTCAAAAATCCCACTCTTCCTGTTTTGCTTGGCTTTATTTTTTTTGTGAAAGCCCAGAAGTATTTATTGCCTCTAAAACATATACTCAGAGAAAGGGAAGAAATGTGCTGGTGGAATGGCTGTCCCACTGTGATCTGTGACAGTTTCAGGCACCCTGCAGGAAGAGTGCAATAAGCCAAGGGCATCCTGCAGGCTGTCCTGGCCAGCAAAGAGAGAAACCGAGGCTGCTGATACCTGCTGGATGACAACTGCCTGCCTCTGTATGGCTTAACTCCAGCAAGTTCAGAAACATGGGCCATGGTAAGCTTGAAGGCACCAGCACAAGGCTGAAGGACACAGCTACAGCTGGAAGGTAGACACAGTCCCCAGGAGGTGAACAAGAACAATGGGCATCTTGGACACCCAGACAGGACAGGTCTTTTCACCAGGCAAGGATTTTTTTCATCTTGTCTTCTCAATGCACTTGAAAAGGACTATAATAAAATAAAAATGGGACCAGGAAAGATGGGTGGAAGAAAAGAGGTTAATTTAGGAGGAATAATCTTTTTTTAGGGCATTTAGGCAATTCTGAGTACCAACTGGCTGAACCCAAATGATTTAATACTGTTTTTCCTCAGCATCATCTGATAAGGTCATGTGCAGCATTTCGTTCAGCACTGGTTAAAAAAAAACAAAACAAACAGATTCTAACAAGCTCAGATTTTGTTCTGAAAATCAGCACCACAAACAGCTCTCGGTTTCTAGTTCTGTTCCTTTTGAGCCCATTATAACCATGATAAATGGTGCAGAGCCGTTTGTGTGAACCTTGACAGGGGAGGGGGTGACTCACGGCAATTTTATGCCACAATGCCATATCACAGCAACAGAATCAGATGAGTAATCTCAGATCTTGCCTTCAGGCAGTTTACTGGTTTATCTCACAGATCTCACTGCAACAAAATGACAATGTTTTAATACCTTTGACATTTCTTTAGGTTCAAGAGACAATAATGAATCTTTCTTGGTTACTTACTAGGAGGAGATTATATCAGCAAAGCAGCTAATTCTTCTTATCCGAAGAGACAATACTGGATATAACCTCTTTTTTTCACTAAATGTAAGACTAACCAGCATTAAATAAGAGCCTTTTAATTAAATAAAGTTACCAAAAAGCCCTCAAATAGATTTAGTTTCAAGCAGTGACTAAACAGATATAATGCCTAGGAACCATCCAAGCACCTCAGGTGGATCCTGCCTTTTCTGTTTCTCCAGACATCAATACACAAGGAAAGGCTGCCTGTAAAGCACAAAGCACAACATGGCACAGCTCAAGGCTTGGTAAACAGGACTTACCAGAGCTGATGCCTGCTGCCATAAGCCGGCACAGCTCTACTCAGCTTGCGGCCTAATCCTAACCCTAACCCTAAACCTAACCCTAACCCTAAGCCTAACCCTATGGCACAGACACCTTTTAGGGAGCAGGAACAAATAGAGCCTGCTGGAAATTAGCATATTTCTTCAAGTTTCTGAGGAGTGAAGGTAGAGGACTAAGCTGCCAAGGAAAGCAAGATGATGTCTGTGATTTTGACCTGCTTGGAAAAGCTGATATAAAGTTTATTTTACAAAGAGCTATGGTGATGCAGATGCTCCTTACTTGTAACAAGGTAGATGCTGCTCTGAACCCATATAGTTCTATGGGATAAAATACACATACCTAATATTTTTAGTGAATGGTGATCTTGATCTTTGAGGAGCCCTGTCAGGCAGCGATCTCATATGGTAGTCACCATTCAGCATATGTTCTCTGGCTCAGACAGGGCACCTACACTTGCATGGGGATATTCCATCTTGTCAAGCAGATGCTTGGTTATGCAGCTGCTTCAGCATTTTCAATTCAGGTAAGGAGATGTTTAATCACTTTCAACACCATAAGAGGGTAAGATGCACCTTGAAATTCCACTGCTCAAGACTTCATGAAGAACATTGGCATTTTCAAATTTATTTTCAGGTTTTGCAGTCCAGCAAAAGGCTTTTTGAAGAAGCTGGCCAGCCAAGTTCCAGGGACAAAACAACGGAGCTGGATGTCCTGGGGTGACTTTATAATGCTTGTATCCCCAAATCATCCGCTCTCTCTATGCTGGATGTCTGTGCCTTGAAGACTGTCAGAGAGCGAGGGCGGGCAGGAGCAGCAGCACAAGTTTGTTATCAGAGACTGCCCTCACGCCCCCACGCGCGGCCTTGTGTGTGCTGTGCTGCCTGGGCACGGACAGGAGCGGAACGGGGCTGCTCCTGCTTGTTAGCTAGTGTAGTTAGGTGAGACAAAGGAGTTTTTTCCCTGGACTGCTTTTTTCATCCGTTTCCTCAGAGCTGTTCGAACCTGCTCTGCCCAGAGACCTGAGGAAGCACCGAGATCTGCACACCCTGCGGCCCGCCCTGGGCAGCCGTTCCAAGCACCGGAGGGATTGATAACAGCAACCATCCACAGGAGAGACTGTTCTGAATTTGTCATCTCTCATCAGAGTGCAGTTTTTGTCACCCGGTATTGTTCACTTTGTTTTGTGCTGGGAAGTGCTTGCCTGTGAAGTAAACAGGGTCTTTTCCACCACTCTCGGAGGAAATATTTTTTTTTCCCGAACCGGTTGGGGGGAGGGGCCGGGTGGATTGGCTTTCTGGAGGGTCCCCTTTGGGAGGTCTGCTCCCAAATTTGCCTTAAACTACCACACTGGATTAGCACATGGCTGTGCTATAAACCAGAGGTAGCACTGAGCTGATGTATATAATATATTGTGATATGTGCTCCTTCTAGATCTTCCAGTTCAGTCAGTATCAATTTGAAATTAAGAAGGATTCACAGCAAAGGCATTTTCTAAAAATCTGAGGAGTGCAAAGCAATAGGAGCATGACAAGCAAAGGACCCTGCAACATCTTTGGGTCTAGTAAGATCCTCAGATTCACCACAGCTGCACCACTGGACAGCTTCTCAGCTTGTGAGAAATGCTGCTTCCCACTGGCAAAGCTCTGTCAGATGGTGATATTTTCCCTGCCCAGGATTAGGTTTTTAGCTAGCTGGCTTAGCACTGCGTGGGAGGCTCAGTGAGGTTTCATGCATGTCCCATATGCTGCTCTTCCTCTGTAACCACTCAGGTCTGCAAATCTGCCTGAAAACTAAGTGAACAGCAGCCCTTGTCCTGCTAAGGGACATTCAGATGCCTGTTTCCATTCAGATGCCGTGTTTCTGCTTGAAGCATCCCTACTGTGGCTGCTTTGAGGAAGTTTCCCTGGTCCTATTAAGTTTTCTTCTATTCTTCATCATTGTGAACTAAATAGTTAACAGCTATCTTAGAGGGAAGAGGGGATTCCCACAGCAGACAGGATTTGGAGCTCCTAAATTAGGAAAGGAGAGAGGTGCCCTGGTAGCACTCTGTAGCTCCTGAAGTGTCATCTTCCCTTTCTGGTACTCACAAGCTTAGCTGAATACAAGTGCATGGTACAATTTTGTCTGCTTTGCCTTCTACAAAGTAGGTGGGCTTCTTTTAATGTAGTTTACATCCAAATGCACAAAAAAACCCCAACAAAAAAACCCAACAAAAAACAAAGTGTGTTTTCTGCACAAGCTGACATTGTTTTCTACAGCATCTTCTGAGCTATCAGTAGATATCTCTGACATGAGAAGAAAAATTTTCCTTTTAAGTTGAATCACTATTGCTTATGGTCAAAAAATGAAACACTTAGGCAGTAAAATGTAGGCTTTCTACTTTTTTGTTGTAATAAAAATGTAACAGTTTACTGCAAGCTAAAATATGAGCAACAGAATAGATTGAATGAATCTTCTCTCAAAGATAATTTTAATGACAATGTGATTCCTTGCAAGGAAAAAATGTTTTTGCTGTTCTTTTATAAGGGAATCAAATAGAAAAATAAATTACATTTTGTATCACTTTCCCTTGAAGGTGATTGAATAGGGGGATGCTTTTAATTATGACAAAAATCTCCATGTTAATAGTCTTGATTAAAGAGGCTTTTAAATAGCTTATCTGCCTGGCTACAGTCCATCCTAAAGCTCTGCAGAGGAAGATGTCTTTCATGTTGAATTTAAATGCTTATTATCCCTTTGAACGCTGCCAGTCCACTCATTTGAAATATTATTCTTCCCTTCCAGCCTGTGGAGTCAGCTCACCAAGAGATCTTGGTAATGTCACTCTCTGGGGAACTGTGCTGGTTAATTTAAACCATGAGGCAGCAGCTGGGGCTGGTATTTCAAAGCTTGCTGTGACCTGCTGCCTCATTTCAGAGCCAGCCCTACAGCAGGAACCTGTGACATCTTTTGGATCCATCAGCTGGAAAAGGAAAGCCTTGATCTCACCTGTAGGCCTCCTATGACAGTAACCACTGATAGCTAATGAACAGAGGTCTCAGTTAAAGCCTGCTTTAGCCCTGTGGTACCTGCTGAGCAGAAATCTGTGGGAGAGGAAAGAGAGGCAAGATGGGCAGGTCCCTGAAAAACCACACTTAGATGTGAACGTGAATAATATCTGCAGAAGAGATTTTCTATAAAGCCTCCTACTCTTTTTCCCACTGATAATTACTGTAAATGTTGTCTTCACTTTCTGCTTGCTTTTGCCACACACTGAAAGCAGAGCAGTGTGCAGTGCAGCTGCAGTCACTGTACATGGCTGCATCCAGAAATGCTTTTCTTTTGCTCACCTGCAACACAGTTCAGGCATCTGACAAGGTCAGGTTAGGTGAGCAGCTCCCCTGAAGGATACACAGCTGCACAAATAGGGACTGCAGCTGCTTGTGTGTGTTAGGAAAAGCCAGGGGAAAGCAATGCCAGGGAAAGCAGTGGCTCTGGTCATGGATGAGGAATGATACAGTCCCCTGTGGCCAATTGCTCTTCTACTGCCCGGTCATGTAGGTTTGAGGAACTAATCTGTAAAATTGGACTGATGTAAGCAGATGGGAACCATTGTTCCAGAGCACACAAAGCCAAAGGTTTGGTCCCCTGCACAGCCCCTGAATGGCCATCCTATTTGCTCCTCCTGGTAAGTGGAGAAGTGAAAGCACTTGAAGAATGGATCAAAATACTCATGCTCTTGTCTGTGCAAGCATCATACCTAGCAAAGGTTTCACTGCAGGTTTCGTACGCTGGCAGGGCATGCTCTTTGCTCTTTCTGCTGGCCAAGCACACCCGATGAGCTGGAGCTGGCAGAACGTGTGCTACTGCCTCTCGTGGTTGTGCACACACAGAGGAAGTTCTTCTGTCTGCAAATGTCCAGTGGAAGTGGGTGGGTTTCCAGGGAAGGAGCACCCAGGACTGAGGAAAGTTTGGAGTAAGAGAAGGGGCTGTGGTTTTACATCTGTTCAGGGTCTCTTAGGTCAGCCAGCCCCTTCTTAGGTCAGGTATCTGTCAAACCCTCCCAGTATGGGAGAAGGAAACAGATAGAAGGAAACAGATAGAAGGAAAACAGCACGAGGAAATGAGACTCCTGATGATGGAGGACAACCACTGAAGAAATGGGAAAGCGATGTGAGCATCAATCGTTTAAACAAGGATCAAGGAAGCACAAGAAATGTTGATTTTTGCAGTTGTGCCTACATGCTTGTTAAGCTAGTGCTTGTTGACACAGCTAGCATTGTCTGTGTGAGCATCCCTCAGTCCCATTGCCAGCTGCCTTGCTGAATGTTTTACATGCAATACCTGTAATAGCATTCCTGTGCGGAATGGGGCAGGATGACTCTCTCCATTAAAACTACAGCGGTGTGGAAGAGCTGGAAGAGCTCCATTTTCCCCCCAAAGATGAAATGTTCCCTTATGAGAAATGCAAAATGCTACTGGGTCTCTTCTTTAATCAGAAAATTAAAGTAAAATAGTCTTCTACTAGGAAATTGTGACTTTACTTAGGTGGAGTTGTGAATGTCAATTTTATAAGCACAGGGATGCAACTGGAAGGATGCATGCAAGTCTTTAAAAGTAAGTGGTTAAATATGCTTTCTACAGTTGTGCCCAAAGCAGAGCTCAAATAGAAAAGAGAAGATAAAAATAAACATTGCTCAACCCTTTACTTCATTACAGGCTGTCAAACGGGACAGGTGCTGTGGAAAAACCCATGTGTGACTGTGTCATTAGAAGTTGAGTCATCATGCGAGGGCAGGGAGAGGGGTGGAGGGGCTGGGGTGACTGCAGCAACCTCAGCTTAACACGGACTGATCTTCAGAGAACAGCCGGTCAGAAGCAGGAGTTCCTTGTGTTTTGAGAACTTTCTTCAAACTGAGAACCAAAAGTAAAACTTTCTCATGGGTAAACACTAAGCAAAGTATCCAAATTCCCTTTTCTGATGCTGTTAAACTCTTTTTGGCACACAAACTAAATATGAATACAATAAGCAACAGTATGATGTCACAAGTTTTGAGCAAAATGGTAGAAACAAAGAACTCTGATTCCCAGAAAAGATTAGAAAACCAAAGCCTTGTTTTTGACTTTCACTTTGAAAACACTATCAATATTAATACTTCACTACAAACGAGAGTTCTGATGAGTTTGAGGTTTTTTCTTCGTGTTGTTTTAGCGAACGTGAATGCTGCTAAATATACTTCAACTAAATGCTGAGACATTTAATGAGAAGGAGCATTGTTTACTATGGATGTACAAAGCTGTGCTGTTTTGCAGCCCCTAGTGCCACACACCATTAACTCTATCCTTGAGGGATGCTGGGAGCTGGGACTATAGCAGCATCCAGTCCTGCCTGACAGTTCGCATTTTGCCTGGAGCCTGCACAATTCAATCACATCACCTCCTCAGCCAACAGCACACTCTATCCTCCTGCAGTGTCTTCCTTCAGCACGTGGACAGGGCACAAAAGGCCTAAGGGAGTGGAAAAACTAATTTCTCATGGTCCAAAAGAATGCTCAGAGGGCAGAGTTAAACTGTCTATCTACTTACCATCACCCAGTAAATACTATTAAACCACTCTTTCTATGTCTGGGTTTAGGGTTTGTGCTCATCAACTCTTATGGAGAAAAATGTTGTTGTCCCAGTATGGTCTGAGCTTGGTAAAGCTGTTGGGTGTCAACTCAGCAACACTGTGACCGCCTGGAGTCAAGAGGAGTGGCAAGAAAGGCTCTATTTAGTGCTCTTTCGCTCTCCACTGCTACATTTTTGGATGGTTGACATATGTGAATATTTCACAATGGCAGGGAGAGGGCTCTGTGTACATGTGGGAGAACCGGCTGCCAGAACAGGGGAGCTTGTGTTTTTCTTCAAGTACCAGATTGATGTCTAGATTTCTTCTCAGTGTTCTTTTTCCAATTGATGAGCAGTGTTTTCAGTAAATGCTTAGAGACTGTTTTCCTGTCTCAAATTGGCATAGCAACAGCATCAGAACAAAACTCAAAAGCATCAGCTTAATGGCATACTGAAATGGCTTCAGAATTCATAACATGCTCTCATTTTTTTTGATGTGTAAGGGAAGGCGCTACTGCACAGCACAGGCCGTTGGAAACCTTTCCTACAGGCACGTATTGAATGCCAAATGAAGATAAGCCAGTTAAATACTCATTTTTAATTAGTTTTATCCTTGTAAACATCTGTATGAAAACCACTGAATTAACCCTAGGATATATTACATACCTGCACAGTAGAAACAAGAAAACAAGTTCAGTATTCTTTACGGCTTGGGTCACGTGAAGATCTTAACTAACTTAACATCTATCAAAGCTAAGTTTTTTTTCAGTTAATAGAAAAAAAGAGGTGTAAGAGTGGCTAGAGATCCCCAACGTCGCCTCAGACAACCACCAAATATGATGATTTTATCCCCACACTAAATGGTGTGTTTCTTAATCTTGTCTTTTGCAAAATGTGTTGCTCTGTTCAATAACACTCTTTCATTAGCACTCCCGTGTTCTAGAATGTCTGGATAAATAAGCCACGCTGAACCCTCAGTTCATTGATTTTGTGAGGAGTAAATCCGCCTTTGCTAATTTAAATATTACTAGCAACTTACATAAATGACAATATTTTAAAATGTCTCTCTTTTTAACAGAGTTTACAAGCAATTCAAAACAATATATCCAGACTCTAGAAAGTTGTTTGTTGTTATACCACTAGCAGATGCATGGGATCTTTTCTACATCAGAGTAACTTGTTCTATGTTTAGTTTGTCCCTGCATCCATGGTTCAAAGAGTCCAATGCAACTTGTGGATGTTACCAAAGCCTACAGTGAGGTTTCTGAGAGGTATAACTCTTCTCCATTAGTGTGGGCTTCTTTGGTACCCAAAGCCTTTGGTATAACTAATTTTCTCTAGTTTTTATGTGAACAAAAGAATGTATTTTTTAAAAAGTCAGTGAAGCCACTTGTGCACCAGACTGCCTTCGCCATCTACGGACACGCCTGTAGATAGTGACACGCAAAGAGGGAAGCTTGAGACAAAAAGCTGGAATTTGGACTGGAATTTCCCTTCCTCGCTGTGTAGCTCACCCTACCGCTCCAGAAACCTTTTCCTTGCTATTGCTTAAGAACTGAGAAGTCTCACTTGCAGTCCCGCTAGTTTTCCAGTCATTTGCATGTGCGCCTCGTTCAGAATGACCAGCAGGGACGATCCCGGCTGCCTCAAGCTCCTCGGAACGGCTCTAAGGGGCTCTCCGGGCAGCGTCTCCTCCATCCCCCTCCTGCTGGCAGAGCGGGAAAAGCCCCGTTTCCCGTCTTGCCGCCTTGATGCGCGTATGATTTTCGGGGACCTGGCGGTTCCTCGGTGCCTTGGTGCCGCTCGGCGGCGGGCGGGTGCCACTGCCAGCCCCGCTTCCCTCCGAGACCGGCGGGCGGAGCGCGGGGAGCGTGGCTCCGGGGAGATGCTCCGGCCCGGGGAGCGCCTGGCACCATCTCTGCCGGCCGCACCGTCCCCGGCGTAAACCGGCTGTCTCCTGGGGACACCCACAGCTGTCTCCTGGATTTCTTCTCTCTCGTCTGCCCCTCCTTCCCCCTTTCCTCAAAAACACCCCAAAGCTGCACTTGCGGCTGTAACGCAACGCGTTATTGCATTTGCGGGGCAGAGAGGGAAAGCATCTGTCCTGCAGCCCAAGCCCAAAAATTAGTGTAGAGAGCGCTGGGCAGGGGGCCGGTATTTGGGCAGGGGGCCAGCAGCACCAGGAGCAGCAGGGGGTGACCAGGATGCTCCATCCCTAAGCCAGACTTGGAGCGTGCTCCCTGAGCCTGGGGGCTGCTCTTCACCTGCGCTCCAGCATCTCCAAAAGAAAGAAAAAACTGCCCTAATCCCGGAATTTATTCACGGGCTGTTTGACACAAAGCATACCCTACAGGAGCCTGTAGCCAGGAGGGGCCGAGGCCTAGGTCCCTCACATCCCCGGATGAAGATGCCTCGGTCAGGACATACAGAAAGCACCTTCACTGCAGAGGAGTGAGCCAAAAGGAGCTCCTCTGCTGCTTTCTATCACCCACTCATATTCACTTCTATTCTTATATCCCTAGAAGATAAGGGCATTGTTGTTGTTGTTATTATTATTATTATTATTATTATTATTATTATTATTACTATTATTATTATTATTTTGACTCAGAGATATCTCTATTTGGGCTGGGAAAAGGCTGTTTTAAATGATTATTTTCCAACAGACAAACTTACAGGACTTTTACTGTAACTCTTCAGATGAAGTCTCATGAGGGAACAGAGATTTTTTTCTCTCTTTTTTTCTCCCCTCATTTCTGAATTCTTAAATAATTAGGATAAAATGACATTGTCACATGTGGAATTAATTGAATTAATGCTGCTTAAACTCTTTAAAACCTTCCTACCTAAATGAACTCTTTGCTAATACAAGCTGAATTTTTTCTGCTCTCCAGGCCAACTTTTGCACAGTAAGTAAATGGTATTTATGCACAGGGAGGCCTCAATGTAATGCCCTTTATTGCAAGTTCTAATAAAAGGCTGCTCTGTTTTGGCTCCTTATTAGAATAACACTATAAATAACCTCTTTGTAATGAGGACTTTTTAAAAAAAATGTGAAACATTTTGCTCCAGAACCTCCTGGTGCAGACTGTGCCACCATCTGGTCGATCTGGCTTTCAGGGTAGATATACCTCCCAGAACTGCATTCCAGCTGGGGTAGCAAAGAGTGCCAGAAGGTAAAAAAATGTTGGGAGTTTAGGGAGAAAAGTTATAAACTACCTGATGTAAACCAACACACACACATAAACATCCAAACAAACAAACAAACAAACACACAAAGCTGCAGTTTTAATATACTTTGGGAAGGGTCCATAGTGCTTACTGAAGCAAAACTCATGCTGATTTAGTTCTGGACTTAGTCTTTAGATTGGTGTATGCTATGCTTGTGGAAAAGAGCTTGGAGACATTGTTTTTTCCTACATTAGATTAATTTTATAGAAAGAGTGCTGTTGTGGGCAGTAACAGCTGCAAAGGCACAATCACTCTTGAAGCAAGACCAGATACATAACTCAGTTATGTATCTGACAGCAGAAAATGAAAAATTCACCACTGCTGAGCAAAACATGATCTAAGGATCTAATGCAGTTTTTATTTGGATGATAGCATATTTAGAGTTTATATTTTCTTGCCTTTCTCCAGGAGATCTGAAACAACCCCATGCCTCCAAAAAGCTCACTCATCTCTTTTGTGAGCTGCTTTCAGAAATAGCACACATCTTTTTCTTTGTAATGCTTTGGTTTCTCTAAGGCAGTCACTTAGTTTTCACTTTTCTCATAGGAGATGTACTTCATCTATTGGGATTTGACATATTTTCCATCATTCTGTTTTGTATGCTGTGAAAAAGCTCTGCTTCAAAGAAATTCCTGTCATTTTTTTCTCCTATGTCTTAGTTGAGTAACTAACACCACAAGCATGCTTCTGTAGAGTCCCAGGTGGTTCACTAGAGCATGGGATAAACGATTACTAATGAAAATTTATGATTCAATAATTTCTTAATTTATTGTTGTTTAATAAAGGAAAGCCCAAGATAAATTACTCGTAGAGTAGATACATTCCCCACATTGAACAAGTGTGTTGTTAAGAGTTTGAGAAAACTGCACATGAATTACAAACTCTAGTTCAGGTTACTACAGATTTACTGTAAGAAAACTGCTGTCTCAGGAGTTGTTTTCTCAGCCAGCACTGAGATGATGGATACATACTAATCTTGCAGTACATGTTAATTGGATGGAAATGACCAGGAGAACTAAATTTTTTTTCTGAATGTCTTTTATATAAACTATGACTTACACTTTAAGCTTTAATTTCTAGTCCAAAAAAGCCCCAAAAACCATGAACCTCCAGGGGAAAGGTGTACTTTTAATGGCAAAAACAGCCAAGAAAGAGGGCACAGTGGGCCTCAACGATAGGCTGGGAATAAATCTGGTCTCCAGTTCTGGGAAGACACCCACAGACTGAGAGCTAGCACCACAGAATTGCCTGAGCTACAGCAATTAATCAATCATGCAAAGATTTGGACTGCTAGATTCCCCTGAGGCAGGAGGCGATGGTGCAAGCAGTGGTGGAAATGCTCACACCTCTAATTCAGCAAAAGCAAGAGGACTCCTTGTAATGCCTTCCAGCCTGTGGTTCTCACACTGCTTGCTCGTGTCTCCTCTGAGAAAGGTGTCACAAGCACGTGCAAGCTGAGAAACAGCATTCAGAGAGCTCAGGCATCTGAGGGTTAACACTGCTCATGCAATTGCAGTTTGGCTCTTTCTGCTAATGCTTTTTTGGATGACAACTTCAATTACTTAATCAGATAAGGATCTTTCCTGCAGTACTGCTGGCAGTGCTGCTAGTTGCAGTGTAGACCTTTCTGTCTGGTGAAAACTGGAGGTATTCATTAGAGTTCCATCTATCTCAACATGATGTTGCTTCCCATGAGCAACTCATTTTTGAGATAGGGATGACCTTCAGACAACCACAAGAGGTTCCACTAAGTAACAAAAAAATTCAGGAGTATTTTAGTTTTAAGGATTTTAGTTTTAAGGATTTACTAGGAGGGAGGTCAGTCTCTTAGCCATACTTTCAGTTCAGAAAATCAGTGCAGCTCCATTGTAACCACAGACAGATATCTCAGATGCCAGATTTAAAATGATAGGTGTCATGTAGGCACAAACAATACATGACAAATATCCTAAGTGTTTATGATAACTGTGAAACATTGCCCATATCACAGTGTGCTAAAGCCTGTTCCCAGGGAGGAACAACCAGCATGCAGCTGACAGCTGCTCCCTTGCTGAGCAAATGCTTCTTCACAGGCACCACAACCCTCGGCTAGCTATTTCACAAAGGGAGATGGGGGCCTTCATCAGAGTTAATTATTGCAAGAGAGAATAAGCTGCAGCCTTATTATCCTGTTAGCCTGACTTATAAGGGCTTTTCTATTGCCATTTTTTGCTTGTTTTCCACTAGCCTGCTAAAGTTTGCCAAGCTCAGTGAAGTAGGAAGAAAGGAGTCAATATTTTGCAGTTGAGCTTGCTGTTGCTTTCCTATAGCTTTTTCCATATGTTACTGTGGAACATGTTGAATTTGCATGCAACTGGTATTATTTTTGCAATTTATTTTTTTCCTCTGTGTGGCTATTCCTCTATTTGCAGTGAGAAATAGCATGCTGCTCCAGCAGACTAAACCATGGAGATGTGAATCAACATCCTCCACTTGATACAGCTGAGCACACTCCGGCATGACAAGCAACCGCTCAGCCCAAGGGAATGAACTTATCCCTACTGCAGCCTAGGTCTTGGACAGTCTCAGTGCCCCACCAAAAAGTAACTCAGTACAGTCATTGATACTAAAAAAAGAAAATATTTAACTGGAGGGTTATTTTAATTTCCAGAATATCACTGACTGGTGTATGTTCTTCTTTCTCCCTCCCTCCCCCCTGATGTTTTGCTGAATTTTATTCCAGACTCTCAGAGGAGGAAGTGTGACCATGCATAATAATATGTAAATGAAATTATAGTTATAACCAAAAGACAGCAATGCAAACCCAAGTAAAAAAGCTGCTTTTACAAATGCAGGGGATGAAAGGCCATGGTTCCTCCATCAACTCGTGGATACCAGAGCACCGCAAGAATGTAGCTGTATGCTTAATGCCTAGTTCCAAGTCCAGCATCAGATACCAGAGCCCAAGACAACTTTGGGGGAAACCTGGGATTTCCTTGAGTCCTGCAGGCTTTGGAATATATTGGTATTTCTGCAGTTACATTGTATAAAATACAAAGCAAGAACATGCAATCAGATAGCGAGAACGCTCACTGCCATGGGGTTTTACCTGAAAAGAACGTTAAATCGCGCTGTGTCTCCAGTCCCATCCCAGAAGTCATTAATAATAATAATAATAATAATAATAATAATAATAATAATAATAAAAGAAAATAAATTTTAAAAAATAGAAAAACAGCTAAGTTTGCCCCGCAATTACTGAGCAGGATTTATCACGTCCTCTTGAAGCACATGCCAAGAGGCTTTAGTGAATCGAGGCCACGGGGGCAGCCAGGGATGGCTGGGTACTGCCCCTCGACGGCTGTGCCCGGGCTGTGGGAGACGGCCCCGCGGACGG